>CM034148.1:942271609-942871609 GCA_019776745.2 Taxus chinensis | reverse complement strand
ATCTAAGGTTTTCCAAGCAACATGTTATATTGAAATTCCCCTCCAAGACATAGAATAGGCTATGGAATAGTGCATGGGCCCACGTGAATGTGGAGAATGATAGTGCCTAGTGTAGAGGTGATAGCTTCATTGAATGAATGCAACATGATATGATGTTTATGCATGCAATTATTGGGTATGTGCATTTGAGAAAATGCATGGGATGAAACAATGTTAATGCTAGTGCCCCCATTAATCATTACACATTGTTAATGTATATCATTGATGTGGATAGAAATGAAGAGGGTTGGGTCTGGGTCATTTGTTTGGTGTAGTGTGATCTCTTCCTCTGAGAAGCTAAGGGAGGCTACTTGGTGAGTAGGGTGAGGTGTGGATAAATGTGGCAAATTTGGTGAGAGAGGCTACATGATGGGGTGTGATAATGGAGGCTACGGGTGTAGGGTCATTGGGTAAAACCTCAATAGTTTGAAGAACCTCCATGAGAGCTTGAGGATGGGATTCTGAGGTTTGGATGAGGTCATATAGGGACATTTTGATGGGAGATTGATGTAATTGTTTGAGCATGGTGTGATGTGTGACCCCATTAGAAATAGGGTATGTGGGTCTGCGGATAGTAATCTTAGGTGTGGGTGTAGATGGTATGTTGGGTATAGGATTGGTTGGTGGGTCAGCTACCTTTTCCTTACCTTTTTCCTTCTGAGCATGGGTAGTAATGTGGATCATGTTGATCTGAGGGGAGTTGACAAACGAAGAAGGTGTAGGGTGAGTGGTATAATGACATGACAGACAAAAACCTACCGGAGTAGAAAAACCCTATGAGGTGAGCTGAGCGCAATGACATTTAGGTAATGGTGTAGCAAGTTCTCTGATGTGAACCATGTTAAATTCAAATCTTAGAGGTGTCTCTAAGAACTCTGGGGGTGGAGGTCATGGTTGTTGAGTGGGCAGTGAGGGAAGGACTATGGGAATGGGTGTCGGTGAAGCAGGGCCCTCATCAAGAAGGTCATCATCGTCAAAGTTAGTTTCCAGAGGATACAAACATGCATAAGTATAGTTTTCAAATCCTTACAATTCTCCACATCGTGCCCTGGCACATGATGGTAGGCACAAATTTTAGTGTCATGAAACCCTTTTGGCTTGGGTTTTAGGGGGTCATAATGTCTGAGTGGCGGTAATGTGATAGCAGAAATCTCAAAAAGGTTGGTTAATATTTTGACATAGGACCCCGCTAGTGGATCACAATGGGAAGTGAAAGTGGGTTTGGGTGTAGGTGTGGCTGATTGTAGAGGAATGGTCCTTATAGAAGGGGGAGTGGGTTGAGCCATGGTTTTGGGTGTTGGAGTGGTCTTTGGTGTTGGTCGTGTTTGTTTGGGTATGGGTATGGCAGATGAATGGGCAAGAGGGTGTATGGTTACTTTGACTACCTTATTGGAGGGTAGAGTATTTTTGTTTTTGGGTTGTATCTTCTTGAGTAAAGGTGATATGGGTGTACGAGATCTAGAGGGAAAAGCAGATGGGGGAAGAGGGTGAGTTACCCATGGGGATAATGAAGGTGTTGTCAAGGTAGATGATGCAATTCGAGCAAGGGGTGTGAGAGACAGAGACTAAAGTGTAGAGGGTAATGAAGAATTTACTGAGGGTATTAGAGGTAAGGGTGGTAAAGATGTTGCAGGTGTAAGTATAAGTCATGTCGGGAACCTAGGTATGTTAGAGGTTTTGTGAGGGAAGAGTGGGATATTGTGTTTTTGATTTTCCAATGGGCAAAAGTTTCTTAACTGTACTGGGAGGTTGGGGTCCTAAGATGGATGGAAAGGGTGAAGGTGATGTAGGTATGGTAGGCACATCCAAGTTATGAATTCTATGGGTTTGATTCTTCTATTTGGGTGCCAGAGTAAGTTTGGTGTTGACTTTGGAGGATGTGGCTAAATCTGGTTTGATAGGTGGATGAGTAAGGCTGGTGGTTGGGATGACCCGTAAGGTAGTATTAGGTTTAGTCAAGGAAGATGATGAAGGTGCAGGTTTGGCTTTAGATGTATGTTGGGTTATGGGTAAGGGAGTGTGTTGAGTGGTGCGGAGGGTTATGGAAGAAGTAGTGATAGAGGTGGTTTTTCTCAGTTCAACTGGCCGGAATATTTTTGGGTAGATAATGGAAGTATCAACAAGCGAAATCTACATTTGTGTTGAAACAGGAAGCAGAAGACGCCCCCACAATAAGGCTCTATCCACATAATCTAGGTGATCAGCCAAGCGTGAGAACGACATGTTGTAGGTGATGTTGATGAGGACCCAATGGTTATTCCCGTAAAATGTGTCTTAGAGATGGGAAATTTGTTAGCTTTAGCTTCCATGGGTAAGAGAGTCAAAATTAGGTCTTTAGGGTCTTGGGTAGTTGATGGAAAATGCTTTCCTAGAGACAAAAGGCATCTCTACTGGATCTTTGATAGGTGGAGGATAAAATGGGTGCTCCTCTATTGGTGGAGAAGATGATGGGTGCTCCTATGTGGGTGGAGGAGATAATTGGTACTCCTCTTTGGGTGGAGGAGATAAAAACAAGTATTTTCCATGGACTGAAGAAGTACTGTGGGTGACGGTTCCCTAGGTATAGAAGGAAAAGGTGAAATGGTCTCAATATTAGTGAAGGAATCCTCCATGGGTGAGGCAGGAGGTGAAAGATGTTCCTTTATGAGTGGTGTTGGTACCTAGATTTAATCTCCTTCACAACTTGAGTAGCATCATGGATTTTACAAGACACTCAGAGGCAGATAAATGATTTATATGTCATTTTGTAGTTGGAGAAGCAATTTATCTAACTTGTTAGAACTTAGGCTTTGAAGAAGTGGGCAGCACCTTGAAAGGATTTTGATCTAATCCTCACTATTTTAGGTTGTGCCTTTCAGCCAAGGTAAGAGAACCTATATTACAGCCTTTGTTTTGTGAAGGAGGTGGAGATATCCTTATACTATGCATATTGTATGGAGATGGCCTTGGGAAAACATGATCAATTTTCCATTATTCAAACTCAATAGAGCTATCACTACTAAATGATGGAAATGCTTTCAAGACAAGGATGAGGTTGCTAGAGACATGGTATGATCCTAATTTGCTTTGTGCATTTTTGTAAATGGATTGTATTCTTTTGTTGATACTCAATATAATGCAGGGGTAGTATGGGGTAGGATTAGTTATTCTGAATGAATTTTTGGTGGGAGATTTTAGACAAGACTAACCAGAATTTGCCAGATTCTTTGACGACCTTTGCCATAAAATTTATAAGACCCACACAACATAATGCCTCAAAAGGGTTGAGATAATCCTTCAACTAGGATATGTGTACCAAATGGAGGCCTAGATCTGCACTCTTCCACACAATGTTTGATAACCTACCAAAAAATATTAAAGCAGATGAACCAACAAAGCATCCAGAAATATATATTTTATCATGACCTAAGGTGTACCCAAAGGTTTACAAACAATCTCTAAATTCAAGGAAGATAAAGTGATTTTAAATTTGTTTATCTCTTTATAGATGAAATCTCTTCTGAATGTGAGATTGTAGTTGCCACTAAACTATCAACAAGAAATGAGACCATGTATGTTCAAAAGAGTTTTCAAACAAAAGACTGCAACAGGAACAAGAAACATAAATTAAAAACATTCTGGAATATAAGTGCATGCAAATTTTTCCAAGAGACAACACAAAATAATCCAGAAATGATAAAATCTATTAGTAGGGGAATGTCATAAGAACAATCTCAGAGGTTTTTGATGGCTTTACAACTGAAACCAACTCAACATGAGAAAAATTTGATGCAATAGGAATTAGAAATGGTTCTTAAACATTTTCTCAGATAATGGGCTTCTTCCAAGATTTTCCCATGAAATTCTAAGTTTCTCTGACCTTTTTCATGTCTTAAAACATGCATTATATAATTTTCAATTACATGTGATCCTTATTTCCAAGAAAAGAATATTCCCAGCATCAAGTTTGTTACAAAATTCTAACATGATTCACAGATGGGGACATTTAACAAATTTGCAACCAAAGTTGCCAAGTGTTTCAAAAATGGCGAATCATTACAAATCCTTCATCATTATCCATTGTGGAGGCATGTTTTTCATTCTCCAAACATGCAAACCCCTTTCATTTCATCATTTCATCCTTATCATTCCAAAAGTTGATTTTGCAACTTTATAATTTGATATTTCACATTTTACAGAGGCTTGAGTAAAAATTTATGTAAAAAATACCTCAAATCTATAAATTAATCCCTAAAACCACTTACATTGATCTTTGCAGGCACAAAGGACACGAATTCACCAAAAATTAGATGAAAAACGATGTAAAATTCACATCTCCAAGCTTCCTGGAGAAAAAATGGTGGCCAAAAATGAAAATGTACAGTTACCCTTTATCTTCTCTTTCTCCTTCAATCTAGGCTCTCCACATTTCAAAATATGATTGGGAATGAATTTGGGCTCACTTTTTGACCTTTTAATATTTTTGGAAAAATGGAAAATTTTGAATTTTTTCTCCGCCCCTCCACCCTTGAAATTTGGTGATGACACGTGGCATATGGTGGGTCCCATTGGACTTGCGGCTCAATTCTGCACATTTTGACCCTTTTTTAGATTTTGGAAAAATTTCACTTTTTTCCCCGAGGGGCCAATCCTCTGCCTTTATCCTTGACACGTTTCCTCCTCTCTATTGCTAGAAATTCGTGGGCCAATTTCATGTTTTACCCCATTTTTTCACCAAAGGAAAATTTTCAATTTTTCTTCCGTGGGCCTGCGCCTCCAGTTCCTTCCTTTCCATGTGTCTGTCGTTGGTTCGTTTGCAGGACCACACCTCAAATCTTCCATTTTAAGTCTTTTTACAAAAGGATAAAAATTCCCTTTTGCCTCTACCAGCTTGTTGACCCACTCTGCCTACCACGTGTCTTCCTCTACTTCATTCGGACCCATGGCTTAAATTTTTGCTAGAAGTCTTTTTGACCAAAAGGGAAAAAATTCCCCTTTCCCCTGCCAGCTTGCACTTCCTCCTATGGTCGCAACGTGTCCACCCCTTGCTCCATTACGGACCCGTGGGATTTTCCACACCTTTTTCCCCTTTGCCAAAAAGGCAATTTTTGCCTAAGTCTTCCGCCGGCCTCCCATTTTGTCTTTACATAAGAACATGACACGTGTCCCCTTGTGGAGTTACATGGGAAATTTAATTTTTTTTCTTGAAACCAAAAAATGCTAATTTTTCAAAGGAAACCCACCGAATCTCATCCAACCACAAACGGCCACGTAGGAGACGTCATTTGAGCTTAATTTCGATGGGCAAATGACACTCGTACGACCGTAAAAAACATAGAAATTTCTAAGGATGCTTGAATTCGATTTTTTCTTCATGGGTGAGGGATTTTTTGCTCAACAAAACAAGGGGAAATTGATTTTATGTAAGTTTTGACCATGGGGATAGATATTTAAAGGCATATAGGCATAAAATGATCATTTTTAAGCTTCTATGATCAAGAAAATGGAAAAAATGACATAGCCCATAGATTTGAAGAATTTAGGGCAAAAATTAGGGCAAACTTGAGTATTCTTGTAAAATGGGGCATGTCAAATGATTTTCAAATGGATTAAGGCATGGGAATAGAGGCAATAACTTCATTTTACCAATGAAAACTATAGAAAACGTTTCAGGAAATGCAAAGTGAAAAGAAAATTAGGGCAAAGGTGGTGTATGATCAAAATGGACACCAACATCGGCTCCAGCTCGGGGATGGGCACTCCCTATGAGTGCCACAAGAACAACGCAAACCAAGTGCCAAAATAATCCATTGGGAAAAGGAGTCATGAGCCAAAATCACCAAAAAACTAGTTGAGAACCCAACAAAAATGGCTGCCACACAGCAAGGCAAACCACAAACCGATAAAACACCAAAAAAAGAGCAAAACCCAAACAATATACACTGTAAAAGTTGTGCATACCTCAAATTTGGAGATTAATCCAAGAAATGCTTCAGATGCCTACCATTAACAGGTAATTCAAGAAATTCCCCATCTAAATCTTTGAGAAAAAAGGTATTCTGATCAATTCTGATATTAATGGAGTAAGGGCCCATCCATAATGCATCAATTTTTCCATGTTTGCCCTTATCTTCATTTCTGCTATCCCACAACAAAACCAGATCTCCAATATTGAAGGCCCTAGGAGTGACCTTCTTGTCAAAAAATCTTTTCAAATTCTCTCTGAATCTTGCATGCCTCTGCTGGGATGCTCTTCTCTCTTCATCTAGCTCCACAATCTGATTAATCCTTGCTTAATATGGACTAACCTATTGATCCTCAAGTTGTTCAAAAAACTAAAATGAAGATATTTACAGATGTAAGAGAAGTAGGGCTTGAGTCCCATACACCAAATAAAATGGGCTCTTACCAGTAGCTCTCTTGGCAGTGATTCTATCAGCCCAAACTAAAAATTTTAATTGTTTACCCCATTTTCTCTTGTTTAAATCCAAGGTCCTCCTAATGATCTTCAATAAGTTCTTATTGCTAGACTTAGCTTGTCCATTTCCTTGGGGGTTATAGTTTGAAGCATAACTCAGGTTGGTTCCATACTCCTTGCACATTTCCATCAAAGGTTTAGCTCTGAAACACATGAGATTATCAGCCACAATTTTAACTGGTAGACTGAATTTACATATGATGTTGTTCAACAAGAAGTCCATAACAACTTGGTGTGTTGCTTTATTGGTGGGGATTGCCTCTACCCACTTGGAGAAGTAATTTGTGGCTACAAGGATCCATTTATGTCCAGCACTAGAAGGGTCTAAAATCTCACCAATAGAGTCCATCCCCTAATGTTTGAAAGGAGCTTCAATTGATACAGGATGTAAAGGAAGGGAGCCTGAAGCTTTCATCCTTCTAGAGAAACATTGGCAGCTTTCACATTTTCTAATCAGCATGGTTGCATATTTGAAGTGAGTAGGACACCAATAACCAACTCTCAAAACCTTGTGTGATGTAACCCTTCTAGTAAAGTGTCCTCCACAAACTCCCCCATGGAAATCAGAAATCACTTTGGGAGCTTCATCTTCAGTTACACACTTTAAGAGGAAACCTTCAGGGTTATTCCAAGCCAGCCCAAAGTCAGTGATGATGTATTTTTGAGAAGCTAACTTGAGGGTTCTTTTCTGATTTTTATTTAAATGATCAAGACAACATAGGTGTATGAGGTAAGAGATTATATCCTTGTACCACTTAGAACTTACCAATTTCCTAAGAACATCTGCCCTTTCTTCTTCTACTTCATTCACTTCCACAGTCTGTAAGTTACTCTCAGCCATGAGCTTAGCAAGACCCAAACCTCTTACCAAATTTATGGTTTGGATGTCCATATCATAATCTTGTAGTTTGTTCACCCATCTACATATTTTACTTGAGATCTCCATCTCTGATAAGATGTCTTTTACCATGGTGTGGGGAACATAAGCAACAACTTTTGAACTTAAAATATAAGGCTTGAAAACTTTTATTGCTTTCACCAAGGCAAATTCTTGTTTTTTCATGGTTGTATATTTTAACTCAACAACTTGTGAAGCCTTGCTAAAGAATGCAATAGGCCTCTCAGCTTCATCTTCATCCTTTTGGAGCAAAACATATGCAATAGTATTTTCAAAAGAAAAGGAGAATATTTGGAAAGGCTTCTTGTAATTTGGAGCTGCCAAGACAGGTGCATGTTTAAGTGCTTCCTTGATTCTTTCAAAATCCTTAATAACAACCTCCTCCCATTTGATAACTTGATCTTTCTTTAACATGCATATGATAGGAAGAGTTAACTCACCAAAATTGGACACAAACCTTCTAATGAAATTGATTTTCCCAAAGAAATATCGGATGCCCTTCTTCATTCTTGGAATTGGAACCTTACTGATTTCTTTTATTCTCTCAAGGTCAATCATGACACCAACCTTTGAAAAAATATGACCAAGCAGCTTGGCCTTTTACACCCCAAAGTGACACTTCTTTGGATTGAGAGAGATTTCAAATTCTCTACATCTGATCACCATTCTTTCCAAATGTTGCAAGTGATCCTTTTTACTCCTTGAAAATACAGTCACATCATCCTGATAAACTGCAATGAAGTCATTTATACAATCAGAAAAATCAACATCCATTGCTCTTTGGAAGGTAGCTCTAGCATTCATGAGACCAAAAGACATTTTTCACATAAACATATGTTCCCCAAGGAGTGGTAAAGGTAGTTTTAAATCTTTCTGACTCCTTGACAACAACCTAATTGTAGCCAGAGAAACCATCCAAGGTGGAAACAAATTCAGATCCAGTCACTAACTGTAGCATGTTCTCCATGTTTGGAAAAGAATAATTGTCTTTCAATGAAGCTCTATTCATATTTCTAAAGTCTACATAGATTCTGATATCTCCATTCTTCTTTCCGACTAGCACAAGGTTTGTAACCCAAGATGAATACCTCATGGGCTGAATGATCCCTCCCTCCTTTAGTTTCTCAATTCATTTTACATTTTCATGGATAGGAGTGGATTAATTGGCCTTTGCTTCTATCTAAATGGTTTGGCATTTTTCTCAAGAGGGATCTCATGCTGAAACAAGTCTTCTCTATATGCTTTCAGCTCTAAATATGACCAGGCAAGGCAGTCTTGATATTGTTTCAACAATTGGAGGTAGGACTATTTTTCTTCCTTTCTTAAACTGTTGCCCAACCATTTCCTTTGTTCCCAAGTCATGCTCTTTAACATCCCTTAAGGCAGTTATGTTTCTATTGATGATGTAATCAACATTGCTAAAATTTGACTTAAGAGCAACAAGACCTCTAGGAATGGTGTTAGTTGTAAATTGGATAATATATTTTCCAAATAAAGTCTCTCTTCCTTTAGTCATACATACCATTGATTCCCAATCAATATGCTGATCTAAAAACTCACCTTGATTTTGTAAGAACCTTTGCACTTGAGCATCATCATTAAACACTTTCCAATGTTTGATGTTGTAAGAGACAGCTGGCCTAGTTAACACTTCAACATTATACTCACAATAAGGTGAAACAGTGCAAAATCCAAATCTTGACCCCAACACTGCCAACTTTTCAGCAACAACATTCAAACTTCTATCATGGTGCACAATATTGAAGGAATTAAACATCTCAATTAGATCCCAAACTACATGCTTATACTATTTCATCTGCTTATTTTTTATAGCATACAATTTTCTTATTTGTTTGACAACTAGCTCTGAATCTCCCTTTGCAATGATGTCCTTGACACCATACTTCCATGAAATTCTCAAACCCAACAACAAGGCTTCATACTTAGCAATGTTGTTAGTACATTCAAAATTAATCTTGAAGGAAAAATAAATTCTTCCAAGCTAGGAGAAATTAAAATTACACCAACACCATTTCCAAATTTGGAGCAAGCTCCATCAAATAGCAAGGTCCAAGGTTAACTCACTTGTTCAAGGCACTTCGACTGATCCATCTTGTGTTCTTTACCATAAAAAAAACCAATAAAATTATCAACATCAACATCAGCAAATGATACTTCATAAGAAGTATTGTTAGGGTCCTCAATTAGATGCAACATTTTCTTTTCTCCATAGAGCTTGACAAGGATTCCCTCAATGGGAATGGTGGAAAAAGACATATCCACTTGGACACTCCCTCCAACACTTGTAGCCCACTTTCTTGATAATAACATACTCCATTTGGTAGGGAAATCAACAATCACAACATCCAATTTTAAATTCCTCCTGGGATAAGATGCAAGATGCACAACCAAACCCTTCACACAACCAAAAACTGGCACTTCTCTTGAGTCCATGGCCGTAAACTTTCCATAGGATGTTTTAACTTTGATATCCAACTCATTTATGACTTCTAGAGGCATGACATTACATGATGCACCGAAATAAAACACATAATTATGAAGTAGCCTATCCTTTATAATATACCTCAGGTGTCTCTCCAAGATCCTCTATTTCTTGTGGTGTTTCAAGGTCTACAATGATCTGAGGAGGAGTTTCAACAACATTTAATTTCTTTTCTAGAGTAGTCTTCTCCTCCTTTAATCACAAGTACTCAAATTCTCTCTTCTTATGCTCATGGATCCTAAGCAACTCAATGATTGGAACACTCACTTTGATTTGGCCCAATACTTGGGCTATGTCATAGGGAACACTCTTTGGCAAAACAACATTGGAAGGGAGACAAGAAGATTCATCAGATGGCATGGGATTCATGGTAATTTTTGTTTGGGATAGCAGAGTTTTTGGCAAGTGTTTCTCTCCTAGGATCTTCTTTTAGAATTATTTTGAGCAAGGGTGTTTTAGGTTTGGCTTGAGGCCCAAATCCTTTAACAACTTTGCTTCTAGTGTTATAGTCTTTCTCTTGAGCTACTATATCATTCATCAACAATTTTATATCTTCCTCCAAAGGAATACCGCCATCATACTTCTTAATCATCAAATCTCTTAAGTATTCAAAGTGATTGTTAGGAATTTCAAAATCTTGCACTACATCAACTTCAAGAGTATGAGGGGGAAGGAAAACTTGTACCCGTTTGATGCAATCCCAAAAGGTTACAATTTTCCTTGCACTTATCACTTCAATAGATGTTGCTCCTCCTTGTGAGCTTGAAGAACAACCCACCATGAAAATATCATCATCAATACCATCATCATTATTAAATTCACCTTCATGCTGGTCCACTTCACATGGAGGATGGGGTATAAAACACCTATCACACCAATCAATATCAGCAACTTCTTCAACAACAACAACCCTAGTAGTCAGGGGATCAGGTAACACTCTTCCTTCACATGCTTGAGGATGTTTATTTGCAAACCTCATGGGTCCTTTTCCTCTATCATCTTCCCTTTGATCACCTTTAGGATGATTGGAAAATCTGTCATGGTTTTGTGCTCTTGGTTGACCTTGTGAAGTTTTCCCAATTCCTTTCTCATCTCTTGCTAAATTATATGAGATTTCTTTGACAGCCCCTACCAAAGTTTTCACAACCTCCTCTAAATCAACACCCTTGCTATCTTGAGGTTTTTCAGGGTTTATCAACTTTACACCATCTATCTTGAGAGGTTTCCCAATTACTTTGATATTGTTTTCAATTTGAAGTGCCATGGTGAAATCTTGTCTTAGATTGGTAGGGTTCTTATCTCTTAGGTAATAGGTTGCCTTTTTTATCAAATGCATCTGCATATTTGATTAAACAAGACTCATCACAAGGCCTTAGACTAGCAGGTAGCCTTCTCAAATTTTTGTTAAACCTTGTGTTAAAGTAATGGAATGATTCATTAGGTTTCTTCTTGATATTCTCAAACTCAGATAAGAGAAATCTAGGATCAGTCTTGTCACCATATTGTAACCTAAATGCATTCTTCATCTTAGTCCAAGAATTAATTGAATTATCAGGAAGAGCCTTGTACCAATCCCTAACATCCTCTTCTAGTGTATGAATGAACAATTTAATATACAAATCTTCAAACTCTATTTCAAAATATTCCATCATGTTAACAAAAAGTTTGAGATGTTGATCACCGGTTATTGCATTGTTACCTTGGAATTTTGGCAATCTATTTCTGACATCTTGTGGGAAAGCATTTGGGTAACCATCCATTCCTCTAAAGTCTATAGGACCAAAGGTGTTAACAACAAATGGAGGTCTAGGCTGAGCCATATTGTTTAGTGGAGGTGATCTTGGTGGTGACACAAGTTGATGAGGATTGCAAGGTCTTTGTGGATCAAGAACGTGATTCACAAGACTGGTATTATCTAAGTGCTGATTTTCTTAGAAATTTCTATTTGAATTGAAACACAGAGGCATAAATTGGAGAAGGAACTTAACCAGTATAGTAGAAGGACCTTCACTAGCTGAGGAAAACAAGTCTATGAGAGGATTTCTTGAATCAGAATCACTTGAAGTTGAGTGATAATTCTCTACCAAAGGCTGATCTCTCTCACCAATGGATATATCTTATCCTAATGTCTGACCTTTAAAAACCTTCCAAACTTTTCTCCCTTCCAACTCTAAGTTTCTTGAATCTGTAAACAACTTCTTAGTAGAGTCTCTAATGAAGAGAGATATTCTTCCTTCTAGTTTTGTAGATATTAGCAACACCAAAGTAAATGATAGAAAGGTTAAGACACTGGTACTTATCAAGATCAGAATAGCATGGAGTCACCACTAAGGACTTTCACCCTAGTTGTGAAAATTCACTAAAATACTCTGTCAAATACTTATTAGCACTAAAAATCTTGCCAAAATTTATAGATCAAACCTTCCTTTTCTTGAATGTATCAATCACAAATGAAAATGAAGTGCAACTACTACTGGAAATTGATAAAATTTATAGGTAGAACTTATATCTTCACTCAATCCTTAAAAATATGATTATAAAATGATGCTTCAACAATGTATTTGCATGCATAATTTGTAAGGGACTTTCCCAGGGTTTGATATGCATTCAAATATCTCAAATATGTATGCACATGGATCAGATTCAACTAAGAGAATATCAAACTCAGAACTCTACTCTTCATTCCAATCTTATAAATCTGATCAGAAGATGATACTCAAGTTTGTAATTGTAAATAAATCACACAAGAAGTATTACCAGGGATTTGAAATATTACAATACTGAATAATGTCCCTGGAAATGATGCCATTTAGTGTTGTTGACGAGCTAAATAGACATGGACTAGCAAATGAATCAAAAAATCAATCTCATCACTGCAAATGATTTCCAGGAATTCAAAACAATTCCCTGGCAATGGCGCCATTTCGGTGTTGGTACCCAGATTTAATATCCTTCACAACTTGAGTAGCATCATGGATTTTACAAAACACTCAGAGGCATATAAATGATTTATATGTCATTTTGTAGTTGAGGAAGCAATTTATCTGACTTGTTAGCACTCAGGCTTTGAAGAAGTGGGTAGCACCTTGAAAGAATTTTGATCTAATCCTCACTATTTTAGGTTATGCCTTTCAACCAAGGTAAGAGAACCTATATTGCAGCCTCTATTTTGTGAAGGAGGTGGAGATATCCTTATACTATGCATATTGTATGGAGATGGCCTTGGGAAAACATGATCAATTTTCCATTATTCAAACTCAATAGAGCTATCACTACTAAATGATGGAAATGCTTTCAAGACAAGGATGAGGCTACTAAAGACATGGGATGAGGCTACTAGAGACATGGGATGATCCTGATTTGCTTTGTGTATTTTTGTAAATGGATTGTATTCTTTTGTTGACACACAATGCAATACAGGGGCAGTATGGGGTAGGATTAGTTATTATAAATGAATTTTGTGGTGGGAGATTTTAGACAAGGCTAATCAGAATTTGCCAGATTCTTTGAGGACCTTTACAAGAAATTTGTAAGACCCACACAACATAATGCTTCAAAAGGGTTGAGATACTCATTCAACCTAGGATATGTGTACCAAATGGAGGCCCAGATCTACACTCTTCCATATAATCTTTGATAACCTGCTAAAAAAGCTTGAAGAAGATGAACCAACAAAGCATCCAGAAATACATATTTTATCATGACCTAAGGTGCACCCAAAGGTTTACAACAATATCTAAATTCAAGGAAGATAAAGTGATTTTAAATCTGTTTATCTCTTTATTAGATGAAAGCTCTTTCTGAATGTGAGATTGCAGTTGCCACTAAACCATCAACAAGAAATGAGACCATGTATGATCAAAAGAGTTTTCAAACAAAAGACTGCAACAGGAACAAGAAACATAAATTAAAAACATTTTGGAATATAAGTGCATGTAAATTTTGCCAAGAGACAACACAAAATAATCCAGAAATGATAAAATCTATCAGCAGGGGAATGCCATAAGAACAATCTCTAGTGCTTGTTGATGGCTTTACAACTGAAACCAACTCAACATGATACAAATCTAATGCAGAAGGAATTATAAATGGTTCTCAAGTGGTTTCTCAGAGAATGGGCTTCTTCCCATATTTTCTTGTGAAATTATAAGTTTCTCTGACATTTTTCATGTCTCAAAACATGCATTATATAACATTAAATTACATTTTATCCTTCTTTCCCAAGAAAAGAATATTCCCAGCATCAATTTTGTTACAAAATTCCAACATGATTCACAGATAGGGACATTTAGCAAATTTGCAACCAAAGTTGCCAGGTGTTTCAAAAATGGTGAATCATTACAAATCCTTCATCATTATCCATTGTAGAGGCACGTTTATCATTCTCCAAGCATGTAAACCCCTTTCATTTCATCATTTCATCCTTATCATTCCAAATTTTGATTATGTAACTTTATAATTTGATATTTCACGTTTTACACGGGCCTTAGTAAAAATTTATTTCAAAAACACCTCAAATCTGCAAATTAATCCCTAAAACCACTTACATTGATCTCTGTAGGCACAAAGGACATATGGAATTCACCAAAACTTCGATGAAAAAAGATGCAAAATTCACATCTCCAAGCTTCCTGGAGAAAAAATGATGGCCAAAAATGAAAATGTACAGTTACCCTTGATCTTCTCTTTCTCCTTCAATCTGAGCTCTCCACGTGCCAAAATATGATTGGGAATGAATCCGGGCTCACTTTTTGACCTTTTAATATTTTTGGAAAAATGGAAAAGTTTGAATTTTTTCTCCACCCCTCCACCCTTGAAATTTGGTGATGACACGTGGCATATGGTGGGTCCCATTGGAATCACGACTCAATTCTGTGCATTTTGACCATTTTTTGAGATTTTGGAAAAATTTCACTTTTTTGCCTGCAGGGTCCACACCTCTGCCTTTGTCCTTAACACGTGTCCTCCTCTCTATCACTAGAAATTCGCGGGCCTATTTCATGTTTTACCCCATTTTTTCACTAAAGGAAAATTTTCAATTTTGCTTCCACGGGCGAATGCCTCCAGTTCCTTCCTTGCCACATGTCGATCGCTAGTTTATTCATGGGACCATGCCTAAAATATTCCATTATAAGTCTTTTTACACAAGGAAAAAAAATCCGTTTTGCCTCCACTGGCCCGCCGACCCACTCTACCCGCCACATGTCTTCCTCTGCTTTATTCGGACCCATGGCTTAAATTTTTTCTCTAAGTCTTTTTGACCAAAAGGGAAAAAAATCCCCTTTGCCCCCGCTGGCCCGCACTTCCACCTACGATCGCCACATGTCCATCCCTTGCTCCATTGTGGACCCACAATAATTTCCACACCTTTTTCCACTTCACCTAAAAAGGAAAAATTTTCCTAAGTCTTCCACTGGCCTCCCATTCTGCCTTTGCATAAGAACATGACACATGTCCCCCTGCAGAGTTGCGGGGGAAATTTGGATTTTTTTCCCAAAACAAAAAAAATGCTAATTTTCAAAGGAAACCCACTGAATCTCGTCCAACCACAAATGGCCACATAGGAGACGTCATTTAAGATTAATTTTTACGAGAAAATGACACCCGTACGATTGTCAAAAAAACACAGAAATTGCTAAGGATGCCCAAATTCAAAATTTTCTTCATGAGTGAGGGTTTTTTTTCTCAAAAAACAAGGAGAAATTGATTTTATGTAAGTTTTAACCATGGGGAAAGATATTTAAAGGCATATAGGTATAAAACAATCATTTTTAAGCTTCCATGATTAGGAAAATGGAAAAAATGACA
Organism: Taxus chinensis; assembly: GCA_019776745.2. Taxonomy (NCBI): domain Eukaryota; kingdom Viridiplantae; phylum Streptophyta; class Pinopsida; order Cupressales; family Taxaceae; genus Taxus; species Taxus chinensis. The sequence continues at coordinate 942,855,904 of CM034148.1, read as the reverse complement.
TAGCCCACAAATTTGAAGATTTTAGGGAAAAAAATAGGGAAAACTTGAGTATTCTTGCAAAATGGGCCATGTCAAATGATTTTCAAATGGATTAAGGCATGGGAATAGAGGCATTAACTTCATTTTACCCATCAAAACTGTACAAAATGTTTCAGGAAATGCAGAGTGAAAATAAAATTAGGGAAAAGGCACTAGTGTAAGATCAAAATGGACACCAACAGGTGGAGGAATAGGTGAGGTAGGTTCCAATGCAGAAGGAGGGTTTCGAGCTAGAATTTCCTCTATGGAAGGAATATGGGGTAATTGAGAAGCAACAAGTGCATCACTAAAAATAGCATGGACCTTGCAAGTATGGATATCTTGAGTTGAGGTATCACTAGTTTGATCAGACGAAGGGGAATGATTGGGAAAGGGTTTCTTGAAGATATGTAGGTTTTGATTGGTAGGTACATTAGGATTATCCACAGTTAACTCACCTTTCTTGAGAATTTCTTGGAAAATATTTTTAAAAGTGATGAAATTGCTCGTCACTATGACCCTTTACTCGATGATAGTTACAAAATTTGTGTTCTTTATACCATGTGGGCATGGGGCGAGCAAGGTCAAAACCAGTGTGTGGTTTTATAGGCGGAAGGGTGATGGCCCCAGCTTTGATGAGATTTTCAAAGACAAAAGAGTAAGGCTCCCCAATTGGGGTGTATTTCTATTGTTCTCATCTTAATTGAAAAGTCTAGATGGGTGAGAGATTAGATGAGGGGGTAGGCTGATTTGATGAATGAGCCGGACCGGCTTTGAGTACCACTACATTAGCGATGCCCTTAGCTTTTGAATAATTACTCTATGGTTTGGAAGAAGAAGAGGTATCATTCAACTTGAATGCTGAATTCTTATTGCGTAATTGGATTTTATTCTCTTCAATGGCCCGAATCTCTAAATTTTGTGCCATGGATCAAATGTTTGGAAATTCTGAATCTACAGGGTCAGTGAGATGTGTCTAACACAAGCCTGCATGAAGAGCTTGATAACTTCAGTTTATAGTAGTTGGAAGGTGAGTTGATTGATTAGGCTATGCTAGAAAGTGACAAAATCTGTGATAGATTCGTCATCATACTGATGCGTGGAGTATAGGTCAGTCATGGTAACCTTCTTGACGATATTGATGGAGAAGTGATCCAAGAAGGCTTGGGTTACCTGATTAAATGAAAATATAGAGTGTCTAGGTAACCCACTATACCAATCTAATGCAGGTCCAATTAGAGATATGGGAAAGGTCCTTAAGAGCAAAGCATCATTGTGGGAGATTAGGTAGCTCCCATGTTTGACCGACCGCAAATGATGTTGCAGGTCTTCCTTGCTATTGAAACGGTTGAATTTAGATATTTCCCAATGCATGGGGTATGGGTGAATAGGAATGGATGGGTGGATAGGCTCGCTGCAAATTTCATCATAGGTGAGGGTATTGCGGGAGCCAAAATTAATGCTTCCAATGTCTTCATCTTGTCCATCATTAATTTGATTAGGTCGTTGGTAGGTTGCGATGGTTGGGTGCCTCCTGTAGCGTAAGAGGGTTGGTGTTGGGCATGTAATAAGGGTGGCATTCCGGTATATGGTGTTGTCACGTAGGTTGATTGAGAATAAGGTAGTGAAATAGGGGGTACATACCCAAAGTGAATAACAGATGAAACAAGAGGTTACTGATAGTATGTATATGGAGGTGGAAGGGTCGTGGTGAACCTAGTGGCAATGGGGGCTAACGATTGGGGAATAAAAAGGACCACGTTTTAAAAGGGGGTGGGGGTCACAAACATGGGAGGTGGTTGTGTAGCCATGGATATGTGAGATAATAGGGGTGGATGAGGATGTGTTTTGAGTGGTTGTCAAAGGTATGGTGGATGTGTCGGGTGTAACAGATGTAGTAGACACTGCAGTCAAAGTGGGTATATGACCTAGTTGTGAAATGAATGGGGGTAAAGTAGATGCAAGAAACATGAATCCAGATGGGGCTGACACAGGAGTGGGAGTGAGGGTCGGGGGATAGATATAGACATGTCGTATATCAACTGACCAGAGGCATCTCGAGTGGATGAGCGAGAAAGATAAAACTGCAAGGTGGCAGGGTTTTAGTTAAGGATTTGTGTGAACTCCTCATCTCCGGTGGTGATAGTGATAGGTTGGATAGGATTCATGGTGGGTGATAAAATGGAAGGTGGTAAAGGGCTAGGTGGGAGCGGTTGACAACTGGCATGGAATATGTGTGTGCTTGCTTGTCTACACATCAATACCATGTGAATAGGTACTGATCAAGTTGGGCTACCCTTCTATAAATGACACAGAAATATAGCAATAATAGGAAGAATAGGCGGTAATAAATAAATCAGGTACCAAATGTTAGTTGTAAAGTGGCACAAGATAACTAATGACATTCAGAGGAGACTGACACCAGTTATAGGTAACCACTGCCGGTCAATGTGGGAAATGGACAGTTGGTCAAAAACAAGGTATAAGACCAAATTTGATAGGTATGCCAAATCTGGTAAGTTTTACAAGGTCAATGGGAATGATAATAGTGACAGAGACTCTGAATAGTTGAAGAAGGTGAATAAACATCCTTTTGGGTGGGTTAACCAAAATGACAGTGAACCGATGCTGGTCGGGTATAACTGATGATGGTCAGGTGGTAACTGATGACGGTCGTTAGATCAACACCAGTTACTATGAAATTGAAACAATGATGAAGAAAAAGTGGTTGTGAATTAAAATCTGATGTGGAATGAAACCCATAATTCTAAGAATGATGAGAATGTGGTCCAGACACACTCAAAAGAAGCTGGAATACACCAACTATGATGAGAAGCATGCAAGGAGAAATAAGAAGAATGAAGAACGTGACCTCTCACCTCAAAATTCAAGCCAAGCAAAAACACTAAGAAAAATGTGATCCTAAGAGTGCCTTTTCTATTATGTTTGTTTAGATTATGCTATTTAAGGACTGACTCATGAACTATAGAATAGAAATTTTTGGTGAGGATGGCTTCCTACAAAGAAGGAGATCTAAAAGGTGAGGTTTCAAGTATGTTATGGCGGGGGTGGGCTTCACTCTGATGTATGACTTGACAGAGTAGTGAGTTGGAGAGTACCTGCCAATCCTTAGATCAGTGCGATCATTGACATGCATTCCTAGGAAAGATGTTGTTTAAGAATATGTATTTGTTTTGAATTTGTGTAATTTGGTAAGACTCAGAGAGAGAGAGAGAGAGATGTGATTTCTATGATTCATTTGTCAACCATCAACTGGGAATGACTTCTAGCATATAGGTCTCCCTCAATTAATGTGAGCTAATACAATAAATCAGAATGAAATGCAATGATTTTAAAGCCCAAATCAAAATAAGAAATTTGATGACACAAATGGATGAATAGGAAGAGGGATGCTCTTTCACTAAAATTCAGAAAACAAGAAGAAATTATTCTTTTTAAGTACACCAAAAGAAAGGTTTCTTTTAGAGCAAATAGAAAGAAAAAGAGGGTTACCAAGGAAGAAAATTAATGTGTATGCTTTTCAGAAGGGAAACAAACACACAAGTTTTCCTAGGAATGAATAAAATGCAAGGAACACCGAATGGGTCCCAATGGGTGTGCCAAAATGTTTAACCTGATTCTTAGACGTTTCTTTGAATATTGATGAAATAGATAGGGTAATGGGCATAGGAGGAATACCTGTTGAAATGATGGTTAATAGGTTGTTGCACGCGTATGAATTCTGAACCCACAGTTGATCATGAGAGATTCCTTTTGGTTGGGAGGAACTACCTGAAATGGAACACAAGACCACCAAATAAAAGTTAAACAATATGTGTAGTGAACTACCTATCGTGTACTAGATCCGAGAAGTGTGATACTTCCTAGACGGTTGTTAGTCCATTTTTTAAAACAATTTAATGTTGGTAATGAAGTAAATCCTATTGTAATTAAAATGATTTAGGTATCTAATTAAAAACACAATAAGAAAGATCTAATCTAACATGTTAGGTTAGAATAAGATCCGAAGGTCAAGTAGTTGGTTCTAGTTCTCTACAAGTCTGACAGAGGTCTCAGGTAGGTCACAGGTGATTAAGGGTGATGTGAGAATAGCTGGGGTAGGCTACTGTTATGGTCTGTATTGGTAAATACAGATACCAACACCGGTTAAGGGTGACCGACACTAGTTGGGGAGAACTGGTGCTAGTTACTATGGAAAACTGGGAATGCCAAAAAATGAGCTTTGGATCTCCCCTATGATTGCACAATGGACTAGGCTAGTCGGAGTGAGGTATTAGGCTATTTGGATGAAGTTTGGTGAGGTTTTAATGGGCATATGGAGGGGTGAGTATTAAAGGAGGTCAATGGGTGGCTAGGAGAACAAAGGATGAAGATTCAATAATAAAATGAATGAACCAGAGGAGTAAACTGTTCTACTTACTTGAAATCTAGTTTTGGGTGCTTGTGAGTGATGAATGAAGGTGCTGGTAAGAGGTTGAATGTGTTTGAGGATCAAAAAATGTTGGAAAGCTTCTGCATGGGCTGCATGTGCATTCCTTTTTTCTTGGTTGGATCAAATCTATGCTGGGTGGTTGCTGGATGAATGTCAGATGTCGGTGTAAGAGAAAATACTTGATCTCCTTCCTTACATGTGTGTTCTCATAGAAAATTGTTCTCAAAAGATGTGTTATCTCTCAGAAATCCACCAACCTTTTTCCAAACTTGAAAATAAGGTTGTTTTGGGGATTAAAAGGTGACCGACGGTGGTTCTGACTTAACCAGCGACGGTTAAGGGTAACTGGCATCGGTTAGAGTGGGATTTCCTAGGTTTACTAAACTAGGTAGATCCCCTAGATTTTTGGGGATCTCATGTAGTTAACCCGCGGATTAGACTGGAAGCTTCTTGCAAGTATGTGGTAATTTGGTTAGAGGGAATGTAGGAATTGATTTTTAGGGTTTGGGTGAGACTTAGTTAGTTATGACAACTTACTAAGAATAGGTCCTAGGGTGAGGTGGCTCTATGAGGTGTCTAGGTGAGGTGTATGTGTGGGTATTATCTAAATTAAGATATTTAAATAATAAATATGGTGAGGATAATGAATTAATTTAATTAAATTAATATTAGTGGGGTGAAGGGGGCCATGGCAAGATGAATGTGATGAAGGTATTTATTTTTCAAGGGGCCAAAGGGGAGGGTGACCTAATTTTGGTGTCTATAGACCTTACCTCACCTATACCATTTTGTTTATCCCTACCCAACCTTTGGTTTACAGGAACATACCTAAACATTCCTACACATAACCTACATTGTGTTTCCAAACCATATCATATGCCTTGGATACCTGAATCACTTCAACCTGGTTGGGATAAACCTATCAACCTTGGATGATGTAGAGTTTGTAATCTCCACAACCTATTATTGTGTTGCAGTCTATATGTGTGTGTGCAAATGATTGTCATTACCTATTACCCGATTTGACCCTGGCCCATTACCCATTTCCAAATTCGACCTTGGCATATTACCCATCACCCGAGTTTCCCATTACCCTTTCCCAAAGCACCCATACTCTTCTCCACATACGTTAACTCACACCGACTACACATTTATCAAACCACTTACCAATTCCATACAAAACCTCATCAATTCCTAGTTTAAGGGGGATAACCTTCACCCACACTCGGGGAAACCCCACTCTCACCAATAGCTAGGGAAATCACTTCCTGTTTTGTCAACATCGCTTACCAATACAAGCTACATGATAAAAAGGGGAAAAATGTGGACACCAAAATTAGGTCATACCACCCTTATAACTTTGTTAACTAAATTAGCCATACCTTACATATTCATATCCTATAGTGCACATGATTAATTGAATTAATTATTTTTATTACTTTAGTAAATATCTTCACTTGACCACCTCACCTAACCACGTCATCTAGACACCTCATCATGGACCCATTCTTATCATGTTTCTTTTAAATAAGACTCAATCTCTACTTACCATAACTAACGAAGACTTAATCTAACCCTAACATTAGATGCCTTTTCTTTCTCTAACATCATGCCCACTTACTTAAGTGGAAAATACCATTTTAGACCCAAACCAACAGGTAGAACTGGCCAAATAGATAGCCAAGATCTGTTATTTAGGAAAACCTAGGATTTCCCATCGTAGTCGACACCGGTTAACCCGAAACCAATCCTGGTTAACCTAAACCCTTGTCAGTTACCATATATTGACTTTGGTAACCTTTTTCTAGTGGTTGGAATAATTATTTAATTTTGGAGAGAGTGAGATCCGCATTCAAGCATGAACCAGAGCCCACTAGCGCATCTACACACCTTACCCAACACCAAGACTAATATGAAGGCATTACCATTCATAGTAGCATTCTAGGAAACATTGTTGCAGCACTGACCACCAGTTTCATAGATCAACCATCGCCTTCATCCGACCACTAGGCCTACAAATACAAGTAAGTGTGTTTTGATCTGCATCATTCCATACTTAATTAGATCATCATTTCTTTAGCTTTCTTTGTTAAAACCTATTCTCTTTTGTATCCCATCATCCTCACATTATTGCCAATCCACATATTCAACCCCAGACATCTCTAAGCATTCTCAACTTATTTACCAACCAAACCATCATTCTTCCACTCTCTGTGCAATCACATAGCACCTCCAAAACCAAGTTTTATTGAATTTCTACCATTCCTCCTCTACCGGCGCTGGTCACCTTGACCGTCGTTGGTTTCCCTCTAAACCATCATTGGTCATACCAAATCAACATCGGTCTCTATAACTGGTAATCCTACATATAACGGTGACCTAATAACCTTCACACAAATAACCTAGAACCACCCAAAACCTGATCCTGACCTATTCTAATCCCCTCGGCTACCAACCTAACCCAAAACATAGCCCAACCTCAGTTAGATATAATTTTTTATTGCAATAGTAAATTTAATCTAATATATTCTTAATAACTTGAGATACCGAAATCAACTTGTTAGCAATATGACTTCTATTTCTTGCATTTTTGTTCATTTATTTGATAAACAATGGATTGAAAGCCATCTAGGAAGTATCACACTTCCTAGATCTAGCATACGCTAGGTAGTCCATTGACACATATCATTTAATATTATTATTGTGGTCTTGTTTTGCATTAATGGGTAGTTCCTCCTATTAAAAATGAAGTTCTCATAATTAGCATGGGATTGGGAAATAAGAACGCATGCACTCTACCTTCTAAATTCATTTCATAAGTATTCCTCCTCACCTTTACCTTATCTATTTTTCTCATATGTACGTAAATTATTAGTGAAACATTAGGTTGAAGCCCTACTATAAATAAGTCTTCTATGTGTTTTTAATCAGTCAATTTTTCCACGTAGATTAGGATTTACTTTAGTGCATTTTCATTTATATGTGTTTCCTTTCATCTTCGCTATTCTTTGTCTTTTGAGTTCGGTATTTTGTTACACTATGGTGCACTGACAGATAATTACATTTGAAGTGATTCCATGTGAAAAGGACCACACATACCCTTAGTTTTTGGTGGATTATAGTATACATTCATAAACTTATTGGCACATTTTAAAAGGAAGTTGGATTGATGGAAGAACTATTCAGGTTTGATTGGCGCAAAAGTAGAAGAATGAGTTATGGGGTATAAAAAGTGTTAGGAGTTTTTCTATAGTAGAGGTGTTTGGAGAAAAAATGAAGACCACATAAAGGAGAAACAAATATCACACAGTATAACATGAGGTAGGCAGAAACATGGATAATAATCAATAGAAGGTGTAGAGGTTGAGTACTTTAGTGAAGTAAGGCACGTGGAGGAGGTCTGTGGTAGGGAAGTATTGATAGCATGCTAGAAGGTTATGACTATAGCATGTGAAGTGGATTCATGGAATTTGAATTAAGTGGACAAATTACGTTATTAAAAAGTAATGTTAAGATGCGTGGGTCGAAAAGACATTAAGGTATTGAAAAAGTATAGATAGGGAGTGGGGGTAGTCATTCTAACTACCTTTCCCTCAGAAATTTTATTTTTTGTGTTCCTGAATGACTGAAGTGTGACGAGTGTTTGCTAAGGAAGTAAGGAACTTTTCATGAACTAGTGGAGTTGTGTGAACTAGAGAAAGATGTTGTGGTGTAGCAAGAGACAAATAAAATAGTAGGCTAACAGGGGGTTGTATGAAAGTGAAGCCATTAAATTCAGAGAACTTGGGTAGACAAGGAGGAATCAAAACACATAGGGCAAAAAGGAGAGAAATAGCTATGGCACCTTAGAAGGCACGAAATAAGAAACCAATGGTGGAGAAGGAAGAACCCATGGAGGTTTACTCATAGATGCAGTTTCTCCAAGGAGTGGTTAAGGTGGAAAAATGGAGCTCAAAGCTATATAGGTGCAAGATCAATGAGTTTAATCACAAAACAATTGATTATGACAAGTTGATGTAGGCGGATCTAGTCAAGGAGATCCCAGGGTTAGAAAAGTAAGGAAACCATAGGGTGGATGAATTGGTACATAAGGAATTACATAAAACTAGGGTTTTCTAGCTATGGGAGCTTCCCTTCTTCACCAAACCCTCCCCGCTCTTCAAGTGGTTGATGTCGTAGGTGCACGAGGAATTCTTCTACTTTGTGGGGAGAAGAATGAGACTAACATGCAAATTGATTAGAATAGTAACATGCCCAGGAACATTGGTGAGGACATGACACTTGATTTGTTTGCCATTGCAAAGATCAAGGAATTGGTGAAGCAATTGAGTTATGAGAAGGGAGGGAGAGATAAGGTTATCTCAAACCTTGTTGACTCGACATTAAGGTTTTCATCCCGAATCATGAGCTGTAAGTTAGGTACATATAAGTGGTGGATGGATATCAACAAGAAATTCATGTACATTACATACAGGGTATATAAAAGAGTAGATTACAACTTCGCCTAGTTTATTGCAAACAATATCATTAAGGAGGTGTGAATGAAAAATGAGGTTGGAGAAAAGATCACATGGGGATCCATACTCCTATTAATCATATTCTGGGAAATTGGTGTCCCAGATGGGCTTGAAGAAAATTTATGGGTTCACCCACCGGTGCGCTCATCTCCTGCAGCGTAGTTTGAACAATTTACTGGCGATGAGTCCATCTCGAACACCTACAAGGTGCAGATGAAAAAATGGTATGAGAGATTATGCAAGGCCTTTGAGAACGAATGGCGCATCCTCCATGAGTTTCCAAAAGTTGTTGGTGATCATAAGAAATTTGTAGTTACACAACACTTCTGCTTGGTGAAGTTCATGATGACTAAAGGAGAAATGGGGCCGTGGTGGAAAATCCCATTCATGTTCACTGCTAGATACATGAAGTGTGCCATCAATAGATTAAAGGATGCATAGAAGATGAATTTTGATGCTGATAAAGTGGTAAATGATGTTCACACCATACATGTGACCTATAAGTATGGAGTGAGGCCAGCGTATACAGAGATTCTGGAGCCTAATTTTCTGGATTCACACCCAAAAGTAAATGTTACCATTAAGAGTTTTATCCACTAAGTATTTGTACATTTGTGCCCTAAAGATTCAGAGGGGAGTTGAAGTGGAGGTCACAAATTCCACCTTTTTGAAGCCACAGGAGGTGCTTAAACACCACCAATGAAAGCAATCCAGGAAGAAGAAGGAAAGGAAGAAGAAGAAGAGGGAAGTGAGGGAAATCTAGATACTTCCTGAAAAAGGAATTATTCTACATGCCGAAGTAACAATGGATACACAAGAACTTCACAACATAGCAGTGCTAAGGATTCACAGCCTGAGCATGAGGAGGTTAAGTAGTTAGAAGGGGAGGAGCCAGAATAGAAAAATATAAAGATACATGATGTCACCAGTTATGAAGACAGGCTTGAAGGATGATCACAATGCATTCAGAAAGGAGCTCAAGGTAGAAATTGAGGAGGAAGATAAGGAGAAGAGATGAGGTGGACACCAAGGTATCCACTGATGCACATAAAGAAGAGAAAGCACATGCTGTGGAGGAGCCTGTGAAGATCCCAATGTGATGGACTTCACCTGTCTAGCCCACCTGCCAAGAAAGAAGAGTAAAGGAGACTCCTTCATTATTAAGGAGGATAAAGGGTTCACTGTAGGAACAAGTACCCCAAAGAAAAAATGCTCAAAGTGCAAGGCAAAGAGAAATAAGTAGACACCTTGTCCCCTCACACATTCATGGATTATCCCATGAAGGTGTTACGTGTGAGGTTCTAGAGCACCCTTTCCCCATAAAAGTTACAATGTTGGGATTTTTTTGACCAAGGATGGGGCCGTGACAAGAATGAAGAAGATCATAAGCTGGAATTTGCATTGTCATGTAGAGGAGCCTGAATTTGAGGTCAACAATCATGTGATTTAGACCATTCACTTGAAGAAGAAGCTAGGGGAAACATATAAGGTAGATTGATCCAAGCCACCTTACTGACGAGAAAGTGTGCAACACGTTATAGAAGATTTCTATGGATGTAATGAGGAAGAGCTTAGATGCGGGGGTGACTGTTTGGACCTTGGTCGTAGAAAAGAAGAGACATGAGAAGGAGATTGAAAGAATGTGCCAAGGATTGAAGGGAAAACATGCGCAGACAAAGGAGGCCTATGATTGAGCTGGTGCCTTGGTGAAGAATATCTTGGGGGAATGTCAGGAATTGGTGAGCCAAGCCATTATAGATTATAACTGATGAAATGGAGAAAGTAGAAGATATAGTGGGGATGTTGTTTACCAACATCAAGAATGGCGCGGGAACCATAGCTGAGGAGCTCGCAAAGGAAAAGGAAAATAACAAGGTCATCATTGAAGCCCAGGTTACAAAGTTGGAGGACTTGCTCACCCAACTCAAGGAGGAAAATATTTTGGCAGATAGGGGCTTTAATAGTTACAGAAAATGTTTTCCGATAGTTGATAGACAAGTAGCAAAAGAAGAGGCTGATCTCAAGGCATTGTAAGGAAAAGGTCCCGATGAAAAAAATTGAGCGTGCCGAACTGATCATTGACACAACATCACAAAAGGACAAGATTAAGACCAAGTGTGAGAAGTTGGATTTTCACATTGGTGAACTCTGGGATTCTATCATGGAATGAATGGATGAGTTAGAGGGTGTTTGCACAGAGCTAATGGTGGTCATATATGAGTTGAAGGGGAAGGTGGAAGATACTACACCAGACCAAGTACGCAAAATTGTGGGGGAGGCACTAGAGAAGGATTTAAGTAGAATTGGAAGCACAGGAGAAGCTGAAAGGCATGATAGATGTGGAGTTTCTATGAACTTCTCCAGTTAGTCACTTAGGCTGGTGAACCATACAACATGTTTTTTCCTTTGTCATTTTGGTTGATGGAGTTTGGTTCGGTGAGTGCGAAGGATTTCCGTGGGTGAAAATCGAGATAGTGTGGGGTAATGTTGGGACCCTAAGGAAGCTATTCACCTAAGGCATACGAAGGTTTTGTCACATGCCAGTAGGGCAAAAAGGTTGGCATGGAAGTAACTTTGGGGAAAGCATGGAGGTTTGTGCCCATAAAAAACAAGGTCAATACTCAATCGCATTTTGGATCAGGGTTAAAGTCTCGATAAAGGAACACATGGAGATGTGACCAGAATTGGCTATGGATAAGGTTAGGACATGGAGACTTTTAGCTTAAGAAAAGAATATTACGGGGCATCATTATGCTTATCATGACAGGATTAAGAGTTTGTAAAGTGCAGTTAGTTACGGTTAGCTGACGCTCACATGATAAGAATACTTGAGTATGGTAGAAAATGATGAAATTTGGTAGGTGGATCACTCCGAGTGATGAGTAGATGGTAAGGGAATATTCCTTTGAGTCCTTTGTTATGTATTGATTTACACAACAGAGAGGAGGAGAATGGAGAAAGATTTAGTTGGTATGGAAGAAGAAGAAGGGGTTATGGGTAATCTGTGAAGTATGTGTGAGAAAGAGGGTAGAGAGAGCTAGGAGAGATGTGTGTGATCACTATTATAACTTATGTAATGAAGCCCATTAGAGGATAATAATGAATCTCTGTTGATGTATCTAGTGTAGTTACGGATCTCTTGATGTATTCAAATACTATAAAAAATTGCGAATCAATATATGATGGCATTTTTCTGTATATCTATGTTTATGGATTCAAACCCTTGTGTTCTTGATACTAATTAAGGCTCATATCTAGTTCTTCTATATTTATATGATGTTACTTTCATGTTATGGTGCATCTATGTTTGGTTCTAGTTCTTTGTCTTGGTCCGAAAGGATGGATGCATGTATCTCGCGTATTTTTAAATATTCCTCCATTAATGGTGAAAATTCTTGCAAATCTCACATAAATGAGGGGCTCAGTGCCTGTACACACCTCGGGTGAGTGCCCAGTCCAGACTGGGTGATATACCGATGTGCTTGGCATTTAAAAGGAGTAGGGAAATGTGACTACATTTTGGTTTTGTTTTTGGGACCTCTTTTGAAGCTATTATAAGAATGGTGTGTGATAACAGAATGCTTGACCTTAAAAAATGTAGAAATGTGGCTAAAGAACACAAAGGATGAGTTTGCATAGAGGTTTAATACTGGATCTAAGTTTAATGCATGTACATGGGTAGAGGAGCATTTGTAACATGAGCTCTATGAGACATTATGTTGTTGTTTTCCAGTAGATCTATATGAATGGCTGTCGATGTATGCTTCAAGGAAGAGTTGGTATTTTAGATCCCATGTTTGGACCCAAGAATATTATCAGCAGTTTCATGATGTTGATTTGACTTGAAATCATGTTGTTGATAATTGATGGAGTGGTGTGCTAACTAGATATATGTTGGAGTATGCAGTGTCTACTTATTCTTTCCCCATGGTTGCTGAGTTTGAGTTGTAACAAGAACCAAGAGGATCTTTCTTGTGTGCTATTCCATTATCCATTAAGATCCTAATTATCACTCTGAGTTTAGAAGCATTTCCTATGGCTAGCTAAAATCCTACTAGGCGTAGGGCGCATAAGCTGGTGTGGTGAGAGATGGTGGATCCTAAGGTAGAAGTGGAAAGAGAGGAGAGATGGATCAAGTATAATGAAGTGTGAGAGAGGGAATTGGTGAGACAACACGGGATTTTTAGAGTGATGGATGTATGGAGGGAGCTGTTATGGGAAGGATTTGAGTTTTATGCAAAGGATGTGGAACCTGAGAAGTTTTTGCTACCCCATCTTGGAAAGCATAGGATAAGAACCCCCTCATCTTCTGATGAGAGCTCATCAGATGAAGAAAGGAGGACCATAGGTGCGCATATAAACCCACCTAGTGACCTAGCCCTTGCGCTTAGTTTTCTAATTTATGAGACAATTTTTTTAGTCCGGTTAGTGTTGGTGAGCTAGTAGCATCAAGTACATACCATTTTCCATTGAATCCATCCATCGACATGCAAAAATTTGTTGTGTTTGAAGGAATTATGTTATGAGGTATCATCACTATTGGTTTGGTAAACTTACTTAACCACTCTTACACCATTGTGATCTTACTTAAGAGTCTCTCTTAAGGATGATCTATCATCTTGCACTCCCCCATCACTCCACATTTTATCTTCATTCCCCATCACCACATCCTCTCACCTCATCTTTCATTCTCGCAAACACCACCTCCTAGTTTCCCACTTTTCATATCCATCATCCCTTGCTTGGAAATCTTACTTAACCACTTCAACCGCATGAAATTCTTACTTAAGGGCCCTCCTTAAGTTGAATGTGTCATTTTGGGCTTCTCCCTCACCTCATTCGTCATTCCCTCCATTGATTGTTTCTTCCTCCTAGTCTCCCCTACCAACGAAATTTTCCTCCTACCATTACCCTTTCTTAACCTATCATATCATAGAGTGCATCTACCATCTTACGACTATAATCACATTCCTTTCCCCCATTTTCCCCTTCTTGATCCATCATCTTCGATATCATTTCTTTCCATTCTTTTCATGTCTTTTTTCTTCATCTTCACCTTGTCACAACTCATTACTCACCTTTTCTTCATTCTTATCATTCAATATTCTCAATTTCTCCCACATATCGACCCCATTACTACCTGCCATTATTTTAGGTCTTCCCCTAACATTATTTCATCACCATCTTCCATTTCTACACTAATAATTATTTTTGGAATCCCCCTAAAATTTACACATCCCCATTCTACACAGCCTTGTTCACTCTCCTTGACCTTATTCATTTTTTCTTGCTTCATTCCTTCCTCTGTTCCCAATGATCATTATCAGTGGTCTTCCCCTAACATCACTTGATTAGCATTTCCTATTCCATTCCTCATTTAATTTTTCCATTTCTTCATTTTTCCTCCCATCCTTCCCCACCAATAATTATTGGCGGACTTCCCCTAACATCCCTTCATTGGAATTTCCTCTTCCATTCCTCATCTACTTTTTCCCTTTCTTCACTTTTCCTCCCATCCTTCCCCACCAATAATTATTGGTGGAATTCCCCTAACATCCCTTCACTGACATTCCCTCTTCTATCCTTCCATTCTATTTTTTCCTTGTCATCTCTCCATCACCTTTTTCCACATTGATAATTATTGGAAGACTTACCCTAATGTCCCTTCACTAGAATTTCCTCTTTTATCCCCCATTCTCTCTTCCCTACCCTCCTTTTTATCCACTTCCAACCTTTCTTGTCACTTCTTCCCCACTTCTCCATCTTCCCTTCACCCTCTTCAATATATTTACTATCTTCAGCATACACCTTATGTCTATTTTATTTACATCCTCTTATCCTCATCTCATGCATATCCATATCTTTTCCAATCCATGTCATTCCTCCCTTCTCTCTTCTCTTTACATACCTTATGCTACCCACTCTTCACTGAATATCATTGTTATTGGTTTCCTTTCTTCTGCATCATTTTCTCTGTTTTCCTCCCCTCCATCCCATTCTTCATATTATTTCACTTCCTCTATATAATCTTCTTCCCATTTTCCCCTTGTGCTTCCTTCTTAATTCCCCATTGATAATCTAGATCTTTAGTGTTATCCCATATTTTTTATCATCCCACCCTCCACATACATTTTCATGTGGTCTATTCCATATTATTTGCCTTGGTCTTCATCACAAGGACTAGGTTCCTTCAATCTTCTCCATGTATCCACTCTTTCATCTCTTCTTCCCCCATCATTTTCACCTTCCTCCTACCCTTCCCTTCCTTTCTCTATCACCCCTACCTTTTCAATCATTTTGTACCAGTTTCTCTTTTTTTCTCTGATCTTCTCCACATCTTCATGGTACCCCATAGTTTCTTTCTTTTCTCCATTCTACTACATCTTTTATCTTATTTAAATTCTTCATCATCCTCATCTCCTTATTTTTTCCATCCTTCTCTCCCTTTTTCTTGATTTTACCCCCTAGCCTCATCTCATCTTCTTGTTTGTTTTTCCTCATTACCGTTCTCCTATCATAACTTCTCTATTATTCTCTTCCTCCTATTTTTAATCTTCTTCACACCTCATACGGCTATAGTTGTATTTCTTTCTTGTCCTCTATCAATCTCGTTTCATATTTCCATCATTACTCTCCCCTTCATTTTGAATCTCTTCTCCCTTTTCATAATTTCAACCCTTTGCTCTGTCATTTCTTGTCTTCTTCTTCCTTATTTGTCCTTCATCATTCCCTTCTTCCCATATCATCCCTCTCTCTTATTCTAATATCCCTCTTTCATTCCTTTTTCCTCCTCCTCTGTGTTCTTCCGCTCTATTCCATACCCTTGTCTCCTTCACCTTTTTACCTTTCTTACCCTTCTCATAATCCACCACTACTCATTTTCATTCCTTTTTTTCTCTTTCCAATCTTACTCATTACGTCCTTCAACACATCCTCGCACTTAGAATTTAAGGCTAATCGAATCCTCTCCCCAATTGCGCACTATAGTTTTTCCATTCTCTTACACCCCATTCTCGTCTTCCTCTCTGCAGAGTTGACCTCTCCTCTTTTCGATATCTTTATCAGCTCTTTTATTCTTGTCATCTCTCTCGAGGGGGAATCATCACATCTTCCCATAATTTTTTTTCTTTGAGGATACCTTGACATCCATCTCCTATCATCTTCTACTCTCCCTAAAACACATTTTCTATACTTTTTTTCTTAGCAAAAGTAGATTGAATTCTTCCCCCATTCTTACAAGTAAAATGTTATTCTACTTCTTGCTTAGAGAATGTTTACTATTTTATTCCTTAATAACTTATTATCATTTAGACAACCGCAATTTCAAACCTATCCTAGAATAAATTAAGTTCGCCATTTCCTTTCCATAAAAATACACATTGAATTAATTGATTAATTTATCTATTTCACAACCCCTAAATTAAACCCAATCATTCCTCACATGCAAAATATTCCCCATGTCCCCATACTTAGGAATTAAATATTCAACTTTAAGTTTTGGAACCATTCCTCATGTCTCCCATCCACCTAATCATGCTTAATTTCTATAATCATGATTACTATAAAACCCCTAATTAATCCTAATTCTAAGTTATAAATAGAGCCTCACCCCCCTAAATTTCAAAATAAGCTTGAATATTGTGTAAGAGACCTTGCATCGTTTGAGCATAGAGCATCCTCCCCACCTTGTCCTAATGCTCAAATATCCCCCATTTGATCATCCCAGAATCCATTATCCCCTTAATCCATTGGTTTAAAATAAGTAGATCTTGTTGTAGATAAGGGCTTTGCTCTGGTTTGATAGAAGGACCTACATTTCACAAAATCATGGCTTCATCCACACTTCATTTCCCATTCCAAGGTTTGCTAAGGAATCCAGAAGGATAAGGTATTTGGATAATTGGCTTTAATTTATTGTTATCAAATGTATCTTCCTAGCTCACACTAAGTGTAAGTTCCCCACAATATTTACTCCATGTAAATATTCCCTCACACATCATCTCATAGTTGTAAAATCTCATTTGATCTCATCCCACACCACCCAAAATAATTTGAAAACTAAATTAAATAAAGAAAAAGAATCAACAACTTATTGAATAATCCCACAACCCCCTTTACCTCTTTACCTCATCTTCCAAAATTCCCTTAGTCATTTACCCACATCCTAAAACAAAAAAATTGATTTGAAGTGGTTTCAACCACTTAAGGTAGTTGTTTCCCCATAAAAATTGGATCACCAATGATTATAAATAGCAACTTTGTGTTTATCTCTCAGTGATCTTCAATATCCAATCTTGGAACCCCCTTTTTTGATCTCGCACTTCATTTTTGACACTACAAACATCCAGGATATCTTCCAAGCACTATTAGGCACCAACATCAATCACTTTCAAGTGTTTTTTGTGGACATTTTCATCACTGAGGTTCCAAGAATGTGACCCAACTCATCAACTTGAATCTTTCCCTTTGAATATTTGAGGCATATTTAGCTCCCCATCCATTTAAAGGTATTCATATATTATCACTTTGTCATTTATATGGCCACAAATTTTTTTACATCAACCAAAAACTTCATTTTAGAGCTTCAAACATTCATTTTAGAAAAACTATATCAAAAAATCACAGAAATCGTGAGTGATTAACCCTAATCGCCAGCGATTGGCCTAAATTGCTAGCGATTCTTGTCAAATTTATCTTTTATCAGTTTATCAACTTTCTATCAACTTTATCAATATCACTGTGTATTTAACATGTTGTTTCCAAGTATGGATATCTGTTAGATGGAAGTTCCTGGCTGTTCACATCCAATCACAAGCATTTGTGATCTTCCCATAGTCCAGTACCCCTTTTTTTTGCGAATAATACAACATCCTACATGAACTCACACTTTCTGCAATTTGTTTTTTTGTTGATGAACAAGACATCAAAGATAAGGTCGAGTTCCTCCATTATTTCCAACTAATACTGAATATTTATGGTAATGATTACTTTGAGCACATCCATATTACATCCACACTTACATGGGGCTACCTTTGAATCTACACAAGACTTTCCTTTCAAATGTCAAATTTTAGATCTCTGTATCCGTTTATCATTTATATATTGTTATCCAGTATTATTGTTTTATTATCAATTCACTTAATTATTAAAAAATGAGATGACATCCTCCAAGGAAGTCATTTTGGATTCTTGGAATCGAACTTTACTGAGAATCTCATTTACCCATCTATCTAATACATTTTTTTGAGTGTCTTTGATTGCATATTAATTTTTAAGATAGGAGGAATTTCATGCGTACTTGGACTCAATAGCTTTAATCAACAATCAACATCAACATCCATGTTTGTAGGTATAGGTAAACCCCGCTTGTCTTCTAAGGTTAATTTTTACTTTTTTTGTTTCTCTTCATTAAAGTTAAAGTAGGAAAGAAAAAACTTCTATTGAACAATTCCCCCTGTCAATGTAGCTTGTGATACACAAGATGATGAGAAGAAGAGAATTTGAGTTCAAGATAATGAAGAATAAGAAGCTGGGCTTAAAATTGAAGAAGTTGATGATGCTAAGATTGGGTACTTTGAATACGAATTGAGGGATGAAAGTGAAGAGGATGATGCCATCCAAGTTTCTCTTATGCCTGTTTCACTCATCTTGAATCCAAAAAAAAAGTTCTTCCACTACTTCCCAAAAATAAAGATAAAGGGTGCAGATTCTCTCTATGGAGACTCTTCCTAACAAAATAATCAACAGAGGAGCTGCACTTCTTCCTTCTGTAGACTATGCTAAAGAAAAACCATATTTTATGGCAGCCAAGAAGACCTTAGCTAAAACAAGTAATTCTCTAAGTCTATCTTTGTTAAATATTATTCTTCTATGTAGTCTGATGTTACTTCCAAAATAGTGAATGTTTCTATGGAAAGAAAAAAATCCTAAGGTTACCCTATTAAAGCACCAAGCCAACTTTATGCAATTATCCTACTCTCTGAAGTAGTGTATTATCAACTCCCTAATATTCCACACATCAAATACATCACTCTCCCTTTGCCATCCTTCCTATCCCTTTTTCTTGATTTTACCCCCCTAACCTCATCTCATCTTCTTGTTTGTTTTTCCTCATTACCTTCTCCTATCATACTTCTCTATTATTCTCTTCCTCCTATTTTTTATCTTCTTCACCTCATACTTCTATAGTTTATTTCTTTTCTTGTCTCTATCATCTCTTTCATTTTCCATCATTACTCTCCCTTCATTTTGAATCTCTCTCCCTTTTTCATAATTTCACCCTCTACTCTGTCATTTTCTTGTCTTCTTCTTATTTGTCCTTCATCATTCCCTTCTTCCCCTATCATCCCTCTCTCTTATTCTAAAATCCCTCTTTCATTCCTTTTTCCTCCTCCTCTATGCTCTTCCGCTCTATTCCATACCCTTGTCTCCTTCACCTTTTTACCTTTCTTACCCTTCTCATAATCCACCACTACTCATTTTAATTCCTTTTTTTCTCTTTCCAATCTTATTCATTACGTCCTTCAACACATCCTCGCACCTAGAATTTAAGGCTGATTGAATCCTCTCCTCAATTGCGCACTACAGTTTTTCCATTCTCTTACACCCCATTCTCATCTTCCTCTCTGCAGAGTTGACCTCTCCTCTTTTCGATATCTTTGTCGTCTCTTTTATTCTTTTCATCTCTCTCGAGGGGGAATCATCACATCTTCCCATGAATTTTTTTTCTTTGAGGATACCTTGACATCCATCTCCTATCATCTTCTACTCTCCATAGAACATATTTTCTATACTTTTTTCTTAGCAAAAGTAGATTGAATTCTTCCCCCATTCTTACAAGTAAATGTTTATTCTACTTCTTTCTTAGAGAATGTTTACTATTTTATTCCTCTAATAACTTATTATCATGTAGACACCCCAATTTCAAACCTATCCTAAATAAATTAATTTCACCATTCCATTTCCCATAAAAATACACATTGAATTAATTGATTAATTTCTGTTTCAACCCCTAAATTAAACCCAATATTCCTCACATGCCAAATATTCCCCATGTCCCCATACTTAGGAATTAAATATTCAACTTTAATTTTGGACCATTCCTCATGTCTCCCATCCACCTAATCATGCTTAATTTCTATAATCATGATTACTATAAACCCCTAAATTAATCCTAATTCTAAGTTATAAATAGAGCCTCACCCCCCTCTTTCAAAATAAGCTTGAATATCATGTCAGAGATCTTGCATCGTTTGAGCATAGAGCATCCTCCCCACCTTGTCCTAATGCTCAAATATCCCCATTTTGATCATCCCAAATCCATTATCCCCTTAATCCATTGGTTTAAAATAAGTAGATCTTGTTGTAGATAAGGCTTTGCTCTGGTTTGATAGAAGGACCTACATTTCACAAAATCATGGCTCATCCACACTTCATTTCCCATTCCGAGGTTTGCTAAGGAATCCAGAAGGATAAGGTATTTGGATAATTGCTTTACTTTATTGTTATCAATGTATCTTCCTAGCTCACACTAAGTGTAAGTTCCCCATAATATTTACTCCATGTAAATATTCCCTCACACATCATCTCATAGTTGTAAAATCTCATTTGATCTCATCCCACACCACCCAAAATAATTTGAAAACTAAATTAAATAAAGAAAAAAAATCAACAACTTATTGAATAATCCCACAACCCCCTTTACCTCTTTACCTCATCTTCCAAAATTCCCTTAGTCATTTACCCACATCCTAAAACAAAAAAAATTGATTTGAAGTGGTTTCAACCACTTATGGAGTTGTTGCCCCATAAAAATTGGATCGCCAATGATTATAAATAGCAACTTTGTGTTATCTCTTAGTGATCTTCAATATCCAATCTTGGACCCCCTTTTTCGATCTTGCACTTCATTTTTTGAAACTACAACATCTAGGATATCTTCAAGCACTATTAGGCACCAACATCAAACACTTTCAAGTGTTTTTGTGGACATTTTCATCACTGAGGTTCCAAGAACGTGACCCAAATCATCAACTTGAATCTTTCCCTTTGAATATTTGAGGCATATTTTAGCTCCCCATCCATTTAAAGGTATTCATATATATCACTTTGTCATTTAATGGCCACAAATTTTTTTACGTCAATCAAAAACTTCATTTTAGAGCTTCAAATATTCATTTTAGAAAAACTATCAAAAATCACAGAAATTATGAGTGATTAACCATAATCGCCAGCGATTGGCCTAAATCGCTAGTGATTCTTGTCAAATTTATCTTTTTATCAGTTTATCAGCTTTCTATCAACTTTATCAATATCACTGTGTATTTAACATGTTGTTTCCAAGTATGGATCTCTGTTAGATGGAAGTTCCTGGCTGTTCACATCCAATCACAAGAATTTATGATCTTCCCATAGTCCAGCACCCCTTTTTTTGGGAATAATATAACATCCTACACGAACTCACACTTTCTGCAATTTGATTTTTTGTTGATGAACAAGACATCAAAGATAAGGTCGAGTTGCTCCATTATTTCCAACTAAATACTAAAGATTTAAGGTATGATTACTTTGAGCACATCCACACTTACATGGGCTACCTTTGAATCTACACAAGACTTTCCTTTCAATGTCAAATTTTAGATCTCTGTATCCATTTATCATTTATATATTGTTATCCATTATTATTGTTTTATTATCAATTCACTTAATTATTAAAAAATGAGATGACATCCTCCAAGGAAGTCATTTTGGATTCTTAGAATTGAACTTTACTGAGAATCTCGTCTACCCATCTATCTAATACATTTTGTTGAGTGTCTTTGATTGCATATTAATTTTTAAGATAGGAGGAATTTCATGCGTACTTGGACTCAATAGCTTTAATCAACAATCAACATCAAAATCCATGTTTGTAGGTATAGCTAAACCCCTCTGTCTTTTAAGGTTAATTTTACTTTTTTTGTTTCTCTTCATTAAGTTAAAGTAGGAAAGAAAAAACTTCTTTGAACAATTCCCCCTGTCAATGTAGCTTGTGATACACAAGGTGATGATGAAGAAGAGAATTTTGAGTTCAAGATAATGAAGAATAAGAAGCTAGGCTTGAAATTGAAGAAGTTGATGATGCTAAGATTGGGTACTTTGAATATGCATTCAGGGATGAAAGTGAAGAGGATGATGCACCAAGTTTCTCTTATGCCTATTTCACTCATATTGAATCCAAAAAAAAAGTTCTTCCACTACTTCCCAAAATAAGAATAAGGGTGCAGATTCTCCTATGGAGACTCTTCCTAACAAAATAATCAACAGAGGAGCTGCACTTCTTCCTTCTGTAGACTATGCTAAAGAAAAACCATATTTTATGGCAGCCAAGAAGACCTTAGCTAAAACAAGTAATTCTCCTAAGTCTATCTTTGTTAAATATTATTATTCTATGCAGTCTGATGTTACTTCCAAAATAGTGAATGTTTCTAGAAAAACTCTTGAGGTACCCTATAAATCCTGTAGTAGCTTCCAAGACAATCTTTATTTCCAAAGAATCCCCTACTTCTGAAGTAGTGTCTTATCCACTCCCTAAATATTCCACCACATCAAATACATCCACTTCTTCCTCTTTTGATATCATAGACCATGTCAAATGGTCTAAGGTCTAAATTTTTGAGTCTGAATATTTATAAACCCATCCATAACAATTTGATAAACTAGTCTTGTTTATCAAAGGTAGTAACTAAAAGCCCAATGTTGTTACACCCTCTTCCAAAGGGTTAATACAAAAACCTCCTTCCCTGTCATCTCAAAACATGATAGTATTAAATACATCTAATAATAACAATATTTAACCATTCTATCTTTCTCTTCTTATCAGAGGTTACCAGTTGAACAATTGTATCATAAACTCAAGTGCTTCTGATAATGTGATTTTGATTAAAGTATCTAATTCCCTTAGTCTCACTCTAACATGGGCTAAAATCTAGTGTTATTATATGGAAACTAAATAAGTCCCACTTATGCGAAGGATAAAATATGACCATGTTGTTTTAGCTGATTTTCCTAAAAAGAAAGTCATATTGAATATCTTGGTGGTGGAGATTTCGAATTCATATGTGATGTTATTGAGTAGAATTTTTTTTAGATATTTGGGAGGGGAAATTTAGATGGACAGGTCTTCAAACAATATTCTAGTCAAGGGCTAAATGAAAAAGTTATTGCCAATGAGAAAAATGAAGTATACAGTGCAAAAATCAGAAGATCCTAGAGCTAATATTACTTATCAATACAGTGGACATGGGAACTAATTCTTGAATTACGAAGGAGATGAAGATGTTCCTTTTATCTCAGAAGAAGATGAAGATAAGCTATAAACTATGGAGTTTGATATAATCCATTATGGTACATGATCTAGAGATGGCGCGGTTCTTATTTCATCATCAGATGAGTTGTTTCCTTTTTCTTTTAAGCTCCAATTTGAAAATACCAACAATACTATAGAATATGAATCTCTCCTCTTATGCATGGATGCAGCTGATTCCATGGGAATTAAGAAATTGAAATGACTAGGAGATGCATATTTAATTGTGAAACAAGTACAAAATCAATACCAAGTGAAGAATCCACGACTCAAAAATTACAAGAACATATTATGGGATTACATTGAATCCTTGATGCTTTCTCTATACAAGATGTTCACAGTGAAAAAAATGAAAAATCTGATTCTCTTGTTGTGTCATCTTCTATACTAATACCACATCCTTCCTTTGAAAAAGAGAAATATTCTATTGAGATGATATAAAGGCCAAGTGTACCTGATAATACCAATCATTGGAAAGTATTCAATGATGATAAACATATCGTCTCTTTCCTCGAGCAACATGAAAATTTTAACAACATTTTCTTTAAAGGAAGTACTTCTTCACCCCATGATTAAACTTCAAAGGAAGACAAAGGTGAAGTTGAAGAGGTTGATTCTTCTGGATTTCTCGTGCTAAAAGTGAATAAGATTCCTAAGAGCCTAGTTTCACTTGAAGAATTATTTGATAGGAATGATAGATTTGTGCAAGATAAACCTAAGGAATCTCCTAAGAGAACTGCTGATTTTGAGAATGTAAATCTTAGAATGAAGAAGCAATCTTGGTTTATGAACATAGGTAAATGTTTCTCACTAAAGGAAAAGAGAAACTTTGTTTCATTTTTGAAAACATATTTAGATTTGTTTGCATATTATTATGATGATCCAAAATATTTTAAACCAAAAGAGATGCAAAAATCAATAATTGTCAAGCCAGAAGAAAAACCATTCCAGAAAAAGAAAAGACAATATAATCCAAATATTACCGAAACAATATGAGAGGAGGTTTTGAAAATGCTAAATCCAAGGATCATTTTCCCAATCCACCACTCCACATGGGTGTAAAACATTATCCCTGTCTGAAAGAAAAATGGAGAAATAAGGATTTGTGTAGACTTTTGGAATTTGAACCAAGCTTCTCTACAGTACAATTATCCACTCTCAATCATGGATCCAATCCTACAAGTAGTCACTAGTTCATAAATGATTTCTATGATGGATGGATTCTCTTACTACAATCAAATTGATGTTGCCCAAGAAGATCAATATAAATTTTATTTTACAACTACGTGGGGAACCTTTACCTATAGTCATATGCCATTTGATCTCATCAATGATGAGACCACTTTTAAAATAGAAATGGAGTTCACTTTTAAGGATTTGAAGAAAAAATGTATTTTCATTTATCTTGATGATATCACGGTCTTCTCTAAGAAGAGGAGAGCATTTGATGCTCCTCAAACAAGTATTGCTAAGGTGTTGTGAACATGGAATATCATAGAATCTAAATAAGTCAATATTTGGAGTGCCTAAATGTAAAATCCTTAGACATATTGGCAATAAATAAGGAGCATGAATTGATTCAGAAAGAGTAAAATTAATTCAGAAACTCTCCTTTCCCACAATCAAGAATGGAGTTCATTCCTTCTTTGGTAAGGTCAAATTCCTTCGTCACTTCATTCCAATTTTTTTTGAGTTGACCATACATATTACAAAAATTATCAAGACCCAAGATAAATTCAAGTGAATTAAGGAGAAAAAATAATATTTAGAGAGTATCAAATAGGCCATATCCAAAGCCCCAACCTTGGTATGTCTTGATTTCAATAAATATTTCATCATGTATTTTTATGCATCTGAGCACACCCTTTCATCCATTTTGCTTCAAAATAATGAAGAATAAATATAGTCCCATATTTCCTTCATGAGCTTCCCATTGAAGAATCATGAGATCAAATACTTTATCATGGAAAATCATGCTTAAATTGTGGTTGAGGTGGTTAATAATTTTAGATTCTACATCCTAAAATATCACATAATTGTGATGGTTCCAGGATCATCTATTAAATCTATCTTTGCTCAACAAGACCTCAGAGTAAAAGGAGGTAATTACATATTAAAAATTCAAGAGTATGAATTTTAGATAAGGAAATATAATTTGGTTTGGTGTAATGGGTTATGTAGGTTGATGGTTGAAGACGAGTCTCTCATGACTCAGTATAAAGATAAAGAGAGTCAATGCTATGGATGTGTAAGTAAATACTCTCCCCAGGTATTGTTTGTGAATACTACCAATGAGTGGTACAATGATATTTCTTATTTCCTCACTTACGGTGATTTTCTAAAACACATGGATTATATTCAACAGAGAACCCTAAAGCTCAAAGATTTGAGATGTGGGATTTGGAACCTTGTATTATACAAGAGATCCCTTGATGGATACTTCTTAAGGTGTGTCGACAAAGAGCAACATGAAAACTTTGTAAAGGCATATCATGATCAAGCATGTGGTGGAAATTTATTTTCCATGGTCACTGTACACAATATCCTTCAAGGGAGGTACTACTGGCCTAATCTCTTTCAAGATTCTCAACAATGGGTATTTAAGTGTTATCCTTGTCAACATTTTGTGGGAAGCCCAAAACTTTTTGTACTCCCATTCAAACTGGTGGTGATTGAAGATCCTCTCCAACAATGGTATCTAGAATTCATCACTGCTATTAATCCCCATTCTAGTGTAGGCCATACCTTTGTGCTGACAAAAATGAATTACTTCAATAAGTGGGTAGAGACCATACTAGTCAAGAAACCCAATCCTGAGACAATATGTAACTTCATCAAGGAGAATATTACTATCCATTTTTGCATTCCAAAAAATATAGTTTTTGATAATTCCACATATTTCTCTTCTATAGAAATAATTGAGTTTTGTTATGGATACAAAATATCCTTAACACATGAATCTAACTATTACCGTAAGGGGAATGGTCAAGAAAATATAGTAACAAAAGTCTTGTGATAATTGTTTGAAATATCATAGATCAAAATAAGAGAAATTGGCACAAGAAACTATATGATCCATAGTGGGATGATCAGATCACTCTGAAAAAGGCTATTGGTATGTCCCCATTCTATATCTTATATGGGAAAAATGCAAAAGTTACAATCACTATAGAGTTATTGGCATTGCAATTGATCAAAGAAGTGGAAGATGGCGAGTTCCAAAACTCACTTGACAAAATAATTTTGTTCCTAGAAAATCTATGTGAAGATAGGGTGTTGGTGGTTAATCGACTAAAATACCATCATTTGAAAGTAAAGAAAATATTTGATAAGATGGAAAAGAAGATGGATTTTTAGATCGGTGATCTTGTCCTACTATGGGATAAAAAGAGAGAACCAAAAGGGAGCCATGGAAATTTTCATTCATTGTGGCTTGGCCCATTTTAGATATTAGACACATGTGGAGAGAATACTTTCTAAATATCTCATTTGGATGACACTCTCTTGGAATTTCCTCGTAGTAGGAAATATTTGAAACTATACAAATAATGAAAGCAGCTTGTCCCCTGCATATACCATAGGTGAATATAGGTTTGTGTGTTTCCCTTTCTTTCGTGTGTTTGGTTTTGAGGTGTTGTGTTCAATAAATGAGGTTTTGTTGTATCCATCCTTATTATGCAATGAATCCTATAGCCCAATGGATAAGGCACTGGTCCTCTTAGTGTCCTGATATTCTATGGTTCCTACTCACTCGATCCTCAATTTTTTCAAATCAAAACAAGTCCCCAATCTAGGGCCAAATTTTGTTATGCTAAATGTATAAAATGAAAAATTGATTTTTTTTTTCGATGACAACTAAGCCCACATTAAAAAATCCCTGAAAATAGTAATGTAAACCTTCCCTTTAGCCAATTATTGAATATGTAAACCCCATCATGGCTAAGAGGGATTTGATAAATAGATTTTTTTTCATGTGCAAGTAAGTTTGTGGGAAGAAATTCACATGTTCATTTTGATCCACTTTGAAGGAACTACTCCCAGAGGCCTATGAAGGACCTATTTTCATGACTTTGGCACCTAATGAAAATCCTATAGAGATTAATAAATATGATATAATGAATCTATCATTTTAGAAAGTTTAGGGAAGTTTTGTAAGGTGATATAGGTTTATGAACAAGTTGTGCAACACTGGAATACTTATAGCATGGTGCATGGAAATAAAAGTAGCTAAAAATATAGCAAGCTTATTTTAGATGTTTCAGGAACCTCGGGTAATTTTGTGAAGTGAAAAAATAATCATTGGAAATATAAAAAGGTATAATTCACATTGAAAAAAAAATTGGGAGATTCTATTGTCCATATTTTGAGATATTGGCCTGACACTACAAGTGAAGATCCCTAATCTTAGTGAAGATTCAAATTATTATTCTGGGAGTTACAAAGGGATTTAAGACCCGATTAAAAAATAAAAGTGAATATAATTAAACCCTCTACATGCCTATGTTATAATTTATATAAAAATGCAAGTTTCTCTTCTGTAACAGTTTGTCCTTTTAGGAACTACTTGTGAACAGAATAAAAAAGGGTAGTAAATTTTGAATTTAAAGAATAATTGGCTCTTGATAATGGTATGATTAGTTTCCTTGGGTATTTTTCAATCAAATTATCAAAAAAAAATTCGATAAAATTGTAGCCTAGATTTTACCACCAACAACCTAATGCGCGTTGTCACATCACTTAGCCTATAGTGAGTACTCACCTGAAGCACACAAGGGTACCAGGTCCCTCTTTAGAGAAGCTTGTTCAAGAGGTTATCATGATTGAATGTATATTTTAGATCCATAATAGATAATAAAATATTGCACAGTGCATAAAATAGATTTAGTTCTTAACCATATGAAGGAATAACTAAACAATTACTATCATCATATTTTCCATACAAGATCCATGCTTAGTTACATCCAACACCAATATTCAACCAATAAGGTCTATTATATTAAACACTAAAAAACACAAAATCTTCTTACATACATAACAATTTCACCATAGTCACGCACGCTAACAAACTCACAACATAACACTACAATAATATTTTATCCCTAAACCGTGCAAATCAATACATATTTATAGGGGTGGGGACTTTCCCTTCACTGCTCATGCAACTTCAAAAATAGGCTACATGCCAATAATAGCCATGCTTCGCTACAAGACAAGTAAAAAGAGCATGTAATCTCTCTAACAATAGATCTTCTTCAGTTAACTCCTAGTTTAGATCCTATTATTAGCTTGGGACTATGCATGTCGTTTAGTCTTCCCAAGATCTCAAAATAGCCTTTGTGTATTATTCAAATCTTCTAGAAAATGTGTTGCACACTCCATGTCTATCTTTAGCTCTTCATTCCAAAATCGGCTAAGTGTTAACCTATTACGCATAACCTTTTCCTGTCTCCACGCATGCTCTTTCTCATGCACCTTTCTTGTACAATGTATTTTACCCATGCTAACCTCAGTTCTATGACTTAGTAATTTTTTTATGCTCAAAATTACCCCACACTTGAAGTGTTTTCCATTCTCAGAAACAATATCCTCTGACAAAGAATAAATAATAAAATAATATTAACCTTGTACTTATACATGGCTTATACCAAATAATGAAAGAATTATGCTACTGTTATATAAGAATTACAAATTCCTTAGTTAATGATTCCTCAATTTCATTCCAAGCTTCCACCTCACTCTGTGCCTATCTAAGAAAATCCCCCATCATTGTATTGACTTCCTCAAATGTTAGACCTTCACCCTTAGCTTTAAATGTATCAACCATATTTTCCAGTTGCTTGCTAAGATTTTTCAGCGCATCCATCCTGCACGTCATTTGGGGATATAATTCCTTTAGAGAAGAACTCAACAAAAAACATTTTTTCAATTTGTGCACCCGTTTGCAAGATCTCTTCGATTTTCAAACTTCTTCTTCATTCTTTGTTTGATAAATATTTATTTTGGGACCTACGTGTTTTTATTTTTTTGAAGATGTGGTTTATGTAGTTTATCTGGTTCAAGGTTCATCAATGGTGTGACTTGGTGTGAGCAAGTTGTAGAGCTATGGTGGAATGAAGTTATGAATAAGAGAGTTAGATGTTAGAAGCGGGAAGCTGACGGGTTTTTTAAATTTTGAAATAAATATGAGAAGGGATATGGGCACATTTTTCAATGTTTTATGTCCTTGACATGTGAGGGACATCAAATTCCATGGTGATCAAGGTGACAACACATGGCAGAGATTTGATAATAGAGAATGAAGGCTAAAAATCAACTTTAAAGCACTGAGGGGCTGGAAGCTAGTCATATGGGTGACCATAAGTCTCCCTTAGGGTCTGGGTGAAATTTTCCATTTTTTATTTCCCTCACCTATGATGGATGTGAGGGACACAAAATTCCATGGTGAGCAAAGCGACGAAACATGGTGGAGATCTGATGACAGGAAATGAAGGCTAAAAATCAGCTTTAAAGCACTGAGGGGTTGGAAGCTAGTCATATGGGTGACAAGAAGTATCCCTTAGGGGATGAGAAAATTTTTCCATGTTTTATGTCCCTCACCTCAAAGGGACATGAGGGACATAAAATTCCATGGCACTCCAGGTGATGACACATGGCAGCGATCCAACGGTGAAGGCTTTGAGCTCCCACAAACACCTAGGGGATGAACTGACAATCCTGGAGGTCATATGATGGTTCAAAGGCCTTCATGGGGGATAGGTGCATTTTTCAAACATTTATTTCCCTAACCTTGAGGAATGTGAGGGACACAAAATCCTTCCAGGCTCGTGGAGATGAAAATTTGACTAACTCCCGAACCTTGAGGAGAACTTGCGAAGACAATATCTTAAGCTACCAATGGAATTTTTTGATGAAATCTTATAATATATTTACTAAAATGTCCTTCTGAATCTAATGGTGGGATTTTTAGGTCTTGACTCATCCATTTGGTCCCTAAAAAATTGGATTTTTGATCTGGTACTCCACCTGTGCATGAGAAAACTTCTTGTAGATCTAATGCTCCAAAGTTTTGTGAAAAAAATAATTTTACCATCTTGAAGGTCTTAAAATTCGATTTCCAATTTTTTTTTTCTCCTAACTCCATCTGGAGCTCTCAGAATCACATTCGTAAGTTCATCAATTATTATGTCCTGTGCACTACCTAGGCCTATGAACCTTAATTTTGGTGAAACTACCCCAACTTCTTCAAGTCCTTCCAGAATCTTCTTGAATCACTTCCATGATGTCCCAAGGCCTTTTAGTTTCCTCCAAGTCCATTTTGGATTTTCTACTCCACTCTATGGGGTTGCTCTAGTCCTAGGAAGGCTAGTGATAGCCCTTCACACAACTGCCTAAAGCTTGCAACTTTTAATAGAATTTCTTAAATCACCTAGGGGTATGAGATAACATCAATCAGGAGGTCACTGGACTAACTGGGAGGAATTGGTGTTTCTGGGATTGATAGGACATGAAAAAATTGGCACATGTGTATAGTTGTCATGCTCAGAAATTGTCAATTTCCATGTTACACATTTACACGACAACAAATTGCTCTAGCTTGGGGACATGACATGGATTGAGCGTAGAAACAATAGTACATGGAGAATCCTAGAATTTCAACATTTCAAAACAAATACTAGTGCCTTATTCATTGGGCCTTACAGATTCATGTACAACTTACAAGAGAGAGGGAGAGAGAAGAAGAAGGAAACACACACAAAACAAGGAGAAAGGGAAAGTCACAATGCACACAAAAAGGAAAGACACACACCATAGCAATGAAATTATATACAAAGGGGGGGGGACTATAGAGGTAGGGGAAGAATATACACATACCCAAAAATGGTTTTAGAAAAGTGAATTCCATCATGAGATAGCGGATTAAAGCCTGAACTTTGAAGCACAAAAATTGTTATTTGATCAAACCATGCTTTTGTTATTGCCTTCCATGGCTTAAGAAGAAGAATATTGATCA
The DNA here is from genome assembly GCA_019776745.2 of Taxus chinensis. Lineage (NCBI taxonomy): Eukaryota > Viridiplantae > Streptophyta > Pinopsida > Cupressales > Taxaceae > Taxus > Taxus chinensis. The sequence continues at coordinate 942,824,561 of CM034148.1, read as the reverse complement.
TTATTCCATCCTTGTATGCATAATTTATTTATAATGTTCCTTCATCCATTAAAAAATTGGTTAACCTCTTGAAAATTTTTCATTTTTAAGATTCCTCTTGATGTCCCACAATCATGAGACACCATCCCTCCATGTCTTTGAGAGTGGGAAAATTGTTTCTTTCATGAAAACATTCATCTTATTTTAATTACAACTTCAAATTGTTTCTTGTATCAGTAAAACACTTGGAAGGAGTGAAAATAAATTGGTTTTCTTCCCATTCAAGAATTTTCGTGAACATCCTGTTATCCAAAATGAGCCCCCTGCTTATTTTGGCTAACTTGCCTTCATTTTTTGCCTCAGTCAAATTTTGACACATTTTTGGAACTCAAAATTTTATGGGTATTGCTTCATCAGATATAGAATTCTTTCCTCTTTCTAGAAAGGTAAATAAGTCCTCCTAACTCCTTGTATTTTTTGAGTTATGGCTCGGCGGAGTTTGGAGGGGAAATTATCCCTAGGCGGACCCATGGGAAATTTTTTGGCACTTAGCCTTTTGGCTAAAAAAATCAAGGGAAACTTTTGGCCTAAAATCCCATAAGGAAAAGAAATGGCACCATGTGTCAAATCAGAGTGGCGGGGGTAGAAGGACTTTGAGTTTTTTGGCATTTGGTCAAAGCGTGTCAAAGACAAAAAATACAGGTTCATCCCCGCCGAGTAATAAAATGGCACCACGTGTCCACATGTCAGCGGGAGTCAGGGCGACGGGATAATTTTTAGTTTTTCACCAAAACCCTAAAATCACAAAGGTAAAAAATGGAACCGCATCCCCCCAATGGATTAGAAGGTGCCACGTGTCCACGTGTCAGTGGAGGGCGGACCGACAGAGGATTTTGGGAAATTTTCCCAATTTCACAAAAGGGGTAGAATGTGATTTTGAAGGTCATGGATCAACCAGAGGGTGCCATATGTCCTCGAAGGAGTGGAGTGTGGAGATTTTTTAGGAAATTTTTTTAATTTGAAAAAAGAGGGAAAAAGTTCAAATTTCGGCCTATGAACCTGATTTTTCCCCTAATTTTGTGTTTTTTTCCCTAAACATTCAGAGGGCCATATCTTTCAATCCAGAGCTTGCTTTTTCACGATTTTGGTGTCATTGGAAAGCTTTTGAAATCCTCTACATGATGGATGGTTCAATTTTGATTTTTGATGGATATTTGTGGGAGAAAAATGGGAAAACGTCTCTAGCATGCAAAAAATGTAGAAAACAACTACAACCACAAAAATTAATGAAGTATGGGCCTCTTTCTTTCTCTGCGAAGTAATGTACTTCAAAGTATGGGATTTTTCATGAGAACCCATCATTTTGAAGGCCAATTAGATAGATATTTTTGGTGGTTGAAGTTTCAAATCAAACTTTCCCACATTTTTTCATTTCTTCATTTTGTTTAAGCGATAAAAGCCAGTTTTGGCTCATTTTGTAAAGGTTGTTCATCATTCTTCTTTGCCTCTCCCTTCTTTTCTTCCCCAGGGTTGAAAATGGAGTTTTAACCTCCTCCTATGCTCTGTAATGGCATTTTTTTCCTTCTACCCATGAAATGATGACTCTGTGCAAACTTCTGGAGTAAAAAAAAACATGTTTTGTGATGCATTTGTCCATCCTTGCTCTTTTTTTTTTGTTTTCTTCTTACCCCTATTCTTTACAAGTATTTGTGCATGTTTGGATGTTCATTGCAGGTTTTAGAGCTATGTTCATGGAGTTTTGGAACATTTTTCATGTGAAATCCATCCTTGGTTTTTTTGATGCACTTGTCCATCCTTTCCATTGCTCACCTCTCTTTGTTTCCATGGCAGTTTTGATAGATGATCAACATTTTCCTTCTCTGTTGTATCACCATTTTAGTGTAGGCTCTATTTTTCCTTGTTTCTTTCTCTCCCTGTCTCCTTGGAAGTTAGATTAGGTTTAGGATTATCTTTCCTGTACTAGAATAGCTTGTGGTAGGTAGTTTAGAAAGAGGAACTGGCCTTCTCTGGAGATCTTTCCCCATTTTCAAAGGTCCCATACTTTGGGAAAGCTCAATGTTGTGCACTCACAACCAAATAAACATTGCTTTAGAAAAGTATATCCATAGGTCATTTTGGGGGTGTTGTGAATTTCCACTAACATTTTTGGCACCCCTGATGGGACCTTAGAGTTCTTTCCACTTCATTTTTGTAGGTTAATGTGTTCCTATGAAAAATTTAGCCTTTGGAGGCACTTCCAAACACATCTGGCGACTCCATCTGATCAGCAACCCATCTTTGAAGTTGCAGACCTTCTTTCCACTAATTTTTCTTTCATTTTTCATTCCATCTCTTCATTCCTCTTTCACCCCATGAAGTTATGCAATCATGACTTCATTTTCCCCATGGAATTTGCATTTAACAACAACAGAAATGTTTCCCACCTCCAACATGTTATTCAAATCCTCTAGATCAGCATTTTGATCAAATTCAAAACTAATATGCATACCCATCTGAGTAATGCCAAAGTCAGTTTTGGCTATGAAGCATGTCAAGCATAAGGGTACACAGATTATGAGGGAACTCAAGAAGAAAATGTACATTTGTTGGAAAAGATCCAAAAGATGGAGGCAAACATGGTTCAATCCAGGGCTCAAGCATAAATGAAAGTATTTTGGAATCAGTTGTAGAGCACCTTGTCCATGGGTGGGACCTTTTCCAAGGCATTATATCCCATAAAGAGAAAATTGACTTCATTTTTGCAACATTGCCATTACTTGCAAAGTGGACTGAAGGAATAGAGGTTTATGATAAGAGTATTCAACAACCTTTTCAATGGGTAAGCACACCATCTCATGATTTTTTCTTTTCCTCTTTCCCAATATGTTTTATCTAAGCAGTGTTTGATTTCATTTTGCCATCTCAATTCTTCTTTCCTTTTACCTTCCAAACAACCATTCTCCTCCAAAGAAACAAAGAGTTTTCTACCCTCCTCCGCAACCACAGAAAAAATTGCAAAAATCAATTAAGTTACAACCCACCCCTCCTCTTGCAATTTCCCAAATCCATGTTTGGGAAGATAAAAATCAGAATGCTAGTCAAGAACATAAAGAAGTGGAGCCCAACAGAAAATAAATGACAGACAACTTGAAGAGTTGGGCTGCCAAATTTGGGATAAACAAATATCCCCTTGATGGTAAATCCTTCAAAGGAGATTAAAGTTGAAGAACAAGTGGTGGCCAAGGCTGATTTTGTTGTAGTAGAAGAAGAGCAAGAAGAAGAAGCAGATCAACAATCAATTTTATCAGAATGTAGTGTCCATATTGGCACTCTACTTGAAGGAAATACTGATCCAATCCAATTTTCATAATCAGCTATGGAAGATGAAAACCTCTAAAAGAGATTTTTCAGCCCCCAACTTGTCCTCTAGAGCAGCATATTGAAGAGTTTGATTTGAAAAATTTCATGCTAGAGGAAGAGTTCAATCAAGAGAAAGATTATCTTCAAGTAGCAGAGGAAGGAGAAGCTGCTCCAAATCCAAAATAAGAGGAGAAAATTCTAGCTGTGGAGGAGAAAAGTGCAAATCCAAAAGCTTTGAACACAAAACAGACCATAGAAGAACCTTCAGTTCTTCCTTCTACTTCATTCTCTTCAAGCTCCAACGTTGAAGAAGAGTTTGATCTTTCAAACTTCATCTTTGAAAATGAAGAAAAAACATGGTGATCAAGTTGTAAATCAAAAGAACACCATGGAGGAGGTTGAGCATCTACAGTAGGAAAACAATGAGGTAGTTTATCTATCAGATTTGGAGGACTATTTTGATGGAGAGGAACCAGTTGAAATCATATTGTTTTCTCCTTCATCATCCACCTTCCAGGCAGATAACTTTCAATTGTAGCAGCCTTTTGGAGCCAAGATTGGAATATTTTTAATCTTCCATGTTCTTCATTGGAGGAAGAAGGAAAACAGTAGAAGAGTTCCACCATTTTCTTCCATGCCATCCACCCAAGAAGGTCCACAAGAAGAATCCATTTTTGGAGTTGAATTTTCTAGCTATGGGCATATCAAAAGGATCAGACCATGCCTAATCAGGTATTTGGCTTCATTAGAACCAAAGGAGAATCCAAAAATAGTCATGCTTACTTCTGAGCATGAGAATGAGCTACAAAGTACCAAGGATCAGCTGTCATACCTCTTCAATCCAAACGCAGAGCAACTAAAAGAGGTATTGGATTTGTTTTCAACTGACACCTTTCTAATTTGGGTAGAAGACCAGCTTCTTGCTGATTTTCCACTCATCCAACCAGTCATTTTCAGTGTCAAATAAATTACATGGTTTCCAATTTTGAAGAAAGGAAGCTATTTTTCACAACCAGTTGCAGGGTTTGTTTAGCTTACCTTTGCTCTTGGTTAGAGTAGTGTAGGTAGGTTTTCTTTCAGTAGAATAAGTTCTTGTGCACAATCTGCATATCCCACTTGGGTTATGTATGATTTCCAATTTTTGTACATAGTTGTTTGGTGTTGTTTTGGTTTCTCTTGCACAGTGCATTCAGTGGCTTTTGGTGAGGATCAATTCCAAGTTTCAGTGGGTTTCCAAGTGGCTCAGAGGTCATATTTTCATAGTTTAGGTCAGAATTGGTTATCATACTTGACTCCATACCCAATGGATGCTTCAAAGGCAATTGATCATTCATTTAGTAGGTAGATGAACCCTCTGAGTCACCAAAATTGTTATCCAAAATGATCCCCCTACTTATTTTGGCTAACTTACCTTCATTTTGTGCCTCAGTCAATTTTTTACACATTTTAGGCACTCAAAATTTATTGGGTATTGCTTCATCAGATAGAGAATTATTTCCTCTTTCCAAAAAGGTAAAGAAGTCATCCTAACTCCTTGTATTTTTTGAGTTATGGCTCAGTGGAATTTGGAGGGGAAATTTTCCCTAGGCGGGACCTGTGGGAAAAATTTTGGCACTTAGCCTTTCGCTAAAAAACTCAAGGGAAAATTTCATCTTGAAATCCCGTAAGGACAAATAAATGGTGCCGGACGCGTCAAATCAGAATGGTGGGGGCGAAGGGACTTCTGATTTTTTTGGCGTTTGTTCAAAAGCACGTCAAAGGTAACAAAATAGAGGTGTATCCCCGCCGAGCAATAAAATGGAGCCACGTGTCCACATGTTAGTGGCAGTCAGGGCGGGTGTGAGAATTTTTGGTTTTTCATCAAAACCTTAAAAGCATAAAGATAAAAAATGGAACCACATCTCCATAATGGATTAGAAGGTGCCACATGTCAGCGAAGGGTGGACCGGTGGAGGATTTTGGGAAATCTTCCCAATTTTGCAAAAGGGGACATAATGTGATTTTGAAGGCTACGGATCAACCAGAGGGTGCCACATGTCCTCAGAGGAGTGGGACATGGAGATTTTTTTGGGAAATTTTCCCAATTTGAAAAAATATGGAAAAAGTTCAAATTTCGGTCCGCGAACCCGATTTTTTGCCCTAATTTCACCTTTTTGCCCTAAATCTTCAGAGGGCCATATCTTTTGATCTAGAGATTGGTTTTTCATGATTTTGGTGTCATTAGAAAGATATTGAAATCCTCTACACAATGGATGATTAAATTTTGATTTTTGATGGATATTTGTAGGAGAAAAATGGGAAAAAATCTTTGGCATGCAAAAAATGTAAAAAAAACGACTCCAACCACCAAAATTAATGAAGTATGAGCCTCTTTCTTGCTTTGCGAAGTAATTTACTTCAAAGTATGGAATTTTTCATGGGAACCCATCATTTTGTATGCCAATTAGATAGATCTTGTCAGTGGTTGAAGTTTCAAATCAAACTTGACTGTGTTTTTTCATTTCTTCATTTTGTTCGAGTGATAAAAGCTAGTTTTGGCTCATTTTGTAAAGGTTGTTCATCATTATTCTCTGCCTCTCTCTTATTTTCTTCCCCAGGGTTGAAAATGGAGCTTTAACCTCATCCCCTTCTTTGTAATGGTGTTTTTTTTCCTTGTACCCATGAAATGATGACTCTGTGCAAACTTCTGGAGCAAAACAAAACTGTGTTTTGTGATGCATTTGTCCATCCTTTCTCATTTTTGGGTTGTTTTCTTCTTGCCTCTCTCTCATTACAGGTATTTCGTTCATGTTTGGGATGTTCATTGTAAGTTTTGGAGTTGTGTTCATGGAGTTTTGGAACATTTTTGTGTAAAATCCATCCTTGGTTTTGTGATGCACTTGTCCATACCTTTCCATTGCTCACCTCTCTTTGTTTCCATGGTAGTTTTGACAGATGATCAGCATTTTCCTTCTCTAGTGTATCACCATTTTAGTGTAGGCTCTATTTTTCCTTGTTTCTTTCACTCCCTATCTCCTTGGAAGTTATATTAGGTTTAGGATTAGCTTTCCTGCACTAGAATAACTTGTGGTAGCTAGTTTAGGAAGAGGAAGCAGTCTTCTCTGGAGAGCTTTCCCCATTTTCAAAGGTCCCACACTTTGGGAAAGTTCAATATTGTGCATTCACACCAAATGACATTGCCTTAGAAAATCATATCCATATGTCATTTTCGGGGTGCTGTGAATTTGCACTAACACATCCTACTTTGTTTCTTTGACTGAGTGTTTTCGATCATGGAGGTTAAATCATTGAGCTAGAGGTTTTTATCATCCTTAGAGTTTTTTTGTAGCATGGGAACATGTTCAAGATGAATTAGAGCTTAGAGGAAGGTGATTAAAGTCCCATTTTGGATCATTTAGAAAGAATCACACATACTTGCACTTTGTTTTTTGGAGAAATTGTCTCTAATATGAATTCGTTCGAAGTCCATCTTGATATTATTTTCAAAATTACAGCTTTTGGTTTGGCCATGTAAGAATTCTTCACCCTTCATTGGTTTTTTCCATATGAACTCTTTTTTTGCATTGATGGGCCATTCCAAAATGGTGGGAGCAAGTTGGTTTTGAATATACTCCCAATATTGTTACAGATTTTCACCATGCTCCAAACAACTTTCTTCAATGCAAATCAGTTCAATGTTTTCCCTATTATCTTCTTCCATGGTGGAGGTGTTGTCTTAAAAACTAAAGATGTCCAAAGGAGATTCGTGAAATTTTCATATTTTTCACTCATGAACTTCTTCGCACGATGTGGAAGAAAAAAAAATGCTTTCATGTCCATTCTCATAAACCTAAGTATTAGGTAAGTCATCGAGATTATCCAACTGCTCCATCTCAACATCAAAAATTGGTCCACCAAAATAGGAAGCACATTGATTCATACATGTCTTATATCTCCATAGCTCGGGTTAAGAGTTCAAGGCTGAGTTGAGGATCTTCATTTTCTTCCTCAACCTTCAAGATATCTTATAAAGATAGTTCTTTTGAAATTTCCATAGGCTCATTTTTATCTTCATTAGAAGAATCTTCTTGTTGTGCCTCCAGGAGATGGTTAAAAATATGATCCATACAAGCCCATGATTCATTTGAAACATTCTCGTTCACCTATTTCATGCTCTATGTTGCCAAAGATTCAATTTCTTGCAAACACATGCATACTTGATTCATAGCACCTACTGATAAGGAGAATATGTCCAAGCTTCATGGGAAGGGCACTCCTTCAAGCTCAAAATCCATATCATCTTCTTCTTGGTAAGAAGTATAGAATGGTGTTAGGGAAGCAGTATGAGAAGAATTTTCAGCTAAATCTTGACCATTCATTATTGAATATTCTTTCTCAAGTGAAAGATGAAAGGCTTTGTTTTCACCATGATGATGATTTTTATTTCCAAGTGAGTAGAGGTTATGTTTGAATTGTTCATTCTCCTTAGCTTTGAAAAGAGCTTGGGCTTCCATTTGATCATTCATGATTACGTCGGGAAGAGAGTTTGATTCTTTGACTTCCTCCATTTCTTCATGTAACATTTCTACATCACTTACAGAATCAAAATAAGAGCGATGATTATCTATGAATATCTTGCATTCATCATCTTAAGACCATGATGTCAGGTGAATTTCTTGCACTTCTTCACATATCTCTATTTCATCATTAATTGAAAGATCAAAACTTGATAAGATATCATCCATGCTTACTTTTAATTGTTCATCTTCTTCATCATTGGTGGAGTCTTCAGAGAGAATTAGATCATCCATTATGCAAAAAAAATCTTCCTTTATTGAATATATTATTCCCCCTATGGGTTGTGACTCGAGCCTAATGGAATTGCTGAATGGTGATTCTATCATCATCTCTTCTACTTCTTCCTCCATGACATTGCTTTGGATTTCATCGGAAGTTTCCATGATAAGATATTATTCAGAAGCATCCAAGAATCTTCCGGGAATGAAAACATTATAATATGGGCAGCCATAAAGGTCTTCCTCCATAAGGTGCATCTTGTCTTCTTCCTCCATTTGATGTGGTGCTTCAAGATGTTCATATCTTATCTGTAGAGATAAATCATACCTAAAAATTTCATCAAAGACTTCGGGGTCATAATTTCCTTTTATTATGCTCTGAAGTTTTTCCACATATTCTCTTTTCAACATGTTCATTTCTTCATCACTATATGTGAGGAATTCATCTATTAAGTGGTGGAAGAAAGATAATGTTCTCAATTTTGCAGTGAGATGCGCGAGGTTGCAAAAATATTATTCATTGGATCTTTCACCATCCTATCTTTTGTCATCTTCTTTAATTCTAGTTTTATCTTCATCGTAAGGCTCAAGGATAGGATATTCTTCAACGTAATTCAAGAAGCTCTCGGGTATGAAAACCCTATAGTATGAATGATCTTCAGTATCTTCCTCTATAGAAAAAATCTTCTCTTCTTCTTCCTCATTATGGGCTGCTTCAAGTGACTCATTCATCTTGTGTAAGAATTTGGCATATTCTCAAGCTTCACACCTTATCTTATGTCTCCTTTGAATCCATTCCTCTTCATCAGTGACAGGTTCTTTATTCTTTCCTTTTTCAACACTAGTTTGGAACCATGACTGATCAATGATCTTCTTTTCTGGACAGACATCTTCTTCTTCTTCTTCATCGTCACTCATTGGTACTTCACTCCAATCTGGAAATTTCTTCATGATTTGGGAAATGAATGTGACATGATTTTGTTCCTTGATGGAGTCACCTTCAAGAATGATTTTACTTTGAAATATGATTTGTTTTTTGTTTTTGAATATATACTTTTTTTTGTATTTTTTGATTTTCAAACATTGTAGTCCTATTTTGGGTGTAGAATCTACTAAATTTCCCCACGGTGGATGTAAAAAATTGTTGGTGATTTTTTTTTTTGGGTGGAAAAACTTGTGGATTTCTTGTCAATGCTCTGGGAGTATAATTCCCTCTACTTAACCAGTGCAACTGTTGTCTATGCATGCATGAGTAAAGGTGGATTTTCTTGGTGGCTTTATGGTCAGGGATCCAATAGGGACACTCCACTAACCCTGTGACAAAGCTAACAATATCTTACTAGGAAATACATTTTCTGAAGAGTCGGAAATTGGGGTGAGAAAAGAGGTAGGAGAACTAATGTTGTAGGTAGAAAATCAGATTCCTACACACACTAGTGACAAAGCTAACAATATCTTACTAGGAAGAAACAATGCTACAAACAGCAACAAGATCAATTATAATTTAATTAACACAAAGTATTAGTAAACCCCTTAGTCAAAAATGGCTCAAAACTCCTTCTTGTATTGATGCTCATGTAGAAATTGTACATAGTATGAGAATGGAAGACATTGAGAATAGGGGAAAAGTGGCTAACTCTTTTCATTCACAAGTGACCAAAATATCTATCATGAACTTACAAGAATATAATCAGCTAGAATAATTTCATAATTATAACCCCTTGGATTGAAGAGCTCATTACAATTTATAGTGCTAAACTTGACTCCTAATCTTCTTGATGGTCTTTCATATTCCTCATTTTGACTTTATACTATTCATATTCCTATTCAAATATTAAGTCCCTTTTATAAAAATAAGGTGACTTAAATTTTACATCATGTCTCTAAAATTAATTTAAGACATATGAAAAACTGTAAACCCTCAACGCAAAATTAGAACATAGAGGAAAGAGAATGTTGGGGGGAAGGAGAAAGAAAAGAAAGGATGTTGCCCCTGATGAAGTCTGAGATCCTTGTTGATTGAAAACTCAAGTGCAGTGAGACTTTGAATCTTCAAAATACTTACACCTTGAGAAAATCCTTTAAATTAGCTCATGAGTGCTTGCCAAGTTGAATGAACTATTATGTTGATGACCGAAACTCCCATCCTCTGTATGATATACATTTGACCCAAACTATGTAGTGATTGTCAAAAAACAATGTCTAGTTCCCTGAGATGGACCTCAAATTCCCTATGATCAATGCCCATGGATGATCCAGAATGACGGTGTTGACCTGAATGATCATCCCTCTATCTCCCATTGTACCAAACTTTCCCTTTGAAAAAAATTATTGATTTTAGTAAGTATAGATGGGGCAACTTACTATTTTAGTAAGTGTCGAGTTTAGCTTTTCCTAAGCTCAACTGAATATGGTAGCTTGAATTATTTCTTATTACTGTGTTCCTCTTTCCTTTTGGACCAACTAGCTATTTATATTAAGGGCTTGTGGAATCCCTTACTATTTTTAGTAAGTGTTAATTGCGAGCCGAGATGACCTTTTTGATGACTTTTCCTGTGATACTCCCTCAGTGTTAACTTCCTTATTTATAGCCTCTTCAAATGGTAGTTTACCTTAAGAAAAATACCCCTTTGTAGGAATGCATGCAATTTTTATGAAGTGCACCATGGATGTCAAATTGTGACAAAATAGGTCTTGAAAATTTAGGTTTTATTTTGGGGTCCCATGCTCCGCATTTTGAGAAATACCTTCGTTTGAACAAGTGGGAAAATGAGATTTTCATTGGCAGGGGAAGAATACTAAAAAAAACATAACCCTCCATGTCCCTAACAAATAAGGACTTCATGGCACAAAAAATATTTTATATGAAACTAGATTTTTTAGCGATCATTCCTTTCAATGTTCGCGCAATTTTTCCCACTTGAACCCTGAGAAGTGAAGAGGTATCTCACTACCTTTTTGTAGATGTTCTTCATGTGATAGGGAAGAATATGATGAAAAATCAGTCCTTTTTATCCCTATAAAATAGAGACTTCATGGTGCAAAAACTAGTTCACATGAATCTAGATGTTTCAACGATCATTCCCTCAATTTTTTACACGATTTCTCCCACAGGAACCCTAAGAAGTGGAGAGGTAGCTCGCTGATTTTTTCCACTACTATGTTATGGAAGCCATTAATGGAGCTTGAAATTTTCAGATCTAGTTTTTTGATTCTCGATGAAATCAAATCCATTGTGATATGTTTTTTCTTCTTGTCTCACTAGTGAAGTATCTCTTCAATCCGGTTGTCGATTTGATGGTAAATTGAGATTTTTTCTTTGTGGAGTCGGAAGAAAAATTTATTTGCTGTGAGTATTCCTTGCTATGAATGGGAGGTTTAAATATGATTATTTAATGGCCTTTAAGAGATAATAACTCAGAAATATATGGTGTGTTAATCCGTGCACCGGTTTGCAAGATCTCTTCGATTTTTCAATTTCACAGCAATGAAGATTTTCAAAATTCTTCTTTTTCATTCTTCATTTGATCAATATTTCTTCTGGGACCTGCGTGTTTTTATTTTTTTAAGGATTCAACTTATGTGGTTGATATGGTTCAAGGTTCATTAGTGGTGTGACTCTGTGTGAGGTGGTTGCAGAGCTATGGCTGAATGAAGCTATGCATAGGAGAGTTAGATGTTAGAAGTGGGAAGAAGGTAGATTTTTTAAAATTTTAAAATAAATGTGAGAAGGAAGATGGGAACATTTTTCAATGTTTGATGTACCTAACCTATGAGGGACGTTAGGGACATCAAATTCCATGGTGAGGAAGGGGACGACACGTGGTAGAGATCCGACGACAGGGAATGAAGGATAAAAATTATCTTTAAAGCACTGAGAGACAAGAAGTTGGTCATATGGGTGACCAGAAGTCCCCCTTAGGGGCTATACATATTTTCCCATGTTTGATGTCCCTCACCTGTGAGGGATGTAAGAGACATCAAATTCCACGGTAAGTAAGGTGACGACACGTGGCAGAGATCCAACAATAAAGAATGAAGGCTTAAAATCAACTTTAAAGCACTGAGGGGTTGGAAGCTGGTCATATGGGTGACCAGAAGTCTCCCATAGGGACTGGGTGAATTTTTCCATTTTTGATGTACCTCACCTCAAAGGGACATGAGGTACATCAAATTCCATGACTCTCCAGGTGATGACACGTGGCAACGATCCAACGATGAAGGCTTTGAACTCCCAAAATCACATATGGAATGATCTAGAAATCTTGGAGGTCATATGTGGGTCTAGAAGGCTTCATGGGTGGTGGGAGAATTCTACCAACCTTTATGTCCCTAACCTTGAAGGATGTGAGGAACACAAAATCCTGCCAAGCTCCTGGAGCTGAAAAATTTCACTAACTCCTGAACCTTGAGGATGATGAGGGTTTTCAATCCTCACCATTAATAATGTCAATCTGGGTTGGTGTTCGAAGGTTGTATGCATTAAGAGAAGAAAATAGTGGAAAACAACTCCTTTAAACACAAACCAAACTTGCATAAAATAAATCACACATGCAGAAATTTAAAGGAACACTTACAGAAATGTAAACACACTTACATGAATATAAAGGCATGCTTGCATAAAATAAATCACACTTGCATAAATTAAAATTGCTGAATTGGAAATAACTGAAAGATAAAAAGACACATGTAGGTTCACAACAAAAATTGTACTAAAGAAGGATCACATAACATGAAATCAGAAGTTTACAACAAAAGAAAAAAACTGCATAAATAAAGAAACAAACATTAACACATTGATCCATCTTCCTTGGAATGAGTGGCCAGCTCATTCCTTGGAAGATGAATTAATTCATACTTTTAATTAAGAACTTCCAGAATAACTTTACTTTAAAAGAATGGAAAGAAAGAACAGATCTTTATTTCTTGGGAGAAAAAATTCCACAGCTAAGTGTGGAAGGTTGCATTTATAATTCATGCATCCAACCAACTCCTTATTTTAGGAAATACAATCTGATCTTATCTTTATTATAATCCTAACAACTAAGATCTCCATCTCCACAAAATATGGAGAGAGATATTTTATTGGAGTCAAAGTCTTATCTCACTTAAATTTTGGAAAGATTTGCTCCCAAATCTTCTCCATGCTTTTCGGTAACAATAATCATAATGATTTTATTACTCTATATTATTGGAAGGAGGATTTTCCTAAAAATATTATTTTGACCAAATACCTTTCTTAGATTTTCCATTTGACTTTGTTGTTTTTTACTGTGGTATTTTTGACACTTGTTTGATATGCATTTTCCTTGGAATGCAATTTACTAAAAGTTATATTTATCTTCATTGGTAAAACTTGTTACAAATCTAAATGAGGTTTTTGTTAAACACATTTCTATGAACAAAAACCTCTCTCAAATTTTCTGTTTGACTTTTCTATTTCTATTTATGGAACTTTTAGCACTCGTCTGATACACTTTTCCTTGAATTGCAGCTCACTAAAAGTTATATCTCTCTTCATTGGTAAAATGTGTTGCAAATGTGAATGTGGTTTTTTTAAAACACATTGCTATGAACAAAAACCTCTCTCATATTTTCTATTGGATTCTTTGATCTTTCACAATTCCTCAAAAACTGTCAAAATTTGCTTAGTTTTAGAATTAAGCTTGTGAGTTCCAGAACTAAGCCTATGAGTTTCAAAACTAACTCTGCGAGTTTCAGAACTAAGCTTGTGAGTTTCAGAACTAAGTCTGTGAGTTCTGGAGTGAACTTAAAATAACTATAACATTTGCATACGATCTTGGATTGAGATGATTATTTTTTTGAACTTGCATAATATTTTGAGAGGAATCTAAATATGAAATCATATTTGAGTTTATATATACCATCCATGATCAATTAAAATTTTCTCAATACTATCATTATCTTTCTTTTATGGCCTACATGCATAAGACATTGCATCTTTTCCCAAATAATCAATAGGATTAGTCAACAAAATAGTAACAAAATATTTATAAAGAATGAACAAGATATATATCCTATATTCTATCTTTAGAAAACTATAAGTTCCTAGATTACATTTAAATCCACTTTCAAAGGTAACTTGGAAGGACAAAATAATGGTAATTTATGGCCTCATCAGAGGAAAACTTGTGACGGCAATATCTTGAGATACCAATGGATTTTTTTGATGAAATGTTTTATAATATTTATTATAAATAACCTTATGAATCCAATGGTGAGGGTTTCAGGTCTTGAGTCATCTATCTATTCCCTGAAAATCATATTTTTGATCTGGCACTCCACTTGTGCATGAGAAAAACATCATGCATACCCAATGCTCCAAAATATTGTGAAAAAAATAATTTTACCATCTTTTAGGACTTATAATTCCCTTTCTGATGATCATTTTTTTCTCCTAACTCTATTTGGAGCTCCCAGAATCACCTTTGGAAGTTCTGTAGCTATTTTGGCCTGTGCAGCACCTAGGCATGTGGAGTCTAATTTTTGTGAAACTACCCCATCTTCTTCAATTCCTTCCAAAATCTTCATGAATCACTTCCACGATGTCCCAAGGCCTTTGAATTTCCTCCATGCTTTTTTTGGATTTACTTCTCCACTCCATGGGGTTTCTCTAGTCCTAGGAAGGCTAGTGATAACCTTTCCCACAATTGCCTGAAGCTTGCAACTTTTAATGGACTTTCCTAAATCACCTAGGGGGATGAAATAACATCAATTGGGAGGTTACTGGACTAAATGGTGGAATTGGTATGACTGGGATTGATAGGACATGAAAAATTTGGCATAGGGGTATAGTTGTGCTCAGAAATGGTCAATTTCTTTGTTGCACATTTGCACGACAACAGTAAGAATTTAATCAAACACATGCAAGAAAAAGTAAACACATAATTTATAATGGGAAACACTTTATGAAATAAATGACACTTCGAAACCAAATATTTATTAGGAACACCAATTCCAAACTATACAACGATTTTTGTTTCTATTGAGCACCCACTCAACTTATGAAGCACCCACTTCAGAATATTCAACCACCCACTTGAAGAAATGTTAAGCACCCACTATATTAATTTAGCAAGTTGTAACTTGCAAGGAGTAACTACCCTTATGAAAGCACCCACTCAAAACACTATTACATTCAATTTGATCATATAGTTTCAATATTTCTTACAAATAATTATGATCACTTTTATTTTTCTCTCAATACTCACTCTTTAAAGCTTGTACATTTAAGCATTTTATGTTTCTCTATCTCAGTCCTTCAAATCTATTATAGATCTCTAATTATGGAGCTTTTATCAAATGAGCATATCTTCATTTGATCATTTAACTCATTCTTTGTCTATGCAATACCTCTTTCAGTTCTGATACATTCTCTCTCTCTCTCTCTCTCAACAATACACACAATTTCTCATCCCATCAACAACAATAAAATTCTTCTCACTCTACTTGAATAAAAAAGAGAAACTCTTTTTTGGGCTTTTGATTTTCTATTTTTGAATTTCTATGCAGCCATTCATTAATACAAAATTAAAAAATTGTTTTCTAAAATTTTCTTCAGTTCAACTGGCCTCCATAATATTCTTAACATACAAAAATAATAAATTTTACAATTTTCTCATTTTTTCATTTTGTTGAACCTAAAAATTGGATTTTTCAATTTTATTGGATACAGGATGATGTCAAGTTTCCAAAAAGTCCAAAAACTTTGAATTCGGACACCTGGGTTGAGATATATGCCAATGGGGGTCTAGGGGGATTGTAGAGAACATGTTCCTAATTTACATTACCAATCCACACTCCATTGCATTTTAAACCTTACTTTATACTTTATCCCTTTAATAATCCTTTATCTCATTTAATCTATCATTCCTTTGTTAATTGGATAAAGTGGATATTCAATATACACAAGGAACATGGGTACATGGGCCAGCTAGGTCACATTCCTCTGCATCTCATTTTATCTACACAACTCTTCATTCTCTCTCTCCCTTTGTATTTCATACATATCATATTTTTAGGGAATAGGAGGTACTCAGTTACTTGTTCCTTCTGGGTTATTCTAGCATGTATCCTCCTCCTCATCTGCAACACTCTAACCTTTTATTTTGTGGATCATCCTTGACTTTGGGGACCATGGTCTCACATGGAATTTGTGTCATCCGGATCAACTATGCCCGCAACCTTCCATCTATCCATAATACCCTAATTTTTATTCATTCATCTAACTCCCTTCATTATGGATCATAAAGCCTTGTGCAGAATAAGGTCCTTTGGGAAATAGTTCCTCCTTAGCCCTCTAGGCCTGAAATTTCTGTTACACCCACACAACGACGTTCTTTGTTTGGTAGACCAAACTTCACTATAGAGAACACACCTCCAGTTGGAATATGTATCAGATGTGTCACTTGTGCTCGATTTACCCATCTGACCCATAATACACCAAATCATACATCCCATGGAATCAAGATCGATTCGGGGAACACATGTTCCCTGAGAACATGTTCCATCCACACCCAAAATACCCACAATATACTAAAGTACTCAAAATACTCAAAATTTTCAAAAAAAAAATTAAGGATAAAAAAAAAATTCTTTTCTCAAGACAAGTTTTGTTAGTACTTAGAAAATGTGACAATGAGTTTTCATCCCCTAAATCAATAGAAACAAGGGTAACAACCATTTCAATTCTCCAGTGTATTCAAAACTCACCATTTAAGTTTGTAGTGGCTTTATATCAACCTAGAACCATTCTAAATGCACACTACACTAGTTAGAGACATGTGTACATCTATCATCATCATGCCCTAGTTTAACCTAGAAGACATCATATGTAATGACCATGTTTGACCTATTGAGCACACCTTGAACACTTTTTTTCCATCAATATCAGTTAACATCAATGATAACACCAATAACGATGACCAGGGTCCAACAATCTCCCCCTTTGTCATTGATGGAAACACACTCAGAAACTTAATGGAAAACTAGGTTTCATGGTTATGACACTCTCCCCCCTTTAACATCTATGACAAAGAAGTAACCTTACCTTGTATCTTATCTTGTATGATGCTAAATATTATTTTCTAAAATATCCCCATGGGAATGTAATCATGCTTGTATGTTTCAAATCTTCCCTTGAGATGATATAGTCCATGACAGTATTCAAGCTTGTCATCAATCTCTTTTCAATCTCAAGATAGTATCTGCACTTTCTTTTCTAAGATAATATCAATAATTTCTCGGAGGTGATATTGTATGTCAAACATGAGCTATGTCAAGATCTAGTAGACTAGCTCCCCCTCACATTAAGACTGCACTACACTATGTAGGAGCTGATTTTACATAGATGTGCTTCCTTCATCTATTTCAATCCTCTTAGTTTCTGGTAGGATTAGGAATGACCCCCAACTCATTCCTCAAATTCTTAAATGTTTCCTTTTGCAGTGTTTTTTTCATTATATCAGCAATCTCTTTTTTTGTGCTGACATACTCAAGGCTGATTTTCTTATTATTTATTTGTTCGCTCAAAAGTAAAATCTGTTTGGAATATGTTTTTCCTTTGAGTGGAACATAGGGTTCTTGGAGAAACTTATAGCAATATTACTATCACAAAGTAAGGGAATTTGGTTATCATAGTTTTCCTTGTAATCCTCCAATGTCTATTTCATCCAAATAACTTGAGTACAACACATGGTAGAAACTATATACTCTATCTCACATGTTGATAATGCCACATATGATTATTTATTTCTAAATCAAGATATTAAGCAATTACCAAAAAATAAATCACCACCACTTGTACTCTTTCTGTCATCAATTCTTCCTTCCCAATTAGCATTAGTGTATACTTTTATGTTGAAGTCATTACTTTTGGGATACCACAGTCCATAATTAAGTGTTTCCATGAGGTATCTTAGAATTATTTTAACTGATTTAAAATGGGTTTCCCTTTTATATTATTGGAATATTCCAACTAGACCCACATCTTGCATGATATCGGGTATTGATGCAATGGAGTAGAGAAAATTGTCTATCATAGATCTATATAAATTTTTGTCTACCTTTGGTGAGTTGTCATCTTTGCTCATCTTGTAACCCAATTCCATTGGCCTTCCTATTGGTTTGAATTATTCCATCATGAACCTTTTAATAATTTCTTTAATGTATTTGGTTTGGGATATAAAGATACCTTGTTCTTTTTGACTAATTTGTAAGCCCATGAAGAATTAGAGATCCCCAAGCATAGACAATTCAAAATCTTCCCTCATCACATCAACAAATTCATGGGTCATTTTATCATGATCTCCTCTAAATATAATATCATCTACATATACAATGACAATGATCAAATTCTCTCTTTCTTCTTTGATGTAGAGATTACTGTTAGCAACACCTTTTCTGAAACCTTGTTCAATGAGGTATGTGTCCAACCTACTGTACCAAACTCTAGGAGCTTGTTTGAGTCCATACAAAGCTTTTTTCAACCTACACAGATAATATTTGTCATTAGTTAGAGAAAATCCATTAGGTTTCTCAATGTATACCTCCTCGTTTAGATAACCATTTAGAAATACTTATTTGACATCCATATGAAAAACTCTAATTTTCTTGTAAGCTGTATATGCCATAAAAAATCTAATTGCCTCCATTCTTATGACTGGTGTAAATGTTTCATAAAATTCAATTACTTTCATTTGTACATATCCTTTGCATACAATTATTTCCTTGTTTCTTTTCACTTTTCCTTTCTCATTTAATTTATTTCGGAATACTCATTTTGTTCTTATCATGTTCTTATCTTTTGGCCCTTGTACAAGCTCCTAGGTATCATCCTTTTCAATTTTATAAATTTCCTCATTCATATCATTCACCTAATGTTGATCCTTGCTACCTTCTACTACATTCTTAGGTTATATCATGGATAATATTACTATGTCTTCATGCTTGTGTTGTTCTCTTAACTTCCTTCGTGTGAGAATACCTCCTTCTATGCTTTCAATGATCTATTTTTTTTATGTTGTCTCTTGACTTGTCTTGAGGGTGTCTTAGTGTATTGTATTTCTTCCACTTATTCATGAGTACATTCTACTTCTTCATCATGTTCTTGATCTTCATGGTTGTCCTTGAGCTGAGTTCTAGATTTGGAAGGATAAGACTCATGAACTTTTACATTTTTTCTCTCAATAAAATTATATAGCCTCTTATTGTAGCATTTATAGGATACATTAATAGCTGAGTAGCCAAGAAATATTCCCTCGTCATGCCTAGAGTCAATTTCCTAGGTTTCCCTCATCTCTCTTGATATAACATTTTTCTTCTAGATACACTTATATGTTTCACATTGGTTGGCCTATCTTTCCAGAGTTCATAAGATGCTTGTCATTGTTTACT
This sequence comes from Taxus chinensis, assembly GCA_019776745.2. Classification (NCBI taxonomy): domain Eukaryota; kingdom Viridiplantae; phylum Streptophyta; class Pinopsida; order Cupressales; family Taxaceae; genus Taxus; species Taxus chinensis. The sequence goes on along the minus strand of CM034148.1, from coordinate 942,805,032 downwards.
CTCAATTGGGCTCTGTTTAGTATGTAGATAGCTATATAGACTGCTTCACTCCAATAGCCATTATGAATTTTAGATTTATTTAGCATATTTCTGGACATTTGTTGTATAGTCGTGTTCTTTCTTTCAACAACCCATTTTTGTTGAGGTGTTATAGAAGCTGAGAATTGTCTTCTAATCCCATGTTCTTCACAAAATTCATCAAATTCATTTGATCAAAATTGTCCACCTCATCTTGATCTTAATATTATCACTAAATCACAACACCCTTAGATTGTTATCATGTGATTTTACCAAGGAAAGTAGTGTAATTGGGTAACATGGAGTTATCTCAAGGTGTGGGACCTTGCAATTGAGAAAACTTTCTAGAGAAAGTTGGTTCTTCTTCATAAAATAGTGCAATAACTACTACTAATGAAGGGAAATCTACTAACTACTTCTAATATATGATTTCCAAGGGACATGGAGAGATATATTCCATGAGAAACAAAAATACTACACTAAAGGAGGTGATAGCACCAAGAGAAGGGTGTAGAAAGTCTCTCAAATCGGTGAAATGGAAGAAAATGCAGAACAGAGAGGGTGGAAGTAATCACCATAGTCTAATAACAACACTCACATTACCATTTTCATGAATGAAAAAAATAATAGACCCTATAAGAAGAATAAAATAGGCATAATACATTTGAAAGTAAAATGAGGAGGCAAAAAAATGCACATACACAAGCAAGTGAAGAGATATATCCACCAACTCAAATTTATTGTTTCATCATTTCACACAGTCCACTACAATGTAAGAGAAAGACCAAGATCATCGTGTAATATGTCTAAAATAGAGGGTTGTAGTAGATTGGTGTTTCTGATAAAAAATTGGTAGAATTTTGTTACAATGAGAGTCCCCCTTCAAATGAAAGGTGCTTTCCAATTTATAGAAAATGAGGGAGAAGAGAGAGAAGTTGAAAATATCAAAATTACCCTTTCACCCACTTGTAAGGTACTAAAATTTGTTACAAATCATCATGGAAAACCTACAAAATCCATCCCTTGATATATTATAACTTGTGGCAGAAGAAAAATGGTTACCCATGCCCATTAAAAGCATTTCCAACCACATGGGAACCATCAATTAAAATTGGGTTTGTTTTCTACATTTTTCACCTTAAAAACTCCACCAAATATGTAATTTTTTTATTTTTGAGTGTAGAGGACAAATCCAAAATTCCAACGAGTCTAATTTTGTGAAATTCAGCTAAGAAATGATGAAGGTATGAATGTTTGAGTACAAGCAAATTTTTATCCTTCTCTAGGCTTGGTTATTGTTTTACGAGACTGTGAAATAAATTTCTTGCTAGAAGTAATGATTTTCTCCACTTTTCCCTCCTTCATAAAATTTTCAATGTTCTACTAGTATTATAGAAGTAATTTTAAAATATTGTGCGCCCCATGACTCTTTAAAGTTTCAAATAGAGTAAGTGGTTGAGTGTTGAGTATGTTTTCAATGGGCCAAATCATCATTTGGCTCGCCAGGTTGGCACTTGCCCTTATGCCTCCCAATCCCCTCAACGACCATGAGTGACCTAGTATCTACCTTGGCACCTTCTTCTTATCATCAGCTCTACACTCAAGTGAGCCACTTGACCCCACCATCCATCTCAGCATCGCCTTTATGGCAACACCTTACATTGTGGGATTCTAAGTCTTGCGGGCAACTCCCTTTGGCCATGTCCTAGTATTGTGGGATCCAATTTCCTACATCAGCCACATTAGCTTATGTGCATGCTCCTTTGGGTTCCATTAAATCACCTCAGGCCCGAAAGATCTCCCGAACTCACCAACTCACTCTCGCCCACATTATATGTTGCCCAAAAAAAATGGGCCCCTGAGGAACTCGTGGCCCGAGTTCCTTTGTGCCTTCCATTTTATGCATGACCACCTCGTATGAAATCACCCCTTTGTGCACCTCTACTTGAGCTCTCTAAGTCATATCAGTGAGCCGACCTCCTCCAACTCACTCATTTGCTAAGTCTTAACCTTTTCCAAGTTTAATGAGCTTTTCACCATGAATCTAACTCCATTGAGCTTTCCGTTTGGCTCGATGAGCAACCAGACCCCTGCCACCATGAATTTATGACTTACCACATAGCCTGACTCACCAAACTAATCCATTTCCACCCCTCCTTGCCAAATAGCTCACCTGATGGCTTGCCAAACTATTTGGTAGTTCTGAGTAATTTTTTTGCATTTTTCTCTTTTTAACCCATTTTTGGATTTTTTTAAGGGCTTAAAAAAATAAAAACATGAAGCAAGGTTTCTCAGAGCTAATTGGAAATTCAACCCCATTTGATCATTTTTACTCATTTTTTTATCCCTCTCGTAACTGAGGCCAAAGTGGGTGAGGCTTATAACTGCTTCAAATTTCATAATGCCTCGTATTTTTCAATATTTTCTAGAGCTAAGAAGCTAGATGAAGATGATTTAAGTGTCCTAACACCCCATTTTCAGCATTTCCCTCATTTTATCCAAAATTGGCCAAGTTAGAAAACCCAAAAGATAAAAAATTCCTTGAATGATCCTCAGCTTCCCAAAACCACTTGCAATGCTCCCAAAACTTGAAAACAAACCTATATCACCCTAGAATAATTCGTGAAACTTTGTCAAGTGATCAAGCCCATTCCTCCAAGTTGGCTATTTTTACCAGGGGATAAAAATAGATAACAATTTGGTGACCTCTCGGGGAACTCTCGAGGACATCTTCCTATTAGATGGGGTTGATCAATGACTTGAATAAACCATTGGGCATGGATTCCTTTATGATCACACAAGATTGACTTGAACTTTAAAACTTCAATCCCCAAGTCACTAGAAGCATTGCTTAAGGCTGCCATCCATTGTTTTTCCCAAATTCATTAAGAAAATCTTAAGATTTACGTGAGTGGAAAATTGTTTTGATCTGAAAATTCTTCCCTCTTTCCATCTGATCTGTGGGACTAAAAACATGGCCTCTTATAACTATCCGAAATATGATCCTTTGTCAACATGAAGCACAAAACCAACTGATTTCTTGATAAAGATAAGATACTACAAAAATTGGAGGGATAGGTTATTTTTAGATAATAAACTGGAATGCTAACAAACTGATTTTCATCTTCTTACAGGTTATCTAGAACACTAGTAAAGGTTGGAACTTCTAAAAAATTGATGAATATTCTCATAAATTTACAACATCTTCTATTGAGAAAGATCCAATGAATGAGAAAAGAGGATTTGAGGTTGATCTTTTGCTCAATACCCAAGAGTACTTTGAATGAAAATGAAAGGGCTGCCCCCTAGAATGGAAGTGTGCAAGGTGCCTTAAGGCCTACTATCTGCAACACAATAAGCTTCCCCTAGGACTGATTTTCTGATTTTACAAGAGGAATTAGGGGCTCAAATACTGATCTATAGGAACAAGAGAATGAATACACTGAAATGTATCCCTAATATGGTTTTAGTGGCTCTACATTTGAAACCCCTTAAGGATAAAAACTATTGCTCTGCATTTGAAATTGAAGCCTATACTAACAACAAGACAATGTGTACAAGAACTTGGAGGAATTGAAAATCCTAGACTAATATGTACAAAGGGTGATATTTTTATTTAGTAGAAGTGCTTGAAACAGATTCCATTAAATTGAATCTGCAGCTCCTCACCATCTAACTTAGCCATTCTGAATGTATTTCTACTTTTTTACTCTATGATCATGTAGGGACCACTCCATATAGCATCAGACTTGAAATTCTTTCTTGGTAATTCCCTATCATCATCCCACTTTAGCACCAAGTTCCCTTCTTGGAATGTTCTAGCGTTAGCTTTCTTGTCAAATCTCCTTTTGATCAAGGCTTGATCCTTCTCCATTGTTTACATTGCATGCTCTTTTAGTTCTTCCAACTCAAGAGTTCTGCATACCTTCCTTCCATAGGCATTCAAACTCAACTAGTTCCAGCTGTCTTGAGGAGCTCTAATGGCGATAATTCAAGTGATATGGGAAACCTTAGCTTCCCTTCCGTATACTAGTTTGTACAAGAGAGATGCCTATTGACCTTTTTAATGTGATTCTACCAGCCCACAACGATAATTTAATGCTTGGTGTGCCATGTCCTCTGATTTTCATGTAGAGTTCTTCGTAGGATTCTCAGTAATTTATTGTTTGTTGAATCATCTTTCCCATTACGCATGAGGGTAATAATTAGATGAATTTTTGAGGTATATCCCATGTTTCTAATAGCCCACTTGGTGATCTTTATGCCAAGGAATGCTAGAGAATTGTATGATATGATGGTACCCAAGAACCCCAAATATGGTAATAATTCCCTCATAGAAGTCCAGTATACTAGACTCATTTACTTCTTTGAGTTATACTATTTCAGTCCACTTGGTTAAATAATCTGTTGCTATTTAAATCTACTTGTGGCCTTAGATTAAGTTTAGATTGATGAACTCAAAGAAATATAACCCCCAATACATGAATGGTTGATCAACTAAAATTAAGTAGGACTAGTAGTGCTACTATCTTTTCTTTTCCTTTGTAGAATGTGCAGTTTTTACACTTCTTGATCCATGCATAACAAGTCACTAAAAAATGTGGGCACAATAGTAAGCAACTTTCATGATCTTGAAAATTGTTACCTATGGGGAAAAAGTGACCTTTAACCTCCTCGTCATGGAACCTATCATGCAAAACTTTGTTGATATGATTTATTAAAACACATCTTTAGTAGAACTCCATTCACATCCTTCATGAACAAGATACCATCAATGAGCAGCATACAGGAATAGACTGAAGTCTGAAATGTCTTCTTGTTAGTTTTTATCAACGTCAAGAGGGAATATACCTATTTGAAGATAATGTATCATACCTTCAGGTCCAATAAGGAGCATGGGCATAGTATTAGCTACTTAATCCTGATCAACGTGTACAGCACTAGGACAAATTCTCCTTTGTTTTTTAACTCATTATGTTGATTAGTAAGTTAGTTGCTCACATAAGTACCTATAACACTAGACTAGCTTGGTCACCTTGATTCAAATGTCATATTCCATCACATGAGTGATCCAACCTAAAATTTTCTCATTCAAATCATTTTTTAGGAGAAAGTCCTTAACCCGCGCATGAGATACTAATTTGGTTGAATTTTTATTATTCGAAACCAAGTGTCTAAATTTTTTTAGGACTCCTTATAACAGTGAGGACATGTTTTTCAATGAAAGGAGTACCTCACTTCATAATCTCCCAAGATTTGAGCTGAAGAAATGCTATGGGCTGCTCTATTCCTTCCTTGTTTAACTACACCAAGATGGCTGAAGATTGTATCTGAGACGAAAAAAGGCATGGAGAATGAAATCCTTGGAGAATTATAGATTAATGAGAGTTGGAGCTTGGGATATTTGCATGTTTGATGGCCTCAAAAATCTCCTTGCCCTCTATTACTTTATTTGAATTCCATACTCTTCTTTAACATTATCGTTAATGGCTTAATGAGAGTGGAAAAATTAGGCATGACCCTTCGTACAAAATTGATTCTCCCCAAGAATATTTGAAGAGACTTTTTGGTAACTTGGAAAAGGAAAAACATGGATAACTTCAACTCTCTCAAGATCAATGGTTATCCATCCCTTCAAAATGATGTGACCCAAGATCTTTCCTTCATGATCTAAGAATATACATTTTTTGGGATTCAAGGATACTCCAAACTTCCTGCATCTTTAGAAAAATTTCCTGAGATGAAAAAGGTGATCAGTTGTGTTCTTGGATGATAGAGTGATATGATCAAGATATACAAGAACCATCTTTGTTAATCATCCCCTTAAATTCCATATCCATTTATCTCTAGAAATTGGCTTTGACATTTGATAGTCTGGAAGGAATTTTCTCATTAACATATGTGCCCCCAATTGTGGTGAAAGTGGTCTTCAACTGATCATCTTCTTTTACCATGATTTGATTGTAGCTCATGGGTAACCATCTAGGAGTGAGAACCTTTCTGATCCAGCTACTACTTGTAAGATTTTCTCCATGGAAGGAAGTGGATAATGGTCTTTGAGAGAAGCTCTATTTAAGTCCCATAAATTCACACACAATCTGATTTCTCCTTGTTTCTCTTTCTCATAAGCATGAAGTTTTCCACCCAACTGAAGTGCTTGATTGGAAACAATGAAGTTTGCCTCTACGTGATTTTTTCAATTCCTTCCTCATGAGAGGCTTAATATGAGGATTTACCGATCCTTTGTTTCTGTTTAATGGACTTGGATTTTGGATTCAATTCAATTAGTATGTTTTGTGCCAACCTTGGATTAAATCCTCTCAAATATTTATAATTCCAGGAAAATATATATGAAAAATTCTTGACAAAGTTGGATGAAATCATGTTTTTCTTGTTGATTACTTACTTTTCCAATTTGGAATGCTTTGCCTTATCCAATCGCAATTGATTTTGAATCTTCACCCTTGAATTGAATTTTTACTTTCTCTTTCCAAAACTAGTCATTGGGGTTATATATTGACTCCAATGTCACTAATCCTTTTGGGTTTTCTTTGTCTTTAGCTGAACCACTTGATCACCATACTATTGCTCCAATTTATCTTGGTTTCTAGCAGAAAACTCAACTTCTTCTTGTAAAAAATTGATGAGTTGTTGATCATTTTTGAACACATGTTAGCTAGTGTTATTGTCTCAGAACAGTTGGCCTAACAACCACTTTGATGTGAGGATGAGTTTGATCCTTCTTGATATCCTCAACAAAATCAAATGTTGCTCCAATTGTTGCAAGTCTACCTGTAACTTCATTCTTCTTCCTTGGGATGGAATTAATGTTAAATACTTCAAAATCGTTCAAGATATCCCATACTCAGTTCTTATAGATCTTTAGAAGATCATTCTTGGCAATGTTGAGCCCTCTAACTTGGTTTACAACCAACTCATTATCTCCAAAAACTTGTAAGTTCTTGATACCTATCTTTCTTTCCCAATGACAATCCATGGATCAATGCTTCATATTCACCCATGTTGTTAGAACAACTGAATTGAAAGCATAAATATGAGTAATACCTTATACCTTGAGGTGACACAAGCATTTCTCCTCCTTCAGCACCTTGTCTACTCCTTGAGCCATCAAATAATAGATTACCATACTTCATTGTCATCTTTTACATTCGGCTTGGTGATGCTAGGGAGGGGGTGGGTTTTCTTCATGCAAATAATAAATTCCCAACTCATCTTCTTTCATCTCTTTGTATGGATCATAGTCATGCCTTCTTTTATCCTCCCATTCATCAAGAGTCAAGTCTAGAATGCCTCCAACCTTTTTATTTGTCTCTAGAGTGCTTGTGAAGTCTTCATGATCAAAAGATGAGAAATTTTCATTGATTGGGATTGGTACATAAGACTCAATAAGAAAGTTTGCAATAGGTTCCAGATCTGATTGTAGCCTTAGCTCCATATCTTTTCCTAAAGAGCATATATTACTAATCAAAAGAAAAGTATCCTCTAATCTTAGTGGTGAAATATGTTACAGGAATAGAGAAAAGAGTGGTGGAAAGTCAATCACGGATACATCATGTTGAACCATCACATTTGGACATGCATGCAATGTGATGTTTAACCCCTTGATTACTCTAATAGTTATCACTACTGTCCCATCCAATTGCACCACACCCTTAGAAATGACTTCATACTTCAAACCCCAATTGATCTACTATTTTCTTTGAGCAAGATTAAGTTGTTTTTCTCCTGAATCAATTATGTAATTTTGCACAAGGTTGTTCTCGATGATTAGATACATGTAGAATGGTGGAGCTTTTGAGTTTTTTCCCAACGAACCTTTTCTTGTCTACAAAACATTGGTGAGAACCTTCTCATGATCTCTCGGTGGCCCATTTGATACAAACCAATTTTCCATGGCTTCTTGTAATAGATCTCTTTGTCTCGGGATTGCCAATGATTCCCACATAGAGATGTTTATGTATTTCTTCTTCATTTGGTCTATGATGTTGAAAGGAGATGATATGTCCTTTTTCTGCCCTTTACTTGGCACAACCTTCTATTTCATTTGAAATGGTACATGAGCTGGTCTAAAAGGTGGTTTGGGTAGATTTTGTACATTCAGAGATGTATTTGAAGTGCTAACTCCATGAGACATGATGAGAGTCTGAGAAGAACTTGGATTAGATGATTTTCCTTCCTCTATATTCCTCTTTTTGGACCTTTTTTTGGATGCTACACTTTGGAAGGAGTTTTATTCATTCCACAGAAATCCTCCACTTACCAATTTACTAGTGTGGTATCATTTCGAGGTGCCTCTTAGAGCACTTACATGTTATTGATTCTCTCTTCATTTACCTCTTGAGGCATACCAATATTTTTCACCATTAGGGTCTGATTACAGAGCACCATTGAAGCTTGTTTCTTGATTATGGGGTTGTCTGCAAGGAAAACATCATTCATATTCTTGTGTCATGTTATTTTGAATTGGGACTAAGACTCTAGATGAAGAGGCAACATTAGGATTGTAAGGCTAAAATGTCTATGGAAGCTTGAGGTTGTCCTTGGTTCTAATTTTGATTCACAGCTTGGGCTGGAGGTCTGTTTGAATGAAATGGAGATCTATTTGGTTGGGATTGAGGCTGATAATGGTCTCAAATTTTGAGTTTGTTGCATCTTGATTGTTACCAACTTGTTCCCTAAGTTTTTCAATTGCTTCATAATCTTGTGGAGCTCATTTAAGGTGCTAAAAGAAGAAGTGGAATCTTCATTGGAACTCTTATTTTTTGGAGCAGGAATAGGGGATAATATGAGATTTTTAGTAGGAGAAGGATTCCCTATTTATAGATAAAGAGGAATAGGTGGCCTAGGTGCAAGTTTGTCATCCTGAATTAAGAAATTCTCTACTCTAATAGCTATGGAATAGGCTGGGGAAATTTTTTTCCCTCCTATGGACTATATCATCAAAGCTATATCAGAATTAAGGGATTTTAAGAAGTAGAGGAATGTACCTCCAGTTGTTGGCTTGATGGAAATCAGAATCATTATCCCATGTTATTTGGAATCTAAATTTAAAATCAGCTATTTATTCATTTTGTGATCTCTTGATTGTGGTTAATTTCTCTAACAAATTCTTCATTTTCTCCAAACTAGCCATAAAGAGCTATGCACAATTGATCCCAATTCTGAATTGATCATGTCCCTAGGATTTTGAACCACTGTAAATCTTTTCCTTTGAAAGAAGAAGCTAACAGTTTCATTGCCACATCCATCTCAAAAACCTCATGTATTGCATAAAAAAATTTGATATCTTAGGTGTGATCAATGGGAGTTGTATGATTTTATCAAGTAAAATAGGAAATTTTCTTCAATGTTGCTATGGGGATTGGATTTTGTGCATTGATATTGAGTAGACTACTACCCGTGAAATTAACAAATGGATTAGGTGGTGATTTTACAACCATCATAATTGGTCTACGAACCCTAGTTTATTAGATAAATGGCCCACTAGGTGGAGGTGTTGACAAGGTTATGTTCGGTGGAGATAGATATATCTAGACTTTCCTTCCCCTTCTTCCTTTTCCTGTAGAAACTTGCAAGTACTCAAAAACACCTTGTTCTCTTGATCTAGACCATGTTTGAATCCTTCTCATGAACTTAAAAAAATATCACTACTAAAAATAGTTGAAATATTACCTTAGGAGTAGCTATATGTGTTGTTACAAAGCCTCCTAAAGGCTGAAAATTCACCAAGATACACATCCAATCTTGATAAACCTAGAAAATTTGACTTCTAATCCCACCAGGCGTGTTATAATTATTATCATCTGAGTCATAGCACCCTCTGATTACTAGCATGTGATTTTACCAATGCAAGTAGTGTGACTGGGTAACATGGAGTTATCTCAAGGTGTGGGACCTTTCTGTTGATACAACTCTCTAGAGAAAGTTGGTTCTTCTTCCTATACTAGTGCAACAACTAATCCTAATGAATGTAAATATTCTAACTACTCATAATCTAAGATTTCCAAGGGACAAGGGAGAGAGAGAGATTATATGAGAAATGAAAATCCTACACTAAAGGATGTGATAGCACCAAGAGAAGGGTATAGAGAATCTCTCCAATGAGTGAAAATGAAAGAAAATGGAGAGAAAGAGAGGGTGGAAGTAATCACCAAAATATAAAAAAACGCTCATATTACCATTTTCATGAAGGAACGATAATAATAGACCCTAGAAAAAGAATAAAATAGGCATGATACATCTACAACTGAAATGAGGAGGTAAGAGAATGAAGAGAGATATACACAAATTAAAATCTATTGCTTCATCAATTCACCCATTATAATGAAAGATAAATGCCAAGATCATCATGTGAGATGTCTAAAATGGATGCCTATAGCAAATTTTTGTTTCCAAAACAATTTTGGTAGAGTTTTTTTACAATGAGAATCCCCCCCTTCAAATGAAAGGTGTTTTCTAATTTATAGAAAATGGGGGAGAAGAGAGAGAAGTTGAAAATATAGAAATTCCCCTTTCACCCACTTATAAGGTACCAAAATTGGTTGTAAATCATGATGGGAAACCTAAAAAATCCATCCCTTTTTGTCTTGTAACTTGCAGAAGAATAAAAATGGTTACCTATGCACATTAAATGCATTTCTAACCAACTAAGAGCCATCATTTGAAAATAGGTTCATTTTCTACTTTTTATGTAACACCTTTGAGAAAATGTTATATTTCTCTTTTGCATTGCAAGTGTTGACATGTGATTTTCTTGATGCGGTGTGCTCCTTTGCTCATTGAAAATCATGCTTGCCAAAGATAAGTCATTTCTGCTCTTGGATTCATTAGACTGAAATGTTGATGCTTGTAATAACCCATTTTCACTTGAGATAGGTGAGTTGTAATCTAGTTATGATGGTTGCAAACTTATCTCTATTAAATTTCTCATCTTTGGATCAATTCCATTGATCCAAGGAATGTTTTAAATCTCCTTACCTTGTCTAAATGGAAAACTGACATTCAGAGGTTGAGAGACATAACGGACTGAACTTTTATATGTTTACAAATTATTTATGGTCTTGTAAGATCGTGCCTACATTCTATTGTATGTTTTATGCTCTAATCTTTCAGATTGATCTCTTTAGGACATTTAATGTCTTTAAGTGGAACGAAGCCTGCTTCATGACTATGATGGGAATCTAAGTCCTAAACCTATGAGATCTATCCTAATGGTATTCTAAACTAAGGTAAATGTACCTACTTCCTAGCTATGTCTACTTATACGGGTGACAATCTATCCTAAGCTTCATGTTCTATGTTGGGATGGGGAAAAACCTAAGGTGATTCTAGGTATACTCTTAACCTGTTACCTAATACTAAATTGATATGGATTATGACCTATCTTAAGTTGGAAAATTACCTAAGGAAATGTTTATAAACCTAAGGTAAATACTTTCTAAACTAACCTAAGGTCATAACCTAAGTTAATGACATCTATCCTAAACTAATGAAAGGGACCTAAGGGTCATATGGCAAGTTGGCAACGGTTCCTAAGGAATTTATTTGATTTGATTTTCGAATTGATAGGAAGTACTGCCAGTTTTATAGAGATATGTAAACTTCATGGAATCTTATGTGGAATCATCGTTAAAATTGGAAATGCATGCAGAAGTTGAAATAGTATTCACCAATTTTGGATGGCCGTGGTAAGGAGAGATAAGAGGGAGATTGGGGAGTAATGGAATTAATGAATCTTGATTTTTGTGAGAAAATCATCTTGGAAACAATGAGGGTGGATTTTTTGGAGGTTGTTTGGTCTTGCATGCTTTGTAATTTTTTCTCTGCATGGAGCTATCTGGTTGTTCAAACCAGCAGTTTGATTTTCACTTTGTGGCTATTTTTGGTTTCTCTGGTCTATTTTTGATTCAAGGAAAGTATATGAGGCATTGGAGAAAGAGATGTTGGTTGTTGATCTTTCTTGGAGGAGAAGAAGAGTTGGAAGCTTAGCTGGAAGTATCCTTTGAATTAGCAAAAGCAATATCAGGCATGATAGGCTCTACCCATTAAAATTCCTTGCTTTCCTATAAATGTTTCATTAAAATAACTCTTCTTTCATGAGATAAATGGTTACATGTTTTGTCTAGTTATTTACTTTCATGATTGAAGGAATCTCTATGATTTTTGGATATGAATCCATTTCATGATAATGTTTGTCTTTGGATGTTTTTCTTTGAGTAAGTTCAATGGTGATATGCATATGGAACTTTTGAGGTTTTTGTGTTTGTTTAGAACTCACATTTGGGAATGTCTACTCGAAAAGAGCTTGAGTAAATGGTTTTTGATTTGAGTTTGAACTGGTAGTCTCTTTTAAAATCTTCTCTTTGATGCATCTTTGAGTTTGAAGAAGTTGTAGTACTTCTTGTCCTGAACTATACAGTTTACTTTGAACATGAACTGGTGTGAAAATGTGATAGGATATTCTATTTTCCTCTATTCTTGGTAAACCGTATCTTTTTTTAACTAAAGTATTGATTGTTTTGAAAGATGGGTTCTTGACCTTGTATGAAACTATATCTTGTTTGTGAGAATATAATACCTCTAGTTAGAGACTGTATTGTTTACTTATCCTTCGGTATGAATTATAAGCTCTTTTGAAAGAAATTGATAATGTATTTTTGAAGTAGTTGGTAGTGTTGTGTTTTGTACTTCAACTTGTATGAAATCTGACTGGGACAATTACCGTTCTCTACACTGTAATTCTCTGCCTCGATCTTTATCGTGCTAAGATGGATCAATGAAAGTTATTATAGTTAGTATTTATGTTATATTTCGAATACGTGGGGATTGTAGAAAATTTTTTTGACTTATACTTAGTGTTGGGTTTTTGTGTTCTCTTTTAGATCCATTTGAATGGATTTCTATTTTTTTAAAAGAGAAAGCAGTTGAATACTCTTGAAGACTGTATCTTGTTTTGCTAAGATTTTATACTTCGGCTTCGGGACTATAATACATACTTTTCTCTACAGTATGAACCCGAACTTGTGTTTAAACAATGTTGAATAGATGAATATGGATTTTGGCATTATATGCGTCCTAGATTTCTTTTTGTATTTAAACTGGGATAGCTATTGGTATTGATGTATTGGTAAGGTTTGAATTCGTAAGGAAAAATAGAAGTAATGTTTTCTTTAATCTTTGCGTTTGGTTTGTGCTCTCTCTTTTGGAACTTGCAAAAAAACTTCTAGGTTTTAAATGGGATTTGGAATTCTATTAATGAAACAATGGTGAATGAATTCTAGGATCAGATCATTTCTATTGAGTTTCCTTTAACTTTGGAAAGTTAAGTTATGTTTGCTCGAACTTCTCTGTAGATCGAATCTCTTCCATGATGTAGAGTGATTACTATCCTAGGCCTGTTCGAACTTCTTGAGTTCATTGTTCTACCCTTTATATCTTGTATTAAGTAATGTGAACTCACTCTTTAGAAACATGGAAACTTCCTTGTGGATTGTTTAGTTTAACTTGTTACCAGTTGGTTGTGGAAATTTCATGGGAATAGTTGTATATTCAGGCAACTTTGGTACTGTCATTTTAAGTACTAGTAAAACCAAGTCATCCCATTTGATCTTTCTTGATCTCAGATAACTTGTATAGAATCAATGTTCGTGTCGATTTGGGAAGTGTGCAGCTGAGTCTGTCCTGTAGAAATGAAAATGTAATGATTTCTAGTCTGGCTGTTTTGAATGAATGAGTTGTGCATCATTCGGATATTGTTTTTGGATAGACTCCTTTCTATGCACTCAATAATATTATGAATCTTCAATGGATGGACACGAGTAAGAGATAATCCTTGTGTAAGTCTTGCTTTGATTTTTGGAACGTATGCTTTTAGATCTCTAAATGATATCTTCTATAATGTAGAATATACTTAAGGCTTGCAAATAGGATGATGACTATTATGATTCTCTCCCTTCTTGGATTGGTTTGGGATTCTTGTTATCAGATGTTGTCTCTTAAAAGGTGAATCCTTTTATTGGTTTCCTTGATTGATGCAGTTATGTAGGTAATCATTTATGTACTTTTTGAGCCTGATTTTTATCTCTTAGATGAATGGTGAATTATGGATAGTCCGTATTGATTCTTCTTCTTATTTATTTAAGTTGTAGGATGAATCATCCTAAATATGTTTTATGCTGAAATGAATTTTTCTGTACATGATTCTAGAAACTTGGTAAAACAACAATAATGTTTTAGGTTCTGAAAGTAACTCTTTTTGTTACATAGTAAAGTTAAATTCTATATTTCAATTGAGAAATAATTATGAAATAATTAGATGACAAGATCTGTTGTTTCTTTTAAATAAGTAATTGATTGGGTCAATTCTTATATGATATAATGCAGTAGTTGCTGATTATATTATGCTCTTTTCTTAAAAGTGAATTCAGACTTATTATTTGTACTTCTTTTACAGTTGTTATTACTTATGCTTATTGGTATGATATATTAATTGTTTCATTAAAGAAGAGTTGTTTTAATGGAACAATTAGTGGAATGCACTTTGTTTTAATGCTTAGTGCTTATCATGCTTAGTTCAATGAACTGACCTGTGCTAGCAATTTTTACAGATGGACTTCGTAAGCGATAAAAGAAGGTAAAAATTTTTATGATGTATTGGCTGATTTAAAGTCTGGCTCTTTTGTAAAGAATTCTTATTCATTCTTTAGTTGTATTGAAAAAGAAAAGTTGTATTATTCTATGATCTTAATGTTGATCGATATGCAGTATGCCTGAAATGTAGTCTTGTAAAGTGTATATTTTATCATGATGAATTGAAATGTTTGGAGACTGACTCCAAATTGTGGTGTAAATTCTCTTGTACTTTATATGAAGGAAATAGTAATGCTATCTTGTCGATATTCTTTATATCTTTTTGTATACCTATTACTGTTATGATTTAATAAGTTAGAATAAGGGAATAGTTCAATCTCCCTTACTAAGGTGTAACTTGTTAAGTTGCATAAGATATCCTTATCTATCTAAAAAATTATAGTATAATAATGAAATATGTATTGAACATACAATTAAACTATATGAGTTGTGAATGATAAAAAGGTTATGTTAACCCTAAAATTTAATCATGCAGAGGAAGACTCTTCCTCTCTCTAAGGAATGAAAAATAAAAAGAATGGTGGTTATGATCGTTAATCATTGTACTTCATTTTCTATGAAGTAAACTCTAGTTGAACCTAGGTGGATGATACACCTTCTTCGGACAGCTAAGTTTCATTAAATTAACCATTCGATGTTTGGTGCCCTGTTTTTGGGATAACTACTTGTTATGCTGAGTTAATGAACATAAATTCAATCATGAGGTTAATGAAGTTCTTAATATTAATCAAATTAATTTTGGATAAAGAACTTAATGAATGTTGGAATTAAGGTTTTCCAAGGTTGCTGCAATCTGAATTAAAAATATTTTTACTTGGGATTACCTCCCAACTAATGGGTAATTGGACATGAAATCCTTATGGAAATGGAACAGCAAGTTAAAATGATTTGTGAATACTTGAAAGAAGCAACAAATAGGTAAAAGAGTTATAATGATTTAAAGCAGGTTGATAGGAAATTTGAACTTAGTGAGAAGGTCTTTCTTTGGGTTAAACCGAAAAAAATTCCTATAACTTTTGGAAAGGTTACTAAGTTATGACCTCGTTATGTGGGACCTTTTGAAATAGTTGAAGTAATCAACCTTGTAGCTTACCGTGTAGCATTACCTCCTGCTTTGTCATGAATGCATGATGTTTTCCATATTTCTTTACTTAAGAAATATATTTCAGATTTATCACATGTGTTAAAATGGAATTCCTTACAGGTCCAAGACCTAGGAATAATCGTGGTTAAATCCATATGAATGATGGAAACTCGCCAGTTACATTTAATAAATCATTAAATAAGTCAATTTAAGGTCCAGTGGGACCAGTTTAATGAAGAAAGGGAAACCTAAGAAAATTTGGAAGATATGAAAACTACTTTTCCATATTTATTTCAACAGAATTGATTTTGATGAATGATAAAAATTTGTGATTTTATCTTTGTATGATAATAAGTCTACCAGTTTTGGGCAGATAACTATTTATTTTAAAATAAACAGCTATGTGAATGCTGATTTCTAGAACTTTAAAATTATGATATTATTACAAACATATGATAAGAAAGTGAATAAATTGATTTTCCTTAATGCAATGGTGAAAATAAGATAATCATCGGGAGGATGATTTTTTTTAGGAGGGAAGTATGTAACATCTTTGACAAACTGTTATATTTCTCTTTTGCATTGCAAGCATTGACATGTGATTTTTTTGATGTGGTGTGCTCCTTTTCCTTGTTGAAAAACATGATTTCTAGAGATAAATTTTTTTTGCTCTTGGATTCATTATATTGAAATTCTTATGCTTGTAATAACCCATTTTCACTCTAGATAGGTGAGTTGTAATCTGGTTATGATGGTTGCAAACTTATCTCTATTGATTGATTCGTCCTTGGATCAATTCCATTGATCCAAGGAAAGTTTTAATTCTCCTTACCTGGTCTGAATGGTAAACTGACATTTAGAGGTTAAGAGATGTAACGGACTAAACTTTTGTATGTTTACAAATTATTTATGGTCTTGTAAGATCATGCCTACATTCTATTGTATGTTTTGTGCTCAGATATTTTGGATTGATCTCTTCAGGACATTTAACAACGTTAAGTGGAACAAAGCCTGCTTCACGACTATGAAGGGAATCTAAGTCCTAAACCTATGAAATCTCTCCTAATGGTATTCTAAACTAAGGTAAATGTACCTACTTCCTAGCTATATCTACTTATACGGGTGACAATCTATCCTAAGCTTCATGTTCTATGTTGGGATGGGGAAAAACCTAAGGTGATGCTAGGTACACTCTTAACCTATTACCTACTACTAAATTGGTATGGATTATGACCTATCTTAAGTTGGAAAATTACCTAAGGTGATGTTTATAAACCTAAGGTAAATACTTTCTAAACTAACCTAAGGTCATAACCTAAGTTAAGGACATCTATCCTAAACTAATGAAAGGGACCTAAGGGTCATATGGTAAGTTGGAGACAGTTCCTAAGGAATTTATTTGATTTGATTTTTGAATTAATAGGAAGTACTACAAGTTTTGGTAGAGACATGTAAACTTGGTGGAAGATTATGTGGAATCACCTTTAAAATTGGAAATGCATGCAAAGGTTGAAATAGTATTCACCAATTTTGGAAGATGGTGGCAAGGAGAGATAGGCGAGAGATTGGGGAGTAATGACATTATTGATTTTTGTGAGCAAACCATCTTGGAAACAATGAGGGTGGATTTTTTGGAGGTTTTTTGGTATTGTATTCTTTACGATTTTTACTCTGCATGGAGCTATCTGGTTCTTCGAACCAGAAATTCAATTTTCACTTTGTGGCTATTTTTTGTTTCTCTTGTCTATTTTTGATTCAGGGAAAGTATATGAGGCATTGGAGAAAGAGATGTTGGTTTTTGATCTTTCTTAGAGGAGAAGAAGAGTTGGAAGCTCAACGGAAGTCTCCTTCGAATTGGTATAAGAACTATTAGGCATGATAGGCTCTACCCATTAAAATTCCTTGCTTTCCTCAAAAATTTTCATTAAAATAACTCTTCTCTGATGAGATAAATGGTTACATTTTTTGTCTGGTTATTTACTTTCATGATTGAAGGAATATTTGTGATTTTTGGATATGACTCCATTGCATGATAATGTTAGTCTTTGGATGTTTTTGTCTGAGTAAGTTCAATGGTGATACGCATATGGAACTTTCGAGGCTTTTTTTTTGTTTAGAACTTGCATTCAGGACTGTCTTCTCAAAAAGAGATTGAGTAAATGGTTTTTGATTTGAGTTTGAACTGGTAGTCTCTTTTGAAATCTTCTCTTTGATGCATCTTTGATTTTGAAGAAGTTGTAGTACTTCTATCCTGAACTATACACTTTACTTTGAACATGAACTGGCATGAAAACATGATAGGATATTTTGTTTTCCTCTGTTCTGGGTAAACCATGTCTTTTTTTAACTGAAAGTCTTGATTATTTTGAAAGATGGGTTCCTGACATTATATAAAATTGTATCTTGTTTGTGAGAATATAACACCTTTGGTTTAAGATTGTATTGTTTACTTATCCTTCGGTATGAATTTGAACTCTTTTAAAAGAAATCGATAATGGATTTTTGAAGTAGTTGGTAGTGTTGTGTTTTGTACTTCAACTTGTATGAAATATGACTGGGACAATTACCCTTCTCTACACTGTAATTCTCTGCCTCAATATTTTTGTGCTAAGATGGAGTTGTTAAAGTTATTATACTTGGGATTTATGTTACAGTTTGAATACGTGGGGATTGTAGAAACTTTTTTTGACTTATACTTAGTGTTGGGTTTTTGTGTTCTCTTTCAGATCCATTTGAATGGATTTATGGGTTTTTTAAAAGAGATAGGATTTAAATACTCTTGAAGACTGTATCTTGTTTTGCTAATATATTATACTTAGGCTTCGAGACTGTACTATATACTTTTCTCTACAGTATGAACCCAAACTTGTGTTTAAACAATGTTGAATAGATGAATATGGATTTTGGCATTATATGCGTCCTAGATTTCTTTTTGTATTTGAACTGGGATGGTGTTGGTATTGATGTTTTGGTAAGGTTTGAATTTGTAAGTAAAAATAGAAGTAATGTTTTCTTTAATATTTGCATTTGGTTTGTGTTCTCTCTTTTGGAATTTGTGAAAGAAATTCTAGGTTTTAAATGGGATTTGGAGTTCTATTGATGAAACAATGGTGAATGGATTCTAGGATTGGATCCTTTCTATTGAGTTTCCTTTAAATTTGGAAAGTTAAGTTATGTTTGCTTGAACTTCTCTGTAGATCAACTCTCTTCCATGTTGTAGAGTGATTACTATCATAGGCCTATTCGACTTCTTGAGTTTGGTTTTCTACCCTTTCTATCTTGTATGAAGTAATGTTAACTCACTCTTCAGAAATGGAAACTTCCTTGTGGATTGTTTAGGTTAACTTGTTACTAGTTCGCTGTGGAAAGTTCATGGGAATAGTTATATGTTTAGGGAGCTTTGGGACTATCATTTTTCATACTAGGAAAACCAAATTATCCCCGTTTGATCTTTCTTGATATGAGATAACTTGTATAGAATCAATGGTCGTGTCAATTCAGGAAGTGTGCAGCTTAGTCTATCCTGTAGAAAGGAAAATATAATCAATTTTAGTCTGACTATTTTGAATGAATGAGTCATGCACCATTAGGATATTGTTTTCAGATGGACTACTTTCTGTGCACTCAATAATATTATGAATCTTCCCTGGATGGACACGAGTAAGATATAATCCTTGTGTAAGTCTTGCTTTGATTTTTGGAACGTATGGTTTCAGATCTCTAAATGATATCTTTTATAATGTAGAATATACTTAAGGCTTGCAAGTAGGATGATGAATGTTTTGATTTTGTCTCTTCTCAGATTGGTTTGGGATTCTTTTTATTAGATGTTGTCTCTTAAATGTCAAATCCGTTTATTGGTTTCCTTGATTGATGCAGTTATGTAGGTAATCATTTATGTACTTTTTGAACCTGATTTCTATCTCTTAGATGAATGGTGAATCATGGATAGTCCGTATTGATTCTTCTTCTTATTTATTTAACTTGTAGGATGAATCATCCCAAATATGTTTTATGTGGAAATGAATTTATCTGTACATGATTCTAGAAACTTGGTAAAACAATAATAAGGTTCTTGGTTCTGAAAGTAACTCTTTTTGTTACATAGTAAAGTTAAATTCTATATTTCAATTGAGAAAGAATTATGAAATAATTAGACGACAAGATCTATTGTTTCTTTTAAATAAGTAATTGATTGGTTCAATTATTATATGATATAATGCAGTAGTTGCTGATTATATTATGTTATTTTCTTAAAAGTGAATTCAGACTTATTATTTGTACTTCTTCTACAGTTGTTATTACTTATGCTTATTGGTATGATATATTAATTGTTTCATTAAAGTAGAGTTGTTTTAATGGAACAGTTAGTGGAATGCACTTTGTTTTAATGCTTAGTGCTTATCATCCTCAGTTCAATGAACTGACCCATGCTAGCAATTTTTGTAGATGGACTTCGTAAGTGATAAAAGAAGGCAAAAAATTTCTATGATGTATTGGCTGATTCATTCTTGAGTTGTATTGAAAAAGAAAAGTTGTATTCTTCTATGATCTTAATGTTGATTGATATGCATTATGCCTGAAATGCGTAGTCTTGTAAAGTGTATATTTTATCATGATGAATTGAAAGGTTTGGAGACTGACTCCAAATTGTGGTGTAAATTCTCTTGTACTTTGTATGAAGGAAATAGTAATGCTATCTTGTCGATATTCTTTATATCTTTTTGTATACCTATTACTGTTATGATTTAATAAGTTGGAATAAGGGAATAGTTCAATCTTCCTTACTAAGGTGTAACTTGTTAAGTTGCATAAGATGTTGTTCTCTATATAAAAAATTATAGTATAATAATGAAATATGTATTGAACATACAATTAAACTATATGAGTTGTGAATGATAAAAAGGTTATGTTAACCCTAAAATTTAATCATGCAGAGGAAGACTCTTCCTCTCTCTAAGGAATGAAAAATAAAAAGAATGGTGGTTATGATCGTTAATAGTTGTACTTCATTTTCTATGAAGTAAACTCTAGTTGAACCTAGGTGGATGATACACCTTCTTTAGATAGCTAAGTTTCATTAAATTAACCATTCAATGTTTGTTGCCTTGTTTTTGGGATAACTGCTTGTTATGCCGAGTTAATGAACATAAATGCAATCATGAGTTAATGAAGTTCTTAATATTAATCAAATTAATTTTGGATAAAGAACTTAATGAATGTTGGAATTAAGGTTTTCCAAGGTTGCTGCAATCTGAATCTTAATCCAAATTTAATTATGAATTAATGACCACCAAGGGGTATGTACATCATGATGAAGCAGTTCTAATGGATGTTGGCACATGCCAATTACATGAATATACCTTTGAGAATACTAAGGGCTTCTCGAGGATACAGTGTTGCAACTGACATGTGGCAACACCCTTCCGTATTTGTTCATCTAGATCTACACATCTAGACTTGAACTTAGTTTCTCTCTAGGTCAAGTTAGTAGCATGATTAGAATATGAAGTAGCCTTCTATGACTCAGGATACCTAGGCACATTCGGTTGACTTAGGTCAGTCAAGTATGCCCATATACCCTAAGTCATCGTGAGTGTCTCCCTATAACAAATTATGTCACTAACCTGGGTTAGGGTCAAAGCTTGGGCAAGTGGACTGACAAAAGTTAGTAAAGACCATTCTAGATAATAGTAGAGTGAGGTGAAGGACGTATTATGAATTGATGAGTACGTCGTCTAGGAATAATAACATGAACAGTATGTTGAAAATCTTTGGCCAAAGTATCGCAAGCTGCTAGTTGCATTTTCCTATATCACCTAGTTAAAGAAAAATGATGTTTGATAAATATTGGTAACACATATTCATATAGGTTCTTTAAACAAATCACTCAGTACCCAGAATAGGGTAGTAAAACCAAGTATATGTAGTATACATAAAGTATTATATACTTTAAGACAAATATGAGAGATTGGTTAGTAATCGAGTCATGAAATGAGAGATCGGTAGTAGACCGAGTCATTACAGCTGAATATGGTTATCTGTTATGAGATTGATTGGCATGGAATGTGTTTTGTAAATGATTTTTTCTTTAGAATAGAGAACATTGTGTAAAAAAAAATTCCCTTGTTTCTAAACTCTTAAAATATGAATGTTACATTTTATACCCACAAAACTCCATAAAATCTAAAATTATTTGTTTTATGAACATATAAGATGGAACCACAATTCAAAAAATTCCAATTTTGTGAAATTTGGTTGAGAAATGAGGAAGTTATGATCATTTGAGTGTAAGCAGCTTTTTATCCTTCTCCAAGCTTGGTTGTTGTTTTATAAGACTGTGCAATAAATTACTTGCTGGAAGTAATGATTTTCTCCCTTTTTCCCTCCATAAAATTTTCAATGTTTTAATAGTCTTATGATAGTCATTTTAAAAAAATTTGGGCCCCAGGAATCTTAAAAGTTTCAAATGGAGGGGTCTTTGAGTGTTAAGTATGTTTACAATGGGCCAACTTGCCAGCTAGCTCATTGAGCAAGCACTCTTGCTTATGCCTCCCAAGCCCCTCAACAACCCCAAAATACTTGGTATCCACCTTGGCACCTTTTCCTTGTTTCTAGCTCTACGCCCAAGTGAGCAATTTGACCCCACCATCCATCTCAACATTGTTGTGATGGCCCTGCTTACATTACAAGATTCTTAGTCTCTCGACAAACTTTCTTTGGCCGTGTCTTGGTTTTGTGGGCTCCAAGTTCCCACATAATCTATGTAATTCGATGTGTGTTCCACATGAATGCTCCATTGGTTTCCATTAACTCACCTCAAGATCGAAATATCTCCCTAACGTGCCAACTCACTCTCACCTGCATTGCGTACTGTTCAGAAAAATGGGCCCATGAGGAACTGTTGTTACAAATCAGTAGCACCCCTGGATGCAAATCAAGGT
The DNA here is from genome assembly GCA_019776745.2 of Taxus chinensis. Taxonomy (NCBI): domain Eukaryota; kingdom Viridiplantae; phylum Streptophyta; class Pinopsida; order Cupressales; family Taxaceae; genus Taxus; species Taxus chinensis. Next base: position 942,782,316 of record CM034148.1, on the reverse strand, counting down.
TCTGAATTGATGTTTTAGGCATCCAATGTGATTGCACAACATGGAAACCTCTCTCCAATTGTGGGATTTGTGAAAATGAGAGAGGAATCTCTAGATTAGAGGTTGGTTCCTCATACTCCTCTGATTTAGATCTATATTTTACACAACTACAGAGGTTCAGATCCTAATCCTACTCTAAATTGCAAGGAGATAGGGATAAAAATGCAAAAATGAAACTAAACTAAAGATGGTGATGCACCAAAAGGAGTGGTGAAACATTTTTTGCCATGTAAATAGACACAAATTCATGAAATGCAACAAGGGAAAACATACACAAGCTGATAGATGTAATTAGAGGTCTTAAAATGAAGTAAAACAATACAAACAGAGGACTGAAAGCATTCACAGAGTTTGCACTATCAATTCCATGTAAAAATCTCTTGCATTCCACCCTCAAAGAGGTATAAACCTGCTATAATACTTGAAAAAGGTTTGATTCTTACAACTATCACTTGCTGGAGGTGAAAGAAGAAGTTTTCTATACTAAAAAGTGTTCAACCATGAAGAAATGAGCCAAATCTGGCTTTTACAGTATATGGGTCGAGCCCAGGAGAGAGAAAATGTGAAAAACGCATGGGAGCCATCCCTCATTGATGGAAAATGCATTAAAATAGCATGGAGGACCTTATAAACCCATACCCTATCATTTTTGACCATATTGGAGAAGAATGCGACCCATTATGTATTAAATTTGGTTGTTGAAATGTCATTTCTGGCCATAGACACGTACCAGAACCATTTTTGAATTTTGTCTCTCCAAACTGAACCAAAATTAGAAATTGACCATGTAATCATGTAGATAATTTTAGCATCTTTCCAATGATATAAAGAACGTGAAAATTTGAGCTTTGGATCAAAAGATATGATCATTTGAAGATTTAGGGTAAAAATGGCCCAAAAATGGATCGGCGGGAAAAAATTTCAAAAATTCCCCGCTCTCCACTGATTGGATGCCACGTGGCAAGCTCTGATTCACTCTGGAATTCTCTCTCCTTCTCTTTTCCTCAAGTTTTCCTTTGAAAATTGACCTTTTTATACTCTTTTGGAAAAATTTCAAATTTGCCTCCAACCCCCGAACTCCTCTGTCACGTGGCAGCTTCCTATTGGCTGCGGGCCTCAAATGGGAAAATTTTCCACAAAAAATCCACTGAGCCATAACTTGAAAAATATAAGGAGTTAGGAGGAAAAATTTACCTTTCTGGAAATCTGAGAGAGAGCTCTATCTGATGGTGCCATTTCTAGAAAGCCTTGAGTGCCTAAAAATCAAAAAATGTAGACTGAGGCACAAGAGAGGCAAGAACACAAGGAGTTAGCCACAAAAACGAGCTAGAGCACCATTTTGGATAACATATTTGGTGAATCAGAGGGGTCATCTACTTGCTAGATGAAAATACCAGTTGCATGAAGCAGTCCATTGGGCATAGAGTCATCAAATATTCTGTTTAGAACCTCAACTGACTTAGAATGTGCAAGGAGGTAGATGGAATATCACATGATGGAAGCAAGGACTGCAAAACATCTCCAGGGACAGCAAGCTGTGCCAAAGCACTTAGGGAAAGCAAAACTAACCTACAAAAAAAAATGTGCAAAGCACTTGGAGGAATGAAAATCTAATCTAATATTTACAAGGTGGTAAATTTCCCTCTAGAAGCAACGCTTGAGATAGATTCCATTGACTGGAATCTGTAGTTCTTCACCATCCAATGAGGCCAATTGGAAAGCATTGTTGTTCTTGCACTTCGTGACCATGTATGGGCCACTCCAAATGGCATCAAATTTTGAATGCCTTCCCGGTTTTTCTCTATCCACATCCCATTTCAACACTAGATCTCCAACCTGAAAAGATCTATCCTTGGCCTTCCTATCAAAGGTCTTTTTGATCAAAGCTTGATCCTTTTCCATTGCTTGGGATGCCTGATTTTTGACCTCCTGCAGCTCCATCAACTCTGCATATCTCACCTCCATGGGCTCAAACTCTAGCAACTCTAATTGCTTCATGAGTTCCAATGTTGGCAACTCAAGTGACATGGGAAAGATTTCCTCTCTTCTATAAACAAGCTTGAATGGAGAGTTACCTGTGGATCTCTTGGGAGTTATCCTATCAGCCCATAAGGCTGATTTCAATTTGGTATGCCAAGACCTCTGATTCTCATCAAGAGTCCTTCAAATGATCCTCAACAAGTTCTTGTTTGTAGACTCGGCCTGGCCATTACCTTGAGGGTAATAGTTTGATGAAGTGCTTAGGTAGATCCCGTTCTTGATAGCCCACTCAGTCACCTTGGATCCAATGAATGCCAATGCATTATCTGAGATTATTGTAGCAGGTATACCAAATCTGGTTGCTATCCCCTCATAAAAGTCTAAGATGCTAGACTCATTTGCTTCTTTGAGTGCTACTGCTTCAGTCCACTTGGTGAAGTAGTCCGTGGCTGTCAAAATCCATTTGTGCCCTTGACTTGAATTAGGATTAATGACTCCAATGAAGTCCAAACCCCATTGCATGAATGGCTGGTCAACTGAGATTGGATGCAATGGAAGGGCAGCAAGTCTCTCTTTTCCTGTGAAGAATGCACAATTCTTACACATCTTGATCCATGCATAGCAATCACTGAAAATCTTAGGCCAATAATAACCAGCCTTCATGATTTTTAGAGCTGTCACTCTTGGTGAAAAATGACCACCAGCTGATCCACCATGGAACTCTTCCAACACCCTATGAATCTGATTTGTGCTAATGCATCTCAGCAGCACTCCATTCACATCTTTCTTGAACAAAACTCCATCAACAATGACATATGGGATAGCCTGCAATCTGAAGTGTCTTCTTTGGGTCTTGTTCATCTCCGGAGGGCATAGGCCTGTGCTTAGGAAGTGCATTATACCTTGGGTCCAGCAAGGAGTGGGGGCAGCATTGTTTTCTTCTTGAGTGGCACATGGCTCATGGCTGTCTTGAACTGTCAAAACAACCTCTCCTTCATTGCATGCTTCTTTTTGATTCCCCAAAACCAGCTGCTCACACAATCCTTTTCCTTTTACCAGCTTGGTGATTTTGATCTCAATGTCATACTCCATGACACGGGTGATCCAACCTACCCTTTTCTTGTTCAAATCTTTGTTGAGGAGGAAGTCCTTAACCCCAACATGTGAGACCAGCAATTGGACCTTGTTGTTTGAGACTAAATGCTTGAATTTCTTCAAGCTTCTAATTACTACCAACACATGCTTCTCAATAAAAGAGTACTTCACCTCATAGTCATCTAGGCTTTGGCTGAAGAAGGCAATTGGCTGCTCATCACTATCCTTGTTCTGATGTACCAAAATGGCAGAAATAGTGTCATTACCTCCAAATGCATAGAGGATGAAATCCTTGGAGAAGTCCGGGTTGATGAGAGTTGGTGCTTGAGAAATGGCTTCTTTGATTGCTTCAAAACACTCCTTGCCTTCTGCTGTCCACTTGAAAGCCATGCTCTTCTTTAACATTTTGGTGATGGACTTGACAAGGGCTACAAAATATGGGATAAACCTCCGAACAAAGTTTATCCTCCCCAAGAAACTCTGAAGGGCTTTCTTGTGGCTTGGCAATGGTAGTGCTCTTATGGCTTCAACTCTCTCTGGATCAATTGCTAATCCTTCTTTGGAGACAATATGGCCAAGGAGATTTCCTTCATGTGCAAGAAAGATACACTTCTTAGGATTCAAAGACACTCCAAATTTCCTACACCTTGTGAAAACTTGTCTCAAATGAGAGAGGTGGTCTGCTGCATTTTTGGAAAAAACAGTGGTATCATCAAGGTAAATCAGCACCACATTGTTAATCAAACCTTTGAACGCCATGTCCATTGCTCTTTGGAAGGTAGCACCAGCATTGGACAGCCCAAATGGCATCTTCCTGTATGTAAAAGTCCCCCATTTGGTTGTGAAGGCTGTCTTGAACTGGTCTTCTTCCTTCACCATAATCTGATTGTAGCCGGAGTAGCCATCAAGTAGTGAAAACCTCTCGGAGCTAGCCACAACTTGCAAGATTTTCTCCATGGAAGGGAGTGGGTAATGGTCCTTGAGAGATGCTCTATTTAAGTCTATGAAATCAACACACAATCTGATCTCTCCACTCTTCTTTCTGACTGGAACAAAGTTGGTAACCTAACTAGAATGCTTGATTGGGAATATGATTCTTGACTCAATCAGCTTATCCAATTCTTTCCTCATGAGAGGCTCCATGTGTGGATTCACTGGTCTTTGTTTCTGCCTGACAGGCTTAGTATTTGGATCCAATTCAATGGTATGCTGAGCTAAGTTGGGATTGAAACCTTTCAAATCTTCATAGCTCCATGCAAACACATCAGGGAACTCTTGACATAGTTGTACGAACTCATACCTTTCTTGATCAGTTGTCATCTTTCCAATTTGCAATGGTTTGTTCTCTTCTACCAAGATGGATACTGAATCCTCTCTCTTGACCTGAATGTTTGCTTTCTCCTTTCTAAACTGATCATTGGGATTAAAAATAGACTCCAAAGTGATAAGTCCCTTGGGCAGCTTGTTAGTTCTCAGCTGTACCACTTGGTCACCATACTGCTGTTCCAATTTTTCTTAATTCTTAGTTGAGAACTCGGCTTCTTCTTGCAAGAAATGGATGATTTGCTGGTCATTCTCAAACACTTGCCAACTAACATTGTTATCTGGCATTGAAGGTCTCACAATCACGTGGATGTTTGGCTGTACCTTGTCTTGTTGAATGCTTTCCACAATGTCAAAGGCTCACCCTACTGTTGTAAGCCTGTCAGCAGCTTGATTCTCTTTCCTAGGAATGAATTTGATGCCAAAACCCTCAAAATCTTCCATGAGGTCCCACACCCTATTCTTGTAGCACCTGAGTAGATCATTCTTGGTAGCATGCTATCCCTTGACCTGATTTACAATCAATTCACTATCACCAAAGACTTGCAAGTTCTTTATTTTCTTCTTGATTGCCCAATGCATCCCTTGCACTAAGGCTTCATATTCAGTAGTGTTATTGGAGCATGCAAACTGAAATCTAAAGGCTAAATAGTACCTTACTCCTTGAGGTGAAACAAGCATGGCTCCACCTCCTGCACCTTGTCTACTTCTTGATCCATCAAAAAATAGTTGCCATACCTCATTGTCATCCTTGTGGTTTGGCTTGGTGATGTTAGGAATAGGCTGATTTTCTTCATGTATACAATAGACCCCTAGCTCAGATTCTTCTACTTCTTGATAAGGATCAAAATCATGTACCTTGTTTGCCCATTCATCAAGAGTTAGATCCGGGATGCTCCCAACCTTGGTGTCAACTTCATCGGTGCTTGGGTGGTCTTCTTGATCAAATGCTGAACAATTAGTGTTGATCTGACTTGGAGTGTAAGGCTCAATGTGGAAGTTTGCAATAGGTTCAGACCTGATTGTAGCCTTAGTTCCATACCTCATTCTGAACAGCATGTGTGACCAATCAGCAGAAAAATATCCCCCAATCTTGGTTGTGAAGTCCCTTGACAAGCATAGGGCAAAGAGTGGTGGAAGGTCTATGACTGATACATCTTGTGAAACAACAACATTTGGACATGCATGCAAGGTAAGAATCAAGTTTCTAATCACCTCAACTATTGTTACTGCTGTCCCATCTAGCTGCACTACCCCTTTGGATATGGTTTCATACTGGAGCCCTAGCTGATCAGCTATTTGTTTAGGCATCACTGAGCTACTTGCCTCAGAATCTATCATGCAATTGTGCACTAACTGATTTCCAATGATTAATGAAACATAGAAAGGAGGGGGCTTCAACATTTTACCTTGTTGTACTCCATGATTCCCCTCAGGCTGGGTAACATTTGTGAGAAGTTTCTCTTGCATCTAAACTTGTTGATTCAAAGTTGGCCAGTCCTTCATGGCAGCTTGTAGCAAATCTCTTTTGCTTGGGATAGATAGGGATTCTCACATTGATATGTTGAAATTTGTCTTCTTCATCTGATCGATGATACTGAATGGTGATGAAGGATCTCTTTGCTTTCCCTTTGTTTGCACATTCACTCCTTGTACATGGGCAACAATAACTTGTTTTTGAGTTGGTCTAGGAGATGTTCTTGGCTGCCCTTGTGCATTTGAAATTGGATTTTTCTTGCCAACCATTTGTGGAGCCATGGAAGGTTGTGGATTGGTTGGAGCTAATGGCTGTTCTTCACCCAAATTCCTTCTTTTTGACCTTGTGTTGGCTGCAACACCTTGGGAAACTACCTAATTCATGCCACAAAAATCCTCTGCTTGCCAATTTACCAATATGGTGTCATTTGGGGCTGATTGTTGTTGGAATGTTTCTTATTGTTGGTTGTTTCCTTGACTGCCCTCACCCTCCACACTAGTAGTTGTCACCATTAATGCTTGATTCAAAGCACCATTGAAGCACATGGATTGGTTATGAGGTTCATTGCATGGAAAACACCAGTCATAATCCTGAGCAATGTTGTTTTGTGTTGGCACCAATGCCTTAGAGGTAGATATGGCATTTGGATTGTAGGGCTGAAATGGTCTATTGGCAGGAGGCCTTGTTTGATTCATATTTGCAGCTAGATTAGGTGGTCTTTGTGGTTGGTATGGCTGCCTTTTAGGCTGAGCTTGGGGCTGATAAGAAGGTCTAAAACCTTAGGCTTGTTGCCTCTTGAGAGTAACTAGCTCATTGCCTAGGTTTTACAGTTGCTTCATGAATTCTTGAAGCTCATTTGGGGCACTTGGAGATGAAGTAGAAGCTTCATTTGAACTCTGATTTCTGGGAGTGGGAGAAGGAGTCAAATTACGTGCTTGATTGGTGTTTGGAATCTCTAAACTTGGAAACAATGGCATGGGAGGTCTAGGGGAAAGTTTGCCAGCTTGGATCAAACAATTTTCAGCCCTAATGGCAATGCTATAAGCCATAGGGATAGTTATGCCTCCCATGGACTGAATCAACATAGAAATATAAAAATTTAGAGCTTTGAGATAGTAGAGAAAAGCACCTTCTGCTATTGATCTGACTGCCACTGGAATTCTCTCCCAAGTCTTTTGAAATCTGAAGTTGAAATCAGTCAGCTGCTCATTGGGAGCTCTCTTGATGGTTGTCACCTGCTCCAAAAGAGACAAGTTGTCTCCCTTCTCTCCAAATTTCTCATGAAGTGCTATACATAGCTGATTCCAATTTGTGATAGAACCAGCTCCAAGGCTTCTAAACCATTGAAATGCTTTCCCCTTGAATGAAGATGCCAGCAATTTGACAGCCACTTGCATCTCATTGATTTCATGAATTGCACAAAGATTGGCAATGTCTTTAACATGATCACCTGGAGTAGTCTGATTTTCTCTAGTGAAGTAGGGAATGTTCTTCAAGGATACAATTGGAATTGGATGTTGTGCATTGAGGGCAAGTGGGATGCTACCTGTGAAGTTGACATAGGGGTTGTTTTGTGCCATTCTAATTGGTCTTAGAACCCTTGTTGATTGAATGAAAGGCCTACCAGGTGGAGGATTTGAGAGATTTGTGTTTGGTGGAGATGGAGACCTTTGGATTATCCTCCCACTTTGCCTTACTCTTGGAGATAACTATAGATATTCAAACATCACCTCTTCTTCTCCAGCTCTTGACCTCATAGTGATTCTTCTCATGAGTTTTAAAGCTTGCACTGCTGAAACCAGTCGATTCTTCCCCTTGGAGTCGCCAGATATGTAAATTATAGCTCTTTTCAAGCAAAAAAATTGTAGTAGATGCACATCAACTTTGTTGCAATAAAAATGAGACCTCTAAGGTCCCACCGGGCGTGTCAAAATTGTTGTTGCAAATCAGCACACCCCTAGATGTAAATCAAGGTTCTGAATTGATGTTTTAGGCATCCAGTGTGATTGCACAACATGGAAACCTCTCTCCAATTGTGGGACTTGTGAAAATGAGAGTGGAATCTCCATATTAGAGGCTGGTTCCTCATACTCCTCTGATTTAGATCTATATTTTGCACAACTACAGAGGTTCAGATCCTAATCCTACTCTAAATTGCAAGGAGACGGGAATAAAAATGCAAAAAATGAAACTAAAGTAAAGATGGTGATGCACCAAAAGGAGTGGTGAAACATTTTTTGCCATGTAAATAGACACAAATTCATGAAATGCAACAAGGGAAAACATACACAAGCTGATAGATGTAATTAGAGGTCTTAAAATGAAGTAAAACAATACAAATAGAGGACTGAAAGCATTCACAGAGTTTGCACTATCAATTCCATGTAAAAATCTCTTGCATTCCACCCTCAAAGAGGTATAAACCTACTACAATACTTGAAAAAGGTCTGATTCTTACAACTATCACTTGCTGGAGGTGAAAGAAGAAGTTTTCTATGCTAAAAAGTGTTCAACCATGAAGAAATGAGCCAAATCTAGCTTTTACAGTACATGCGTCGAGCCCAGGAGAGAGAAAACATGAAAAATGCATGGGAGCCATCCCTCATTGATGGAAAATGCATTAAAACAACATGGAGGACCTTACAAACCCATACCCTATCATTTTTGACCATATTAGAGAAGAATGCGACCCATTCTGTATTAAATTTGGTTGTTGAAATGTCATTTTTGGCCATGGACACGTACCAGAACTGTTTTTGAATTTTCTCTCTCCAAACTGAACGAAAATTAAAAATTGACCATGGAATCATGTAGATAAACAACTTTCCAATGATATAAAGAACATGAAAATTTGAGCTCTGGATCAAAAGATATGATCATTTGAAGATTTAGGGCAAAAATGGCCCAAAAACGGATCGGCGGGAAAAATTTTCAAATTTTACCTTTTTTTGTCTTTGGAAAAAGTTTCAAAAATTCTCTGCACTCCACTGGTCGGATGCCACGTGACAAGCTCTGATTCGCTTTGGAATTCTCTCTCCTTCTCTTTTCCGTGGGTTTTCCTTTGAAAATTGACCTTTTTATACTCTTTTGGAAAATTTTCAAATTTTCCTCTGACCCCCGAACTCCTCTGCCACATGGCAGCTTCCTATTGGCTGTGGGCCTCAAATGGGAAAATTTTCCACAAAAACTCCACCGAGCCATAACTTGAAAAATATAAGGAGTTAGGAGGCAAACTTTACCTTTCTAAAAAGCTAAGAGAGAGCTCTATCTAATGGTGCCATTTCCAGAAAGCCTTAAGTGCCTGAAAATCAAAAAATGTAGACTGAGGCACAAGAGAGGCAAGAACACAAGGAGTTAGCCACAAAAACGAGCTGGGGCACCATTTTGGATAACATGAACTCATAGCCTGAGTTCCTCTGGGCCTTCCTTTTTGCACATGGCCTCCTTGGCTACATTTACCATGCCATGCACCACTAATTTCACTCTCTAAGTCGGTTTGACAAGCTGACCTCCTCCAAATTGACCATTTGCTAAGTTCTGACTCTAGTTGAGTTCAACGAGCTTTCTGTCATGAATCTAACTCCACTGAGCTCATTGTTTAGCTTGATGAGAAACCAAACTCCTACCATCATAAAAATATAACTCATCACTTAGCTTGACTTGCCAAACTGAGCTACTTCCACCATGCCTTGCTAAACATCTCGCCCGCTAGCTCACCAAGCTGTTTGGGAGTCTTGAGTCAATATTTTGCATTTTCTCTTTTTAACCCTTTTTTGGATTTTTTAAGGGCTTAGAAAATGAAGCAAGGTGTCTCAAATATAATTATAAATTCAACCCCATCTAACCATTTTTAATAAAAAAATTTATCCCTCTTGCAACTATTGCCAAAGAGGGTGAGGCTTGTAATTGCTTCAAATTTCACAATCCCTCTTATTTTATCATATTTTATAGAGCTAAGGAGCCAAATGAAGATGACTAAAGTGTCCTAAGACCACATTTTCACCATTTAACTCATTTTATCCAAAATTGGCCAAGTTTGAAAACCTAGAAGAGGAAAAAATTCCATGAATGATCCTCAGCTTCCCAAAATTATTTGCAATGCTCCCAAAACTTGAAAATTCACCTATATCACCTCAAACTACTGTTAGTGCAAAATTACAGCACCCCCAAATGAGTTCTAAAAAATTTCTTTTCTAAGGTAGATGCATTTGGTGTGATTGCATAACATTGAACTTTCCCCAAGGTGTGGGACCTTGTAAAAGTGGGAAAGTTCTCTAGAGAAGGCCGGGTTCCTCTTCCTAAACTACCTGCCACAAGGTATTCCTGTGTAGGTAAGCTAATCTAATCCTAATCTAACTTTCAAGGAGACAAGGAGAGAAAGAAAACTGGGAAAAATAGAGCATACACTAAAACAATGATACAACAACAAAGGAAGTGAGATATTTTTTTAAGGGAGAAATAAATAGAAAAATGGGGATGAGGGAGGTCAGACAGAAATAACATGGCCCAGATCTTCAAATTATCCATTAAAATCCATGAAACACAACATTTTGTACCTACAAATGTGAAATACATGCATAGAAAAACAAATTTGGAAGGGAGCGGCATGAAGAAACAACAAAATGATGCAAAGGGTTGAAGAACACCACAAAAACATGTTTTTATTGCTCTAGAAGGTGCATAGACCCTTAAATTTATGGAATAGAGGCACAAATACATTTTCCAGGCATGGGAGAAGGTTCCCTACTCAAAATGGCATTGAGAAACTGTTAGTGTGAGTTATCTTATGTGTCCTCCTCTCTATTGGAGGGTCATCTCACATGGGTTAGGTTTAGGGTTTCATGTGTGTCATGCAATACGGTTGCTCAGCACCCTATATGTACCCTTTCATTATTCATTTATGAGCATGCCAAGACACTCCTGCTATATTTCCTCTATATGCAAGCTTTGTTTCTGTTGAGCAAGTTCTTCCATTATTGTTTGATTCTTTCTTGCAATTACGTTGGAGCTATCACGATTCCCATTTGAGTACAACCACTTCATGGTGCCTCATTTTTTATTCGATTCTCACAAACTCTTCTCATGGTATCAGAGCTTCATGACTTACTGTCACACCAAAAGATCGAACTGATGGTGGAGAGGGATCTCATCGTGTTAATCAGTTGCTACACCAATACCCTCCCACATGATGGAGCTAGGTATACACCCAATCAGGCCCCAACATCATTAGGAGGAAGTGACACCAAGAATTTACTAGGAGGTCACCCATCCCAGGACTACTCTGGGGGTGGCGCACTTAACTGCTTGGTATCAGAGATGCACAACTTGCCATCACACCAAAATATTGAACTTATGGTGGAGAGGGATCTCATCGTGTTAATCAATTTCTATGCCAATACCCTCCATTATGATGGAGCTGGGTATACACCCAATTAGGCCCAACAACATTAAGAGGCAGTTGACACCAGGAATTTCCCGGGAGGTCACCCATCCCAGAACTAGTCTAGAGGCGGCACACTTAACTGCCTGGTATCAGAGCTACATGACTTGTCGTCACACCAAAAGCTCGAACTGATGGTAGAGATGGATCTCATTATGTTAATTAGTTGCGACACTAATAGAAACAAATTTGACAGAGTTTCTCTATGCCCAGAATGTCTCTCCTTCTCAAACAATAAGTGTTATAGTATATATCGAAAGAAAAGAGAGAGAAGAGGGAAAAGTGAATCCTACTTCAACCACCATGAGATATGCATTGAATCCCACTTTGAAAGTTGAACCATTGAATATCAATGCCTTCTACAAATCCGACCACAATATTTCACTTCTAGTTCCCCAGCGGATCAAATCGAATTAGATCTGGTAGTTGAAGAGATTGGATTCTATGTTAATGGCTTGGAAGAATCTTCTTCATTTTTTACCTACTTGGCATGAAAAATGATTTTCAATCCTTTCATGGAGTAGAGGACATCGAGATGCTTCTAACGGTGTCAGATTCGTAATATTTCGAGCCCTAAGTTGAAATATATTCCCCTTTGAAGTTTGTATGCGGGTCCGTACAGGAGGGCAAGAAAATATATTGAAAAATGGGTCCTCTTTGATATGGGACATGTGGTATCCAGATTAGAGAAAAAATCAGGTTTTGCGGGTTCGTAATTTACCTTTTCCCCTTTTCTCAAAATGTGAAACATAGAAAACCCCCATGGCCCCGAAGCTCCGCCTTTTGACTCTGCTTGACCATTTTCCCCTGCCTCTATTTCATCCTGAGACACGTGGAGATGTTGGCGCTTGTTTGAGATTATCTTTTTTGGATTCACCTTTGGCAGAGCACTGTTAGGACACATGGTTCCATGTGCTATCTCTTCCATACTTAGTCTATTATGGATTCTTTCCTGAACGGTTTTGAGCCTGAAGACCTTGAAACTTCACCACTTCTTTTCCTTCTTGCTCCTAGCTTCTCTGTGACACTACTCCTTCATTTCTGAGCCCACCTGTAACATTTTTGTCATCTTGGAATGTGAGCTTACGGGTCTGAGTCATTTCCTTCGTAATTTTCTTATGTAAAGGAGTTGTCTTGACCAAATTTTCCGGGGGGGCTAAATTTGGGATAACAATTTGGTGACTCACGGGGACCTTTGCTTGCTAGATGAAGAGACTAGTGACCTTGGAGGATCCATTGGGCATGGAGTCTTCCTGATAAACACGAAACTGATCTGAAATTTTGAATATCTTATCCTTAAGCTTGACTGTATGTGTTTTCTATGTTTTGTCTGACCCTGAGTCTACACTCTCAATTTTCATAAGGAAATATTGGAAATGGAATTTTTGAGAGTAGAAATTATTTTAACTCTAGGGCTTTCATCTATCCCTAAAATGGACTATTTTGCAACAACTTTATTTTCTCTGCATTTATTTTCTTTGAAGATGGAAACTATTATGGGTAACTACGAGTTTCCCTGCTATGAATACTAAAGATCCTAGCTTTATGCACCTTTGGAGTAATGTGAACAAAACTTATATACAGAGACCAAATCATACATGCCTCAAATGAGACATGCAAAGTGTGCATAAGCACTTCTACTGGAAACAAAGTCTACTCCTACTCCTACACTAACTAGAGAGAAAGAATACTAAACAAAGCCTGCTACAGGTAGGGAGAAGTAGCTTCCCTTTCTCAAGAGGGGCAGCCATGAAAATGATTTGACACTAAATATAGCTGCTTGTATGAGTGAAAAACTGATAATAAGCCTGTCCTCCACCCAAATCATCAAGGTATCAGCATTAATGTAAAATACCTCCTCTAGCTGACTTTCATTCAACTCCTGGAGGTATTGATGACGACCCTTGGTGCTTTGGTATTCATCTTCATGCCCTGAAGTAGGCATGACTAGTTCTGGCTTCTCCTTTGGCTCCAATAAAGCCAAGTACCTGATTGGGCACGGTTTGATCCTTTGGATGTGGCCATTTCTCTGAAATTTAACTCTAAAAATGAAGTCTTCTTGTGGACCTTCTTGGATTAATGGCATGGGAGAAATGGTGATATCTTTTTTCCCTTTCCTCTCTTCCTCCTATGAAGAGCATGGAAGGTTTAAGTCTCCCAAACTTGATTCCAGAGGGCTACTATAAAATGCAGGCTGTTGTGATTGAATGTTCTCCTCCATGACAGCAGGTTCATATGCTTGGAAGGTGGATGGAGGAAAAAATGATGTTATCTCCTCAGGCTCCTCTTCATTAAAGAAATCTTCCAAGTCTGAAAGGCAATCTGCCTCCTTGTTGTCCTATTACATGTGCTCTACCTCCTCCATAGTGCCTTCCTGATCTACAACTTGATCACTATGGCTCCATTCACTCTCAAACATGAAGTTTGAAAGATCAAACTCTTCTTCAACATCAGATCTTAAAGGGGATGAAGTGGGAAGAATAACTGAAGGTTCTTCTGTAGCCTACTCTACACTTGGGGCCTCTGAAACTATATGGTACTCCTCCCCTGCTACAAATTCAAACTCAGCCACCACTGGCTCTTCCACTTTGACCTCCTCTATTGGTTTGACCATCAAGGGAATCTTTGTAAACCCAAATTTATCAACCCAACTCATCAGATTTTTTGTTATTTCTTTTTTGTTAGGATCCTCTTCTCACTGTCTTTGACTAGATTCTTGAGTATCTTCCCAACACGGACTTGGGAAAGCAAGAGGAGTGGTAGGTTGGGGTTCAACCAAATTTGCAATTGTTTGTGGTGGGGAGGGAGGTAGAACTTCTTGTTTTTTCAGAGGGGGTGATTGTTTGGAAGGGAAAAGGGTAGAAGAACTGAAATGGGATGGAAGACTATGGGATAGAGAAATGGATTTCACACTTGGGGCAACATAAAATGGGAAGATTGGAAATTGAAGCTCAAATTGATATGGTGTTACTTGAGGAGTGGAGAGAAAATTACTAGATAATGGTGTAGGATTTACCCATTGACAAGGCTGCCTGGCACCAAATTCATAGGCCTCTGTCTCTTCAGTCCATTGTGTAAGTAGGGGTAGCATTTCAACCATGAATTCTAGCTTCTCCTAAGGGCTGTAATGTCTTGGAAAAGGGCCTTCTTATAGACAAGGTGCCCTGCAACAAATATTGAAAGCCTTCATTTGTGCTATGGCCCTGGACTGCACCATACTAGCCTCCATTTTTTGAATCTTCTCCAGTAGACCAGCATCCTCTGCATAACTATCACCATTATATGCATCCCCTTGTCCTTGATAAGATTCATAGTCAAACTAGTTTTGACACTGCTCATATGGGTAAGCATAATGGTTTTGGATCTGATCATAATGCTGATTTGGAGGAGTTGGGAAATGCATTGGAGGTGGATTGCATTGCTGTAAGTGTGAGTTTCATGAAGGGAATGAAGTCATGATTGCAAAACCTCATGAAATGGGAGAAAATGAAAGAGATGGAAGACAAAAATGGATGAAATGAGTGGAAATGGATGGAAAAAGTTTTGTAACTCAGAGAATGGGTTTTTGACCAGATGGAGTCGCCAGATGTGCTTTGAATGTGCCTCTAAAGGCTAAATCTCACCAAGAACACATCAACTTGATGAAATGAAGTGAAGACCTCCTAGGTCCCCACCAAGCGTTCCAAAACTGTTAGTGTGAAATCGCAACACCCCTAAATTAGTTCTAAAAATCTACTTTTCTAAGGTAGACGCATTTGGTGTGATTACAATAACATTGAACTTTCCCCAAGGTGTGGGACCTTGAAAAAGTGGGAAAGCTCTCCAGAGAAGGTTAGTTCCTCTTCCTAAACTACCTCCCACAAGTTATTCCAGTGTAGGCAAGATAATCTAATCCTAATCAAACTTCCAAGGAGACAAGGAGAGAGGAAAAGTAGAAAAAACAAAACCTACACTAAAACAGTGATATACCAGCAAAGGAAGTGAGATATTCTATTGAGGGAGAAAGAAACAGAAAAATAGAGATGAGGGAGGTCAGACAGAAGTAACATGGACTAGATCTTCAAATTCACCATTAAACTCCATAAAACACAACATCCTGTACCTGTAAATGTGAAATAAATACATAGAAAAACAAATCTTGAAGGGAGAGGCATGGAGAAACAACAAAATGATGCAAAGGGTTGAAGAACACCACAAAAACATGTTTTTATTGCTCTATAAGTTGTACAAAACATTACATTTATGGAATAAAGGCACAAATACATTTTCTAGGCATGGCAGAAGGTTCATTGCTTAAAAATGGCATCGAGAAACAAATTTGAAAGAGTTTCTCTATTCCCAGAATGTCTCTCCTTCTCAAACGAGAAGTGTTACAGTATATATATATAGAAAGAAAAGAGAGAGAAGAGGGGAAAAGTTGAATCCTATTCCAACCACCTTGAGATACGCATCGAATCCCACTTTGAAATTTTAACCACTGAATATCAATTCCTTCTACAAATCTACCCACAATATGTTGCTTCTAGTTCCCCAGCGGATCGAATCGAATTTAGATTTGGTAGTTTAAGAGATTGGATTTTGCATTAATGGAATGGAAGAATCTTCTTCATTTTTTACCTACCTAGGCTTGAAAAATGATTTTTAATCCTTTCATGGAATAGAGGACGTCAAGACGTTTCCAACGGTGTCAAATTCACAATATTTCAAGCCCTGAGTCAAAAGATATGCCCCTTCGAAGTTTGTTTTGGGTCCGTACAGGAGGGTAGGAAAACAACTTGAAAAATGGGGTCCCCTTTGATATGGGACATGTGGTAGCCAGATTAGAGAAAAAATCAAGTTTGCGGGTCAATAATTTACCTTTTCCCCCTTTTTCGTGAAACACGAAACTCAGAAAACCCCTGCGGCCCTGAAGCTCCACCTTTTAACTTTGCTTGACCATTTACCCCTACCTCCATTTCATTCTGAGACACATGGAGATGCAGCTCTTGTTTGAGCTTCTCTTTTTTTAGATTCACCTTTGGAGGAGCACCATTAGGACACGCGGTTCCCTTTGTTGGCTCTTCCATACTTAGTCGATTATGGATTCTTTCCTGAATGGTTTTGAGCCCGAAGATATTGAAACTTCATCGCTTCTTTTCCTTCTTTCTTCTGGCTTCTCTACAACATTTCTCCTTCATTTCTGATCCCACTTGTAACCTATTTTTCATCTTAGAATGTGAGCTCATAGGTCTAATTCATTTCCTTCATAATTTCCTTATGTGCGCGGGAGTTGTCTTGACCAAATTTGCTAGGGGGAAAATTTTGGATAACAACTACTTCGTGAAACTTTTTCCAGTGCTCAATCTCATTCCAACAAGTTGCCTATTTTTACCTGGGGGTAAAAATAAATAACACTTAGACACTTGATTTTGGTTGTTTTCCTCATTTTCCACTAGATCCTTGAAGGACTTGAATCTTTGCAAATCTTATGATTTTTGCTTCAAGAAGGCTATCCATGTCATCCTAGTGAATTCATATATTAGAAGCATGAAATATACATCACCTTGTAAACTATTAGTTCTTGGAGGCCTACACAAGATCTGTATGGATCAGCTCTAATGGTCTATTTGTTGAATACTCCTTAGAATTGAAATATCTTCTTGTTTGTTTACATTGCATACATGCTTTGCAAAGAGCATCTGTTAGTTTTACAATCTTTGGCATATGTTTGACATGATTTTTGGAAACTTGAATTTCACAAGATTCTCAAAACTTATATGTCCCAATCTCCCGTGCCACAATGAACTATCATCAAGTTTACTTGCAAATCATTTCTATTTGTTTATTTCCTTGAGAACATATATGTTATTCATGGTTATTTTATATTTTTCTATTTTCTTTCCTGTTTTACCATTTATTACATCACAACCTTTTTCATGAAATATTAGATTGTAACCTTTCTTACACATTTGACTTACACTTAACAAGTTGTGCTTGATACATTCAACATATAGAACATTTTCAGTAATATGTTTTTCCATTGTCTATACTCAGAGTTCCTTTTTCCACAGTGTTTATTGAATTATTGTCACCAAACCTAATAGCTCCTGATGCATTGTTCGATTAATGAAATAAATTTTATTTTATCTCTTGTCATATGACTATAACAACCACTATCTAGATATCAGATCTTGTCTTTCATCTTGTAAATGAAAAGTAATTTTGTATAATCATACCAGATTTTTTCCCTTTGTTGGAATCCTTCACAACATACTTTAGTTTGGTTTGTTTAGGGGTTTTTTGGTTACATATCATGGCTATGTGACTAATCTTGTGACATTTTTAGAAAACAAAACTATCACTCATTCTACATGTTTCTTGTGAACTATAGTTTCTTTCATGACCCCTAGAATATCTTCTACATTTAGCAGCTTTGTGTCCGAATTGGTTACATGAAAAGAAATAACCATAGAAATAATGTGGGAACCTTATATCATAGGTGATTCTAGGAGTCATTTGTCTTCCTCTTGGTATTTTTGGTTACTTATTTATTCGTCATCATGAGAGGTGCTTCGGTTTTGGTGTAGTCTTATCTCTCCTTCTTCTTCCCTGGTTCAAATTCTTTACCTTCTTCCCTGAATCCTATTCCAGATTTGTCTTTTGTATCCCTTTGAGTGCTCAGTATATGTAAGTCATAATTTTTGAGCTATCTTCTTTAGTTTCTCATATACCTCGAGTTTGACTATTCATTTGTTCCATTTCATTACTTTAGGCACTCTAAATCATATTTCAGTTTCAAGCATTCATCCTCTTTTTCCTTATAGGATTGAGAGATATTTTCAAGCTGAGATTCAAGTTCTTTGAGTTCATTAGTTTCCTTTTTCTTCCTTTATAATTTATCTTTTCTAAAAAATTTAAATTTGTTATTCGTAGTCTTTCAAAGTGCATCTCAACTTTTGATTCTTTACATCTACACAACTTTAATTCTTTAAGATCAGATACCAGTTCAACTTCTAGATTCACATTTTTTTCTTCTTTATCGGAGTCTTCATAGTCAATTGTATTATCTTTCCTTTGGTGTTGCATTCCTTCAAAGACATCTATGGCCATAAAAAAGCATTCAGAATTGAGTTTCATCATCCTCATTTTCAGAGTTTCCTAAGTTGCTTGAATCAGACTTCACTTTAATTCTCCTTTGAGTATAAGTTTCTTTTGTTCTTGAAGAGCTTCTTCTTGACCATATTTCTTCTTGAAGTTCATCTTTTTATTGCTATATTTGTGACTTTCTTCAGACTAAGATTCCTTGTTCTTGTTTGGAAATTTTGTTAGTAAAATGACCTACTTGTCCACAATCAAAGCATTTAAATGGGAGCTTACCTTTATATTTTCCTGAGCCTATGCCTAGTCTTCTCACAAACATTACTTTAATCTTCTCATCATCTACTTCATCCTCCAAATCTGATTCTTATTTTTCTTACTTGAAGTCTATTTCTTCGCTTTGAATACAACTTACTTCTTAGTATATTTAGATCAAATTATCCTCATATCATATACTGAAAAGATACTTTGTGGTTCATCCAAGGTTAAGGTTTTCATGTCTTTGGATTCCTGAACAGCTGATACCTTTGCATTGTACTTGGGAGTTAGAGATCTTAGGAATTTATGGACTATGATAGATTCTTCTAGCTTCTCACCTAGGCCTCTAAAAATTTTGATCACTTCATCTACCCTTTGCATGTAGGATGCAGTAATCTCATCCTCCTTCATTTTTAGGCTCTTAAATTAAGCTTTGTAGGTCTTCAATTTTCCTAACTTGACCTTGTCATCTCCTTCATAAATACTTTGAAGCTTAATCCAAATTTCCTTGATAGTAGTACAGTTCATTACCTTCACAAATTCAGTTTTAGTCATTCCACGGAGGATAGCATTCATGGCTGTTGAGATGCATTCATATGTTGTCTTGTCATCTACAGTAGTAATTGGAGTGGCTGGAGGTGCATAACAATTTTCGATGCATTCCCATATATTAAAACCAAGTGACATAAGGTATGTTTTCATCCTTATATTTTAGAATGTATAATTAGTCCCAGTAAAGAGAGGTGATCTAGACATTGATAATCCACCTTGTGCTTGATTTTTTTACTTTCTTGTGGAGAGAGGATCTCCTTGAAGATGTTAAGCTTCCACTAGAAGGAATCACTTTGATACCAATTTTTAGAGATCAAAATCACTGAGTGGGGGGGTGAATCAGTGTCAATTAAAATTTCAATGCATTCCAATAAAAACTTCTTTGATTAACATCAACAATGTATTATAAGCATTTAATAAAATGCATGCAACAAAACATTGAACACATAATTTATAGTAGGAAACCCTTTACATGAGAAAAAACCACTTCAAAACAAAAGCTTTATTAGAAACACCAATTCCAAAGAATACTATTATTTTGATTTCTATTGAGCACCCACTCCACTAATTTAGCAAGCTATAACTTGCAAGGAGAAACTACCCCTATGATCTAAGAACCCACTCATAACACTATTACATTCACTTTGATCATATAGTTTCAAGATTGCTTACAAAGAATTATGATAACTTTTCTTTTTCTCTCAATACTCACTCTTTAAATCTTGTGCATTCAACATTCTTTGTTTCTCTCTCTCAGTCCTTCAAATTTGTTTTGGCTCTTATTATGGAGTTTTAATCTAATGATAAACTCTTCATTTGATCATTCAACTTGTTCTTTATCCCTATAATAACTCTTTCAGTTTTGATACATTCTCTCTCTCTCTCTCTCTCTCTCTCTCTCTCTCTCTCTAGCTCAAGAATACACACGCTTGCTTATCCCATCAACAACAATAACATTCTTCTCATTTTTATTTAATAGAAAAGAGAAACTTTATTTATTTATTTTTGAGTTTCAGTTTTTGAATTTCTATGCAGGCATTTCTGAACACACACGGTTACAAAGCTATTTTCTAAATTTGTCTTCAATTCAACTGACTTCTATAATATTATCAACATTAAGAAATAAGAAATTTTACAAGTTTCTCATTTTGGCATTGTATTGCACCCGAAAACTATATTTTTCAATTTCATTGGATAGAGGATGATGCCACATTTCCAAAAAGTCCAAATACACTTAATTTGGACACCTGGGTCAAGATATTTACCAATGCAAGTTTAGGGGGCTCACTTTTCCCTAACTTCTCATTTCATTTTTCAATCAGACATATCAGATATCCAGGGAACACAAGGAACTAGGGGTACATGAGTCTCCTTTGTCTTGTTCTTCCACACCACCTTTCCTCTACATTACATTCTTTTTCCCTTTTCCTTTGTTAATTGGATAAAGTAGATATCTAGGGAACATAAGGAACATAGGTACATGGGTCAACTGGGTCACATTCCTCTGCATCTCAATTTATCCACACAATTCTTCATTGTCTTTCTACCTTTGTATTTCAGACATATCAGCTTTTTGGGGAACGAGAGGTATTTATGTACTTGTTCCTTTTGATATCTCTATGCCCACATCCTCTTCCTCATCTATAACACTCTAACCCATTGTTTTTGTATAATCCTTTACTTATGGGAACATAGTATCACGTGGAATTTGTGTCGTCTAGATCAACTATACCCAAATCATACCATCTATCCACAGTACACTAACTTCTATTAATTTGGCCAACTCCCTTCATTGTGGATCATAAATCCTTTTGGAAAATAATGCCCTTTGGGGAATATTTCCTCCTAGGCACTCTGGGCCTGAAATGTCCATTCCTTCCAAACAACTATTTTCTTTGTTCTTCAGACCAAACTTCACTACAGAGAACATAGCCCTACTTGGAACATGTACTGGATGGGTAACTTATGTCCAATTTACCCATCTGCCCCATAATATACTGGATCCTACATCCTACGGCCTAAAAAAAAATTGGGGAACACATGATCCCTAACAACGTGTTCCATCCGCACCCAAAATACCCACAATACACTAAAGTACTCAAAATACTCAAAATTTTCAAAAAAATTCTAAGGACCAAAAAAAATTCTTTTCTCCAGAAAAATTATGTGAGTACTTGGAAAACATGACAATGATTTTTTAGTTCCCTAAATCAATGGAATCAAGGGAAACAACCATTTAAATTATTCAGTTTATTCTAAACTCACCATTTAAGTTTGTAGTAACTTTTTATCAACTTGAAATCATTCGGAATGCACACTGCACTAGTTAAGAGACCTTTGTACACCTATCATCATCATGACTTGGTTCAACCAAGTAGACATCATACTGAATGGACCATATTTTACCTCTTGAGCACACCTTGAACACCTTTTTTCTATCAATGTCAATTAGACATCAATGATAGTGCCAATGAAAATGACTAGGGTCCTAGAATCTCCCCCCCCCCATCGACTGATATCCTAGAAGGGTACTCTCTTCTCTCTTGACTACAAGCCTTAAAAACCCTAGGTTGACCTAATGTAGGGATCACTAACCTCTGGATATATGACCTTAGCACTCATTGTAGCCCCTTTAAATCAATCAATTGTGTGTCAGTCTATGTGTTTCTCCTCTTTATTGCCTCATACACTTGTAGAATGGAATACTTAGTAGTGTAAGACATTGAGACACATTATTCACTAGCCATATAGATGGATTCCTAGACACATCCACTAAATGACCAAAGACTCATAGTATGGCTCAAGATGAGGTCAATTTTTTGTTAATGAGTAAAATTTTTTAATATGTTTAGCCCTCTATAGTTCATGAATCCCCAAAGTTAAAACCTTAGAAATATTTAATGAATATTAAATATAAGTCGATGAAAAACAAAACACAGGAACTTGTAGATGTTCTACTAGCAAAGAAACTAATTAGTTATACATGGATCTTCAAGACAAAGTAAATGGAAAAAATTGACAAGCATAAGGAAACACTCATAGAAAATAGGTATGCTTAAAAATAAGGCATTGAATATGATGATACTTTTTCTCTCCATGACTAAGATTAAAACCATCATGATAATATTTTCTCTGAATTCTCATTTTGGTTGGAAAGTCCACCAAATGGATGTAAATAGTGTTGTAGACACCAAAATATCACACATTCCACTCTCACATGAATAATCAATTAAAATATTACTATTCGCGTACAATTTTACAACTCAAGTCATCCATTCAAGTAGCCAAGATTATCATCACATCATTACGACATCCCTAATCCTAACTCATTCCACCCATCTCAAAATTAATTGATTAATAAATAATCAAATTGATTAACCACTCACCCGCACACCTCACCATGACAACTCCCTCTAACTCACTAGTTGTAGCTAGTTTAAATAGGCAACCTTCTTAAAATATTACTCTAACCACCCCTAGCTTATCCTTATAACCACTTCTCACGGCTCACTAGTTAGGACTAAATTAACTTGGGAAACCTTCTAAAACCACCTCCACATTTATCCCATATGACTTGGTCCCTAATCTGAGTTCATCCCTCTAAGCATCTCAACATCTCTTGCAATCTCTTGCAAATCAAGTTTAAAATGGCAAGAAAATCACTCTTGTCATCCCCTTACTCGAATTAGCTGAAATCATCGGCAATTATACCAATCTTTGGTGATCTATATAACATATTTCATTACCTCTTTGGTGGTAGAATTTGGAAGGAATTTGTGACCATCTTGACGAACTAGAGCATTATCACATTTTCTCAAGTATTCAGTCAATATTACCATGCTTCTATCAACACTATTCTACATCCAATACACCCTTCAAGAGTTCTTAGAGCTATTCAAGCTCTTTTATCAGAAAAAATCACAGACAACTAGTCTGTCATCACCATCTATCATACAAAGGTTTTTTTTATCATCTTTCATTCTATTTTCATCCTGAAATAAGTCTAAATAGATCATTACTCACTTTCTTTGTATTTCAATAGATGATAGTTTCATCTTATATGCTTATATTATTTCATTTATCAGTGTGTTAATATTTCACAGAATCACCTATGATTAGCCTAATCACCTATGATTCTTGTTTTTTATATTAAACATTAGTAATCGGCGTGTACATTAGAAGTATTTATTAGTTAATGCATGATTTTTTGTTACTAATATGTGTACCAAGTATAGATCTTGTAGATGGCTATATCAGGTACTAGTCATCCCATTACCAATATCATTTCACTACTAATCATCTGACACCCCTTACATTAGGAGTAGCACAATATTCTTCACAACTTGAAACTTTGTGCCATACATGCAGCTCTCCTCGATAGGTTAAAGGCCATTTTTTCCTCTACCCAATGAATTCGTAAAGCGGCCAAGGAATTTTGGGAAGCATACTATGAGGTCTAGAGGATCCAAGATAACTTTTCATCATTCGGGTACACCTATGAAGTAGGCCTAAACATACCAGAGGACACCCGCAGTGCATCTAAATATGAGATTAAGAGAAATATCATCCTTCCATATACTGATTCCATCCTTGCACACCTATATGACATAGAAGAATAAATCTATGATTTCTTCATGGAAGACTACATCTCTGAACCGAAATCCTATTTCACTAAAGATGATGATTTTTCTTGCTCATTAGGCCTCAAAATTCTCAGAGAACCTAGACATTGACTTAGATTTTGATTTTGAATTCTAGGTTTGTTGTTTTACATTTCATTACTATTAGCTGATGTATGTAGTAATCTAAATAAGTGATAAACGGTCAAACACACTTTCCATATATCGTATATTGTACTTTATTTCTCATCAATAAGGCTTAAGTGTTTTAAAAGTGGGTTGACATCCACATAAGTAAGTCTTTTTTTAATTTTGGGAACTGGCCTTTTCCAGGAAACATGTCCACCCTATTTTACTAACTCTATCTTGTGTAAGTGTCTTTGATTTAAAGGCTTAATTGTAAGGAAAAAAATCCTAATTCATTTCTCACATAGCATAACCAATCATACACCCATCACATCCTACTGGTATGTTGGAAACCCCAACATACTGAGGCTGAAAAAGTTTTGCCTTCTTGTAAAAATAAACCAACCCCTAAGGTAAAATTATGCACAACATTATGGCATGCCTAGTGGGACAAAACCCTTATCTCCTTCCTTCATTTCACCGATTAAAATAGTATTTGTTTTTCTAATACTCTATCTAGTAATCACCTACAATTAGGATAATCACTTTTGATTGGACCTATCATCAACAATTAGACTATGTTTATTTTTACATTGCTTCACCAATTTGTTGTTTTATGTTATTTATTTTCTCTACTCTAGTTGTAGGGCATTGTTTTTGAAAATTCATCTACTAGATTTACTGCTTTCTCATTCTAAAATTGCTAAAAAAAATTTAAAAAATAGGAGAGTTGTCAAGGTAAGTCCTAAAATCTTTCTTATGCTTTCAGTTTTACATTTTTGTTTGATTGTCCTCATCGAAACTAAACATTTCATTTTAAGTTTTAAAATGAACCATTTCATACTTTTTTACCATCTAGATTTAATTAGGACCAAAAAAATTTTGCATTCATTTATCCTCCCTCACACACAACCAAATCACTTATAAATTAAAAAAATATTCATAAAACTCCCACCCAAGTGAAATTGATTGGGATTTCATCACCCAATAGGGAAAATGACTCAGTTTTCTGGCCGAGTATAATCTCTTGTCTGTCAGTATATTTTGGCTTATCACCCGACTCCCTTATCACAAGAAGACCGTGAAGTGAGGGGGTAGGCCCTAATACCATGCCTGTACCAGTAGTAGTACATAGTTGGATCTCACGTAATTTTGGTTATATCAAGGACTCCACCCTTAAATAAACATGAAACCATCCATAGCTTCCCACTTCCTAGGACCCTAACTAACCATTTTACACATTTTAATTTTTCATAAATAATCAAGATAAATACAAAACAACATTTTTCTTGCATTTTCATGTTGTTCATAAATCAACCCAATTATTTATTTTTTATTTTTTAGGTGTTTGTGTGTTTGTTTATCACGGTATTTACTAGACAACAACTTGTAACCAGACTTCTAAAATCATGTCTACTACACCACCTACATTTCAACAACATATTCCATTTTATACTATAGCAATTTCAACACAAACACAACAACAAATCCCATACTATCAAACAGTTACGTCTAATCCCTTTTTTGACACCCAATAGACTTGGAGTGAATAAGGAATCAATAATAACAATAGAATGGGACAAATATTTCATTCCACACATCGATATCATGGAAAAATCCTTCATACACTTGGACCTCAAGAAAAAAAACATCTATGTTCTCCTAGTCCTCAACCAAAAGCATCTAAACCTCCTTTCGATAATAGGGGAGACCTTTTTCTTGAATAAATGCTAGATTCAAATCCCATTGCCCTCAATGCCTATTTACCAGTGAGAAATGTTCAAATGAAACCATTTACACCTTAATCCATTCCATACACTTATAATCCTTCATCTGCCATTTCACATCTCATTGATCAAAATCAAGAGCCCTGTCGTCCAGCAGTTATACCCATACACTTCAAATCAATCTAAAACACCAAGCAATAGTCAACTAGAGATATCTGACAACTCTATTAACCCCTTTAAAAAATCAAATGAACAATATTCCACCAGTAAACCCAAAGCATATAAGGCCTCTTTACTCCCCATTTATGACCTCCACATGATTTCATCACAAAACACATCTACTCAATAGTCTACATCTTCACCAAGTCCTTCTACAGGTTCTACACCTCCCCTAAGTAGTACCACTACTTTATCATCCACTATGCCATCCACATCACAGCTTTAAACACCTCCACTGAGTTTTTGTGGCCTTTTCTACTATTTTATCCTCCAAAAAGATTACTATTCCCTTTCAAAGAATCACCATGACCATCCTTACAACTACACCACTTATCAATACTAGTGTCATTACTAGAACTCACCATGTTTCACAATACATACCATAACCATCACAACCACTACTCTCCATTTCATAGTATTCACCCCTACAAAACATCCTACAATACAATATCCCACAACAAAGTATTCCACAACAGGCACCATCCTCTGTCGCCTCTAGTTTTTCTTTCTAGCAATCACTCACATATTCACAACCACTCACTCATACATCAGTACCATTGAAGTACCAATACATATAAACAACACAGCCTATAGCCTTCCAAAAAGGTTCTCCATCTCATCAAAACATCACACAGTAGAAAATCCCTTATCATAAAAATATCCCTCAACAAAATGTTCCCTATCAATAGAATATGCCATGATAAAACATACCTCAAAAATACGCACCTCAAAAAAACATTCTGCAATACCGCATCCCGTAAAAGAACACCCATTACCAACAGAATGTTCCTCAATATAATGCTCCCCAGAAAATATTCCCTACTAGGAAGACATTCCTCAATAGTATTAGGCATACTCACAACCTAGCCAATCCTTATTTCAACCTGGCTCATCCTCACGGTAACAATCACAACCCGATTCCCTTCAAGCCCTTTTAAACCACATATCCAGTCTCAAATATGCTTCATCCTCATCTAAGAAAATGTTTCTCTTATGATCAAGTTTTCAGTGATCCCATTCACCCTTCAATACCCTATAAACCATATCTACCCCTCTGGGAGCTCCCTAAATTCATCAAATTTTACAGAAAGGAAGTTTTGTTGCAAATCAGCAACACCCCCTAGATGTTGATTAGATTTCTAGTTTGATCACCCTATGCATCCAGTGTGATTGCACAACATTGAATCCTCTTCCCAAGTGTGGGACTTGCAAAATGGAAGAGGAATCTTCTAGATTAGAGGTTGGTTCCTCAACTCCTCTGATCAACTAATTCTCTTGTACAATTGCAGAGGTTTAAACTCCTAAGTCTTCTCTAAATTCCAAGGAGACAAAGATAGAGAATGCAAAAAAGAAAGTACTAATGCTAATAGGTGATGCACAAAAGGAGTTGTAGACACCTGATGCTGCATGAAATACACAATCCACAAGGAAACACAGCACAAAACATGCACAAATGCTCAAAATGTAATGACAGATCAAGAAAACAATGATAGATATATGAAAGGATTGAAGTATTTTAATCACAGAACATATATCAACATCTCAGATCTAATACAGTACATTATAGTGATCCAGAGGCAAGAAAAGGTGCTGCATTACATGGAAAGGTAAAATTTCTTCACAAATTATGCGAAGGAGGAAGAAAAAGGAAGTTGTAGAGCTGAAAAAGTGTCTGTCTTTTTGCCAAATGAACTCATTATGGCTTTTACAGTGCAAACCACGACCCCAGGAGAGATAAATGTGGGAAAACATGCAAGGGGTTCAACCATTGACCAAAATTCAATCAAAATAGCATGGGCACCCTAACAAACCCATTCCCTAACATTTTTAACCATGCTGCGAGAGAATGCAAGCCATTCTTCATTAAAAACGGTGGTTGAAACGTCATTTCTGTCCATGACCACGTGCCAGAGGTGTTTCTTTATTTTCTCTCTCCAAACTCCACAAAAATGAAAAAATGACCCTGTAATATTGTAGATAATTTTATCATCTTTCCATTGATATAAAGAACGCAAAAAACTGAGCTCTGGATCGAAAGATATGACGATTTGAAGTTTTAGGGAAAAATAGGGCCAAATTGGGTCGGTGGGAATTTTTTTTTGAATTTTTACCTTTTTGGTCATTTGGAAAATTTTCCAAAATTTCCCCGCATGCTCCACCAGTTCAGGTGCCACATGGCATGTTTCTATTGGCTACGGGGCCATCCTTCAAAAAAATTTCTTGCGCTAACACTTAGTCGATTTTTCCAACTTTCTCCCCTGGGCACGTGGCAGCAAATGATTGGTCAACGGGCCTACGGGGAAAAATTCTTCCTTTTGAAACCTTTGCCAAAAAACTTGATAAAAAACCAAGTTCTCCTCTGACCCCCGCCACTTCTTTGGACACGTGGCACGTCATGATTCGCTGCGGGCCTTCTAGGGAAAAATTTCCCACAAAAACTCTGTCGAGCCATAACTTGAAAAATACATGGAGTTAGGAGGAAAACTTTACCTTTCTGGAAAACTGAGAAAGAACTATATCCAATGGTGCCACTTCCATAAGGTTTTGAGTGCCTAAAAATCAAATTTTTTTTGACTGAGGCACAATAGAGGGAAGAATGAGAGGAGTTAGCCACAAAATGAGTAGGGGGCACATTTTGGATAACAATTTTGGCGACTCAGAGGGGTCATCTTCCTACTGGATGAAGATCAGTGGCCTTTTAGCAATCCATTGGGCATGGAGTCATAAGAAATATTGTAAACTGATCTGAACTTTGAAAACCTCCTCTCTGAGCTACTTGGAAACCCACTGAAATGGACTGCACAAGAGCAAAGACCAGCACCACAAAAACTATGTACAAAACTAAAGGTCATACATGCTCCAAAATGGAACATGTAGAGTGTGCACAAGCACTTATTTTACTGAAAGAAAAACTACCTATCCTACTCTAACTGGAAGCAAAAGTGGGCTAAACAAACCCTGCAACTGGTTGGGAGAAATAGCTTCCCTTTCTTAAAAGTTACAACCATGCAACTGATTTGGCACTGAACATTGCTGATTGGATGACTGGAAAATAAACAAGAAGCTGGTCTTCTACCCAAATCATCAATGTGTCAAATGAAAAAAAATCCAATACCTCTTTTAGTTGCTCTGCAGTTGGATTGAAGAGGTATGACAACTGATCCTTGGTACTTGGTAGCTCACCCTCATGCTTAGAAGCAAACATGATTGGTTGTGACTTCTCCTTTGACTCCAATGAAGTCAAATACCTTATTGGGCAAGGTATGATCCATTTGATATGCCCATAGCTCTAATTTTCAACTCCAAGAATGGAGTTCTCTTATAAACCCTCTTGGGTGGGTGATGTGGAAGCAATGGTAGGACTTTTCTGCCCTTTCTCTTCCTTCATGGCAACATGGAACTCTTCTATAGTGTGCAACTCCTCGTTATTGATAGCAACATCTAATGAAGTTGATTTTGCATTGTTGTTACCTGCTGCAATACATTGTTGGCTTTGGAGCTCCTCCATTGTAGCTTTTAGAAGATCAAATTCTTCCAACTTTGATTCAAGAGGCATGTTGCAAAACTATAGGCTGTTGTCCTTGAACTCTTTTGTCCATGGCAGCAAGTTCTTGTTATTGGAGAACGAATGGTGAAGAAGGAAACATGGTAATTTCAGCTAGCTCTTCATCTAAACATTCTTCTAGGTCTGATGGCAAATCAAACTCTTGAATGTCTTGCTGTAGCAAAGTCTCTCCCTCTTGTATGGTGGCCTCCAAATCTGCATTTTCTTCACCCTGTATAACTTCATTTTCAAACATGAAACTTGTCAATCCAATCTCATCCCAAAAATCATATTGTTGGAGAGATGAAGTGGGAGAGAAGCATGAAATTTCTTGTGCCTTTTTCTCACAATTTGGACCTGTTTTTTTCACCTCCATAATGGCTGTCATCAATCAAATCAGCCCCTTCAAATGAAAGCAAAAATGTATCAATAATGGCTTCATTCTTCTACTGTTGTAAAAAATAACTTGACCTCATCCATTTTCTCCTCACAGATGGGGTTTTGAGATGGTTTTCCTTCCTTCTCGATGGCTGATTTTGTAGTGAAAACTAGATCAACATTTTCTTTGGGCAAAGTACCAACATGGACACCCAACTCATCACCAACAAACTGCTGTTTTTCTCACTTCACCGCTGTTATAAAATCAGCCTTGTTTTCCACTTGTTCTCCAACTTCAACATCCTCTATTGGTTTCACCATCAAGGGGATTTTTGTAATCCCAAATTTAAGAGCCCAACTCTTCAGACTTTGAATTTCTTCATCCTTGTTTGGCTCTTCTTTATGTTACTATGTTTCCTTGATTGGCATTCTGATTGTTATCCTCCTAACATGGATTTGGGAATGCAAGAGGAGAAGTGGATTGTAACTCAATTGATTTTGTAATTTTTTGTGGTGGTGGAGGAGGTAGGAACTCTTGTTTCTTTAGAGGGAATGGTTGTTTGGAAGGGAAAAGGACAGAAGAATTGAGATGGGGTGGAAGACTAGGGAATGGAGAAATGGATTCAACACTTGGGACAACAGATGGAGAGTTTAAAACTTGACACTGCTGAGATAAAACAGATTGGGAAAGAGGGAGAGAAAAGGCATGAGATGGTGTGCTTACCTATTGACAAGGTTATTGAATACTCCTCTCATACACCTTTATTCCTTCAGTCCACTTTGTAAGAAATGGTAGTGTTGTAATCATGAAGTCTAGCTTCTCTTCAGGGCTGTAATGCCTTGGAAAAGGTCCCACCCATGGACAAGGTGCTCTACAACCAATTCTGAAAGCTTTCATTTGTGCTTGAGCCCTGGATTGCACTATGTTTACCTCCATCTTTTGGATTTGTTGCAGCAGATCTACATTTTCTTCTTGACTTCCCTCACAACCAACATACCCTTGTGCTTGACATGCTTCATATCCAAATTGACTTTGGCACTGCTGCTTATATGGGTAGACATGTTTATTTTGAATTTGATAAAAATGTTGATTTGGAGGATTTGTAAAACATGTTAGAGGTGTGATAAACTATTGTTGTAAATGTGAATTCCATGATGGAAATGAAGTCATTATTGCATAACTTCATGGAATGGAAAAGAATGAAAATGATGGAAAGAAGAGTGGATGGAAATGAATGGAAAACAGGTTTGCAACTTAGAGAATGAGTTATTTACCAGATGGAGTCACCAGATGTGCTTTTGAAAGTGCCTCCAAAAGGTTGAATCTTTAGTAGGAACACACCAACCTGTCAAAGATAAAGTGGAAGACCTCTAAGGTCCCACCGGGCATGCCAAAACTGTTTTTGCAAATCAGCAGCACCCCCTGGATGTTGATCAGATTTCTAGTTTGATCACCCTACACATCCAGTGTGATTACACAACATTGAATCCTCTTCCCAAGTCTGGGACTTGTAAAATGGAAGAGGAATCTCCAGATTAGAGGCTGGTTCCTCAACTCCTCTGATCAGCTAATTCACTTGTACAATTACAGAGGTTTAAACTCCTAAGTCTTCTCTAAATTCCAAGGGGACAGAGATAGAGAATGCAAAAAAGAAAGTACTAATGCTAATAGGTGATGCACCAAAGGAGTTGTAGACACCTGATGCTGCATGAAATACACAATCCACAAGGAAACACAGCACAAAACATGCACAAATGCTCAAAATGTAATGACAGATCAAGAAAGCAATGATAGATATATGAAAGGATTGAAGTATTTTAATCATAGAACATATATCAACATCTCATATTCAATACAGTACATTACAGTGATCCAGAGGCAAGAAAAGGTGTTGCATTACATGGAAAGGTAAAATTTCTTCACAAATTCTGCCAAGGAGGAAGAAAAAGGAAGTTGCAGAGCTGAAAAAGTGTCTCTCTGTTTGCCAAATGAACTCATTCTAGCTTTTACAATGCAAACCATGACCCTAGGAGAGAGAAACATGGGAAAACATGCAAGGGGTTCAACCATTAACCAAAATGCCATCAAAATAGCATGGGTGCCCTGACAGACCCATTCCCTGACATTTTTAACCATGCTGGGAGAGAATGCAAGACATTCTTCATTAAAAACGGTGGTTGAAACGTCATTTCTGTCCATGACCACATGCCAGAGGCGTTACTTAATTTCTCTCTCTCCAAACTCCACCAAAATGCAAAAATGACCCCAGAATCTTGTAGATAATTTTACCATCTTTCCATTGATATAAAGAACGTGAAAAACCGAGCTCTGGATCGAACGATATGGCGATTTGAAGTTTTAGGGAAAAATAGGGCCAAATCGGGTCGATGGGAAATTTTTTTGAATTTTTACCTTTTTGGTCATTTGGAAAATTTTCCAAAAATTCCCCGTGCTCCACCAGTTTAGGTTCCATGTGGCATGTTTCTATTGGCCGCGGGGCCATCCTTCAAAAAAAATTCTTCACCAACACTTAGTCGATTTTTCCAACTTTCTCCCCTGGGCACGTGGCAGCAAATGATTGGTCGGTGGGCCTGTGGGGAAAAATTCTTCCTTTTGAAATTTTTTCCAAAACACTTGGTAAAAAACCAAGTTCTCCTCTAACCCCCGCCACTTCTTTGGACATGTGGCATGTCCTGATTGGCTGCGGGCCTTCTAGGGGAAATTTTCCCACAAAAACTTCGTCGAGCCATAACTTGAAAAATACATGGAGTTAGGAGGAAAAATTTACCTTTCTGGAAAGCTGAGAAAGAACTCTATCCAATGGTACCACTTCCAAAATGTTTTGAGTGCCTAAAAACAAAAATTTTGTGACTGAGGCACAATAGAGGGAAGAATGAGAGGAGTTAGCCACAAAAAGAGTAGGGGGCACATTTTGGATAACAGGAATATCCTCAAAAGCACAATCGTGTTTTCTGTCATCTAATAACTCATGATCAAGACCTAATGTTGAGGAAATTTTCCATGTCCCTCATTGGTCTCACCTTATATTAGTAAAATAACATTCTAAAACATTCCTTATTCTCTTTTTCATAGCTTCCACAACTTTTCTTAGACCACTTTTCCATCAATATAGCCCGCAAAATCACTATCAATGATCTATATGCCATCAGACAATTTGAGGATGAATCTATCATTGATTTTGTTTCCCATTAGTGATGTGTCACTAATCAACTATCCTTTACATTACCAAAAACAAAATTAATCAAGATCATCTGTCATGCATACGCCAAACACATCTCATCTACTTTACAAAGATAATCATTCAAATTTTTTGATGAGACTTTCACCATGGGCCGTAAATTGGAACTGTGAGCTCTAAAAGATGGTTGGGTTAAGCTTCTTCCTAAGAAACCAAAATTTGAATTCCCATCCAAGTCAACATCCATCCCTAATAATTCTAAATCATCTGCCAACACCATCGTAGTCAAATCCACTCCCAAAGAAAAACCTGTCACCGAGTGTCCTCATCAATTATGTAACTACACACCTATAGGGAAGGCTTACAATGCAATTTTTGACAAACTACTTGCTTCCAAAATGATATCTCTCCCACCTATTCAACCCATCAACATATCAATATCTAATCCCATTTCATATCAAGGTAATGACTATTGTGATTATCATAGGGTCAATGGACACGACATCAAAAGGTGTCACACATTCCACAATGTACTTCATGATTTGATTGACAAAGGTGAGCTCCACATAGACAATTAAAATGCACCCCCAAATCAAAATCTTAAAATATTTAAGAAACCTTTTTTGAATCACCCTTCATCCTTTGATCAACCATGAATGAATGTTGTCCACACCATCAATGCAATAAAAAATTTGATTTTATCCCTCATCCCACCTTGTCACTTACAAAATCAAAACCTGACATAACTAATGCCAATAGTCAATGAACCTAAAACTACAACTACTGAGCCTTCACCTATTGAGACCATCAATTTTTTTTTTTAATATATCCTCTTCACTTACCAAATCAAAACCTACAAAATCAACACCAAAATGCAACGAGCCCAAAGTTGTTGAGGCCTGTTGATAATGTTACTAAAATTATTCTTACACCCTTCTCACATGCCATTACCAAATCTACACCCAATTCCTCTCTGTCTCCCAAAATTACACCTAAAACCACATCAGATGAATAACCCAAAACACCTTCTGCCTCAGGAAAATATGACCTTCCTATAGCATCCTCATCAACCACACCTAGCTCATCCAAAACCAAAAAAGGGCCACATAAGTAAGGTATTGTTTAGGTATTTAAAAGACCTCAATATATTTTTCCATATCAAATTCCTTTGCACGGACCTTTCTCCCTTATACCGATTAATCAACCTATTATTACAAGATCAAAATCCCCCAATCAAACCCCTACACTAAGTCCATATGTTGCACCTTTTACACAGCCTTATTATCCACACCAACGATCACCCATATGGGATCCTTCACTCTCACATGTCACACACACCAACTATCTTCACCAGTGGCCCCCCATACATGACTCATGTCCTTTACCTATCATATAGTCTCACTATTCACACCAATGACCACCCATGCAGGATCCCAATCCACCACTTTCTGTGACATATAAAAATCCTTGATGACCAAAAAATAAACAACCTATGATTAAACAACCCATCTTACCTTCTACTAAATGAAATATAGACATGACCTTATCCCCATCTACTTCTACACCAAAAGGGTGTTACACAACCATTTTAGATGACCTCTTGTAGTGATCACTTATTAAAATACCACCTCCTAAGACATCTGATCATCATGGATGGAAAGCTTCTTTGTATGACTTCAATTTTTTTTGTGATTACCACAAAGCACATGGCCATTCCATAGAAAATTTTAGATCCTTTCATCTGAAAGTACAGGAACTTGGAAATTTTATCTTCCTTCCTTCCCAATTAAACACAACACCAACATCAACATCATCATCATCAAAACTTGAAAAATATATCCCTAAAGCATCTAATCATTGAGTCAGTGTTGTACACATCACATCCTATTCAAAAAATTACGACAAAGAATCATCAGAGCCTAAGAAAGGTAAAACCTCCGTTGTTATACCTCCACCTCTTAAATTATTTGTCTCATCTTATAAACCTAAGGTGTATATTTCATTGGATCTTGAAGATTATAATCAAATCCTATCATCTAAAGATAAAGTTTCCATACAAGCAATAACACCTCCTTTCACCAAAATTTAGAAGGTCGTTACCAAATAATTACACCAATCTCTTATTAGGATGTCACTCTACGAGCTAGTTAAGACATCACCTTTTCACAAGTAGGCCATGATAGAATCCTTCCAATCCATAACCGTGCTAGCTAATGATCCAATCCTTTTCACAAATTTTGTGGGTGCTCTGAAAACATCCACTGTTATATCATTTGAACCATTTAAAATTCCCTCTCTCAGAATGGAAGACCATGATCTTCCACATTTTATTTCCACTCAGATCAATGACATATTCATCAAGAGGGTTATGATTGATAGCGGTGCTTCCATTAATATCATATCATCTCTCATTTTCAACCAGCTCAAATTGCCCAATATTTTCATCGCTCAAACTCCAGTTCTATTATGATCCTTCAATGACACTATCACACCCACATTAGGAATTATCATACTCCCGCTTAAAGTCGGTGTCAAAACCCCACTTGAGATCTTCTACAATATAAAAGGAGAGTTTTAATATAACATGTTATAAGAAAACCCTTGGAGATGCACCATGTGCTACGTTCCTTCCACTCTCCATAATTGTTTCAAATATGAACATGAGGTTCAAATGTTCATTGTCCCTGCTGATCCAAATCCATTTACCGAATTCTACATAATGTACCGCCAAAATGACATAATTGTACCTAAATCCACACATGAGCCATCTAATGAAGCATCCACTAGTGCATTTATCCCTTCTTCCAAGTTACCAAATGATTCCTCACTTAGTGAGGCTATAAAACATGTTACGCTCAAGGAATATTGTCTCCTCATTATTAATTCCATCCCTTCACCTAAAACATATGGTTTCCCTGATAAGCAACCCATGTAAGATCTAAACATAGGATATGTTATTTCCTATGATCCTGCATACCTCAAAACAAACCTTATTTATGTGGGAACTCAATAATCCTCCATCACATGTAATTAATCCACACTGTGTTGTACCATTCACACTAAACTTCAAATCTCTTGATAATCCAAACTTCCCCCGCATGTATCTTCATCATTATGCATGGAGATTTTTTGGCCTCGGGCATTATGAACAAGGAACACATGATTAACCCATGCTTCATTCCCTTAAAGCTCATGAGAAAATTGGTTTAGGCTATAAAAGGTTCACCTATGAAATGCGTGAAGCCACTACATCTAAACTTGCTACATCCCTAACTATTTCCAAACTAGAACCATCACCACCAACAAACCCTGAAGATCTCATGGACATAGACAACACAATAACCATATCACCTAAAAAAATCTTAATCAATGTTATATCTTTAGGGAAACTTACTTATCAATCCAATAAATCCACTAAATTGTTACCCCTTGATTGTCCAGAAATCATTGAGGAAGATTCACCTACCTGTTGTCACCAAATCACTACACCCTTTGAATGGCCAGGATGTGAAAAGGACATTTGGTGTGATTGGGACACAAGGGATCACCTCTCAAGCTGTGGGACTTGGGCTCAAGGTGAAACTTCGAAGAAGGCCGAATTCCTCTTCCTAAACTAAGTGTTGTACTACTCCTAGTGCAATAAAATGGTTATCTAGACCTATGCTAACATTTTCATGGGTTTTAGGGGAAAGATATTTGCAAGAAATGAAACTATACTAGGGATGGTGATGCACCAAAATAAAGGATGTTTTCCAGAACTCTAGAAGGGTTAATTTGAAATAGGGTGTGTGCACCACAAGTCAACTTTTCCTACTACAACTTAGAGAGGGTACAAAATACCACAGACTAGGAAGCATGTGTTCCCTTTGTTAAACTCGATCAGACAAACAAGTTATCAGCCTTCCAGTGAAGAAGGATGAACTTTGAGAAGGGTGAACTAAGCACCACAACTCAACTACATCCAATACTCCACCACTCGATAAGCACATAACTCCAAGAACCTTTAATAGAAACATGAACTTGCACAGTGTACCTGCAAGCATGAGAAAAAATGACAAAGAAGTATAGAAGGATGAAAGGAACGAGATTAGTCACAAAACACACACTTTTATTACTTCAATAATGTGCACAATGCATCATACATTTAGAAGAGGAAATGGTTTCCATTACAGTCTTGAAAAGGAGGCTTGAAAGTTCCCTCAACATACAAGGACAACTTGCAGAAGAGAGAGGACTCTTGAAAAACACACACTTGCCTAAGATGTCTAACTTTCCAACCTATCTGACCTGTTGGAACCCCTTGGAATGAGCTTCCAACTTACATTTATAGAAGAAGTTGAGAGAGAGGAGAGAAAGGATTCATAAATTCCCTTCCTAAATGGAAGGCACATGATGTATTTATTACAGTTGGTTGAACCACCATAGAAGGTTCCATCATGTGTCATTAATTTCTTGTTGACCTAGCTCTCCTTAATTAATTAAAAGAATATTTAAATAATAATAATTATTTATTATTATTAAAATATTTAAAAAAAAATATTAATTAATTACTATTTGGTGGGCCCCCTTGTTGACCGGTTTGTGTTGAAGAGGGGAAAATTATGAGGAAAAGGCCATAAAAGAGAGCCAACTCAGTGGTTGGCTTGCTGAGCCAAACTCGGTGGTTGGCTCAGCCAACTCACCGAGATGGATGATGAGATCCTCCATTGGGATTACTCTCCACCGATGTGACCGAGCTTAAAACTAAGTTCCATCCACCAAGATCCTTTTCCTCAACCGCATCCAAACTGTTGAGCTCAAGCTCAACTACATACTTCAAAGTAACTCAGTCGTATTTAATGAATCTACCCATGCCAATTCGTTCAACATCAAGTCCTATGATAACTCACTACTCAATTTGAGCTCGAACCCATGACTCCTTCTACCAATGTTGACTGAGCTCCCATAGCTTATAATTTTACCTTCTTGGGTCTGGCTCAGTGAGCTCCAAACCTAGCTCAATGGATATGTTGATCTATCATCTCATTAAGCTTTCTTCATAGCTCAACTGAGATATATTTTCTATGTTCTCACAAAAATTCAGCTATGACAAGTCACCTCATCTCTAGCCTACCAAAACGAGTTCAATGTCCAATCCACTTGATTAATCTACCGAGCTCCAATCTATCGAGCTCATGTCTGCATTGGTGAGTAAACTAATGTGATCAACTCTGATTCACCTAAACCACTTCACGTGGTACTGTCATAACCCTCATCTCCATCTTCTCCAAGCTAGATCATGCATATGTTTCACATGACCAATCCATTGATCTAATCACCTTCATCAGGCCAAGAGCTTTCCTCTCCTAACCAAGCCTTTCCACAACACCCTGAATGAGATTCCTTGAGTTATCCAATGTGACTATCCTTTACTGTGACCTCTCCTTGAGCTTGGATTGCACCAAGACTGAGTCATTTCATAAATTTTACCATGTTGATCCCAAACAAGTTAATCCATGATCAACTCAGACACCATTAATAGCTTCTTCATCATGACCATCCTGGGCTTGTTGTTATACCAGGCTGATCTACTCACTATTTTTTCATTTTCATTAATCTAACAGTTACCCACTTCAGTTTGATCTTCCCCAGAAATTTTACTTAGTACCCTCACTTGGCATCATAGTTATATAGGTTTAGGACTCATTCCACCCCTTGTAGCTAGTTGTTTAACATTTCCATGAAGCTCAAAATCTAAGCTTATTTCTCACTTCTTGAATCTTTATGCAATGAACCATGAGCTTTCCATTTCATCTTCTCCCTAAACATCCTGAGGTACTCCTCCTTTTGATCTCTCTTATGCCACATTACTACCTAGTACCATCAAGCTCTTTATCCCTACGAGTTCAACTCGGTGTTGTAACTTTGAGCTCACTTGGTTCCCGATATCCCATTTTCACCAGAGTACCAAGCTTCAACCTTTAGCTCAATGCATCACCTGACTTCACCAGTCAAGATAGCCCTCTGCATTACCACAACCACAACCACTTTGCCTATACCTTTTGTGGGCCCAGATCCAAGCTGAGTTCATTGTGTATCCATACATATAGAATCAACACCTTCAAGGTGAGTGGCTCGGATCTCATGCACGTTTCTTCCATGAGAAACCTCTTGAACTTCTCTAGCATGTAATTTGTTTCTACAGTAACATGTTAGGTCTTGATCCTAACGAACTATTCCATGCCATACTAGATCTGGTCTCGAACTCACTTCCTCACTCGAATCCATATGACTCGAGCCCGATCTCCACATGAAACCAAACTAGATTTTCATGCATTTTCCTAAAATTCCCATTCATTTTCTATCATATTCCTCAGCTTGTGACCCCTAACTCATCGAAATGATCTCTTCATTCAGTGTGGATTATCTATGAGATTTTCCCACTTAGGCTATCTGTCCACTAAGTTTTCCAAGGTGAAGCTCCCTTTTCAATGCTCGATGATCTCCCATCCACTTCGACTAGTCTCCTACGTTAAAAAATTACCGGTCCATCAACCACTCCAATGTGCTCTAACAACTCCCACCTAGCTAGCTTGGCATTTGAATCGATCCTCCTATGGCCACTTCGACTTGGGTGGTAATTTTCCAATTTTCTCTGATTCTCCTGTTTCACGGCTCATGCGGAAATCCTATGTTGGTTTGCCATGATTAATACCCCGCTTTGTTTTCCAAACATCCCCTACATGGAGTTATTGGCTTGATTTTTCATCTTGACATTTTCACCATGGCTAGAGGCCCCTCGAAATCCCCAATGTTGTGGAATCCTTGTCTTGGTTTTCCATTAATGAAATTCCCACATGGCAATTAGTTCCCCAAATTCCCCCACATAGAATTACTGGCTTGGCTTGCAAAGACATTATCTCCACCATGGTTGCATCCTTTGAATTTTCCCAACTCGGGTTCTTGTCTTCTCATAGCTCATCATTTCAATGATCTCAACTCAGCATGGGCC
Source organism: Taxus chinensis (assembly GCA_019776745.2). Lineage (NCBI taxonomy): Eukaryota > Viridiplantae > Streptophyta > Pinopsida > Cupressales > Taxaceae > Taxus > Taxus chinensis. The sequence goes on along the minus strand of CM034148.1, from coordinate 942,742,271 downwards.
ATGGCTTTTAGGTCTCTTACACTAGTCTTCCCTTTTCCATGAGATTTGTTTCCTTTTGTTGAATGAGTCAACCAAATAAATCAACTCTAACATAGCCACTATGTGAATTTGGCTCATCACAAGCTCCCACTCGAGCTCTTCCTTATTGTGATCTCCTAAAATTTTGCATGAGCCGGTGTTGGCTTGGTTTTACTTCTTTGCATCCACATCAATCCATCCTACTCATGAGATAGACATGTCTCCCATAGTTTGAACCTTTTAGTTTACTTTACCACAATTTTTTGTTTATGGGCTCGATCAATGAGCTATACCATTAGGTGTAAACTCGATCATGTGCTGAATGCATGAGCTTGATCATGTAATAAATGCACGAGCTCCTTAAATCATGATTTTTTCCCTTGGATGTGACCCTCATGGATTTTCATCAACCCTGGAATTAAATGGAATACAATAAGGCTTTTAAACATATTTTATCAATTTTGGTTAATTTATACCTATGATGACCACTTTCCTTGCTCTAAGAAAACATTAATCATTCAAGATCAAAAAATAAGAGTTAATAGCCTGAAATGATCTTGGAACCTCTCAGAATACCATAAACACTCTTGAAGCATAAAAACATTTCCTATAGGCCCCAAGATCTATGAAAGTATTTATCGGTCTTAAGGTCTAGTTTTCCCTCATTGTCCATTTTTGCCTCAAGCGTGTAAAAATGGATAACATTTTTGGCGACCTCTCAGGGATGATGCTCTGCTAAGCATGATTCTAGTAGCCTTAAGTCATCCATTGGACATGGAGTCAATATTAGAATCTTGAAAGTGATTTGATCTTTTGTGATATATCTCGAAGTCTCCTTGATCATTGCTGATCTTGGACCTCCCTAGAATGCTAAGCATGAAGTATATTGAATTTGTTGAATGTTTGGCATCTATGGAACACTGTATAATTTTGAATGAGGAAGATCATGAAACTCTTATGGAAATGTTGAACCTTCCTTCTCCTTGACACCTTATAATAATGCATTGTGCAAGAACAACATAAAACACAACAATGATGAAAACAAAAGAACAACCCACAACAACAATGTGCATAAGCACTTGGAGGGAAAACACCTAGCTAAAATGTATACTGGGGGAATGCTTTCTCAAAAACAAGCTTTGAGATGTATCCCATTCACATGAATGGGTAGTTATTCTCCATTGAGCCTGGATAGATGAAATGAATTCACCTCTTTGACAACTCGTGATGATGTATGACCCGCTCTAGAGAGTGTCAAACTTGGCATGCTTGCCTAGATTGGCCTTGTCTTCATCCCATTTGAGGACTAAATCTCCCTCTTGAAAATGCTTGTCAGATGCCTTCTTGTCAAAATATTTCTTTACCTGAGCCTGATGTTGCTCCAAAGTCTTCATAGCCTTGTTTCATACTTCCTCTAACTCCATGAGTTCAGTAAACCTGAGCTGTCAAAGGATCACTCTCCATAACTTCATGTTGATTGAGCTAACTCCAAAGATGGTAACTCCAAGGAGAGAGGAATTTTTGCCTCTCTTCCATGTACAAGAATAAAAGGATAATTTTTTATGTTCATTTTAGGTGTGATCCGATCTACCCATAAAGCGTAGTCTTAAGCTATGTATTCCAAGTCCTCTTGTTAGTTTCCATCATGCGCTTAATAATCCTTATGACATTTTTGTTACTAGACTCAGCCAATCTGTTTCCTTGTGGATAGTAATTGGATGAAGTCTTAAGGTAGACCCCATTTTTAATAGCTCATTCACTTAACTTCATACCAAGAAAATCCATCGCGTTGTCTGAAATGACTATAAAGGGAACATCGAACCTTATCGGTATACCTTCAAGAAATCAGGAAACTTCCTTTTCATTTCTCTCCTTTGATGCTATCACTTTTTTCCATTTAGTAAAATAGGTTGTTGTAGTAAGGACCCATTTATGTCTGTCACTGGATGGAGGATTAATCATTCCATGATGAATCTCCAACCTCCATTGAACAAAGGGTTGATCCACTTGAATTAGATGCAGTGGAAGATCTGTCAACATCTAGTGACCCATGAAATTGGCACATTCCTTACACTTCCTTACCCAGATATGGGAATCTTTGAACAAATCCAGACAATAGTAGCCATCTCAAATGATCTTGGTAGTAGTTGTTTCATGTAGAATAATGTCCTCTAGATAGGCCATTGTAAGAAACTCTTTTAGTATCTTACTTACTTGTTCTGGTCCCATGCACCAAAGGAGAACACTGTTCAAATCCTTTTAAAAGAGAATTTTATCTACCAGAACATATGGAATAGAACTAAAGACAAAAATTCCATCTTTGATTTTTATCCATGTTCACAGGATATACTCTTGAGAAGAGGAAATTCTTCATTTTGGATAACCATTCAACTTGATCATCACTCTCATCAGTGTTTAGGAGCATCGCATCCTCATCACCTTTTGATTCCATGTATGCAACAAGTTGTTGACACAAACCTTTACCCTCTAACAATTTTGGTGACTTTGATGTGGACGTCATACTCCATCACCTTCATGATCTATCCAGTGTGCTTTTCATTCATCTCTTTGTTCAACAAAAAATATCCTTGACACCTAGATGAGACACCATCAGATGAATTTTATTGTTGGACAACATGTGCTTGAATTTATTCAAAGTTCAAATAACCAGAAAGACTTGTTTTTCAATGAATGAATATTTGAGCTTGTAGTATTTGAGGGACTGACTGAAGAAAGTTATTGGCTGCTCCATTAGGTTGTCATTTTCCTGGGTGAGGATCCCTGAAATGCTCTCTTGACCTGCAAAAGCATAAAGGATAAATTCTTTATCAAACCCAGGGTTAACTAGCATGGGAGCTTGAGAAATGTTGCCATTTTGATGGCTTCGAAATCTCTCCCTTCCTTCCTTTCTCCATGAGAATGGAATATTTTTCTTCAGCATGGTTGTCATTGGTTTAGCCAATGTCACAAATTGGGGAACGAATCCACTGCATGAAATTTATGGTTCCTAGAAAACTCTAGAGACCCTTCCTATGTGACTTGGGAGAGATAAGGACATAATCAAACAAATCCTAGTTGGATCGATTGACAATACTTTTGCACTGAAACAACATGCCCCAACAATTTTCCCTCATGCACTGCAAAAATACACTTCTTGGGATTAAGTGAAACCCCAAATTCCCTACACCTTCGGAAAAACTTCGTTAGATGCGTGATGTGATCTTTCTACATGCTTATAATATACAGTTATGTCATCTAGGTAAACCAAGATGATATCATTGATTAGTCCCTTAAATGCCATGTCCATGGCTCTTTGGAAAGTAGCCCCGACATTGGACAATCTGAAATGTCATTTATTTTAGGCATACGTGCCCCACTTGGTAGTGAAAGTCAGTTTGAATTGGTAAAATTCTTGGACTAGAATTTGATTATAACCCGAATATCCATCAAGCAAAGAAAATATTTGGGCTCCTGTAACTATTTGAATTATTTACTCCATTGATGGGAGAGGATAATGGTCTTTCAAAGAGGTATGGTTCAAATTCCTAAAATCTACGCACAACTGAATCTCCCCGTTCTTCTTCCTTATGAGTACCAGACTGGCTACCCAATAGGAGTGCTTGATGGGGAAAATAATATAGGCCTCAATGAGTTTGGTTAGCTTCTTTCTCATTAGTGGCTCGATTTTGGGATTAATTGGCCTCTACTTCTTACGAACTAGCTTGGCATTAGGATCCATTTCGATGGTATGTTGTGCTAGACCTAGATCAAAACCACACAGGTATTTATAGCTCCATGTAAAAATGTTGTGACACTCTTGAAATTTTTTGATGAAATCTTATTTTTTGATGAATTTTTTTAGATCAAAACTTCTCATGTGTTACCTCGACTTCCTCAAAATCCTCTTCTTTGACTACCATGTTAGAGATTTGTATTTTGGCTTGATCATCTGAATTTAAAATGGATTTCAGAGTGATTAATCCTTTTATTAGTTTGTTTCTTTTCAAGTGTATAATTTGATCACCATATGAATCTTGTAGCTTATCCTGATTTCTTGTAGCAAACTCTACCTCTTCTTGTAGGAAAAGGACAATTTTTTTGTCACTATCGAACACTTGCTAGCTACTCACATTATCAAGGGATATAGGTCAAACCACTATTTTGACAAATTATTTCCCTTCTTTCATGATATCAATAGGTATGTTGTACTACAAGCCAATTGTAGTAAGCCTATCCGCATCTTGATTCTAATTTCTAGGAATTACATGGATCCTAAAAGCTTCAAAATCTTCAATCAAGTCCAAGATTTGGTTCTTGTATGATCTTAAAAGATCATTTTTGGATGCACTCCATGCCATCACTTGATGAACAATTAACTCACTGTCTCCAAAAATAGTCAGGGTTTTGATTCCCCTTCTTTTGGGCTAGTTGAATTCCTTACACAAGGGCCTCGTATTCAGCAACATTGTTAGTGCAACTGAATTGTAATCAGAAAGATGAGAATTACATATCTCCCTCTGGAAATATTAACATAACACTAGTACTAGATCCATTCTTACTTCTTGAGCCATTAAAGAAAAATTTCCACAGTCCTTCCGAATCGCTTAGTGTTTTGACAAGTTGTGGTATGATCATATTTTCTTCATGAATACAGTAGGTACCTAATCATGTATCTTCCAAAAGTAGAAAAACATATTCTTATTTTTCCAACACATCACCATAGGGATTTTACTAATGATCTTCACTTACTTTAGCTAGCACAGTATCGAGGAATTCTTCAACGGGAGTGGTTGGTTCATGATCAACATCTTCTTCTTCCGGATCTCCGATGGTTTAATTCCCATTTATAGGACTAACAATGTAGGGTTATACATGATTATGGTAGATTAGTTCTACCCTTATAGTCACTTTGGTTCTGTATCGAGTTTTGAAAATCATATGTGACCAATTAGTTGATAGATAACTGCCCATATTGGCCCAATGAAATATTGTGATAGGTAGATGTTGAATAGAGGAGGAAGATCAATGACTAAGATGTCTTGGGTGAATGAAAAACTTGGGCATGCATTTATGGTAATTTGAAGTCCCATGATAACTCCAATAATCTTAATATTTGTGCCATCTAGCTGAACAACTCCTCTTGTAACTACCGTATATTGTATGCTTAGTAAATCTACAAATTTTTTGGGAATGACTGAGCTACTGACACTTGAATTGATCATGCAATTATGTAGCAGGTCATTGCCAATGATCAAAGAAATACATAATGGCAGTGGTTTTTTCACTGCAGGAATACTTTTCCCTTCCGGTTGACATAAACTCATAGAAGCTACTGCTCCACAACCTAACAATCCATCGGTTGTACCAAAATTGTTTAGAGTCTCTCATAACAAATTTCTTTGAGAAGGAATTGAGAGTGTGTCCCACATAGTAACACTCAGGTTGGTCTTCTTCATTTTTTCTACTATGCTAAAGGGAATTGCTCCAACTTTGTTGACACTTCTTTGGGCATTGGGATCCTCCTTTAGAAAGTGCTTGTTAGGTACTATGATTCCTGAAGAACATTCTTTCATTACAACATGGCTAATGGGTGTTTTTGGCAGTTTCTTTCCCAAACTCCCTCAACCACCACTTGTGTCTGAGGCTGTGAAGTGGATGCTTGATCATATTTGGAAGTTTGAGGTTCCATTTCTCTCTTCTTGTAATGAGTGTTTTCCATCGCTAATTAGGAATCTATATTTAACCCACAAAAATATTCTACTTTCCAGTTTATCAAATTGGTTTCTTCATGTGCTTGTGATTGATCTCTTGTTTCTTGCATATATGTGTTTTCTATTAGCTTAGAAGTGGCAAATAAACTTTAAACCATAATGGCCTAGCCAAGAACTCAATTGGGACAAAGATTTGGATTATGGGGTTGATAACAAGGATATCACCATTCGTATTCCTGAACTAGATTATTCTGGATATGTACTATTGCTCTAGATGAGCTAGCAACAAGAGGGTTCTGAAAGTTCAAAGGCCTGACATTTGTAAAAATGAAACTATACTAGGGATGGAGATGAACCAAATAAAGGATGTTTCTAGACTCACGAAGGGTTAATTTGAATAGGGTGTATGCACAACAGGTGAAATTCACCTACTGCAACTTAGAGAGGGTAAAAAATACCATAGAAAAGGAAGTAAACATTCCCTTTGTTAAACTCAATTAGACAAACAAGTTATCATTCTTCCAATGAAGAAGTATGAACTTGAGAAGGGTGAAAAAACACCACAATTCAATTGCATACAATGCTCCACCACTTGATAAGCATATAATTCCAAGAACCTTCAATAGAAACATGAATTTACACAGTGTACCTCCAAGCATGAGAAAAAGGCACAAAGAAGTATAGAAGGATATAATGACCGAGATTAGTCTTAAAACATGTACTTTTATTACTATAATAATGTGCACAATGCATCATACATTTAGAATAGGAAATGGTTTCCATTACATTCTTTTAAAGTAGGCTTGAAAGTTCCCTCAACATATAAGGACAACTTGCAGAAGAGAGAGGACTCTTGAAAAACACACACTAGCCTAAGATGTCTAACTTTCCAACCTATCTAACCTATTAAAACCCCTTGGAATGAGCTTCCAACTTAAATTTATAGAAGAAGTTGTGATTGAGGAGAGAGAAAAATTCATAAATTCCCTTCCTAAATGGAAGGCACATGATGTATTTATCACAGTTGGTTAAACCACCTTAGAAGGTTCCTTCATGTGTCATTAATTTCCTATTGACCTAGTTCTCCTTAATTAATTAAAAGAATATTTAAATGATAATAATAAATATTATTATTAAAATATAAAAAATAAAAACATTAATTTAATTACTATTTTTGGTGGGCACCTTGTTGACCAGTTTTTGCTGAAGATGGGAATCATGAGAAAAAGGCCAAAAAAAAGAGCCCAAATCGGTGGTTTTCTCACTAAGAGAACTCACTGAGATGGGTGATGAGATCCTCCATTGGTCTTACTCGCCACCACCATGACCAAGCTTCAAACTGAGTTCCATTCACCGAGATCATTTTCCTCACAACATCCAAACCATCGAGCTTAAGCTCAGCCACATACTTCAAAGTAACTCAGTCAGATTTGACAACTCCGCCCATGCCAACTTGGTTCAACATCGAGACTTGTGATATTTCACTACTCAAGTTGAGCTTGACCCATGACTCCTTATACAAATTTTCACCAAGATCCCATAGCTTAGAATTTTACCTTCTTGGTTCTAGCTTAGTGAGCTCCAAACCTAGCTCGATGGATACGTTTATCTATCAGCTCATTGAGATTTCTTCAAAGATCGATTGAGCTATATTTTCTTTGTGCTCACAATAACTTAGCTATGATTATTCACCTCATCTCTAGCCCGCCAAAATGATTTCAATGCCAATCCCCTTGTTTAATATACCAAGATCCAATCTATCGAGCTCGTGTCTGCATTGGTGAGTAAACAAAATTGATCACCTCTTATTCACCTAAACCACTTCATGTGGCACTATCATAACCCTCATCTCCATCTTCTCCAAGCTAGATCATGCATATGTTTCACATACCAAGCCATTGATCCAATCACCTTCATCAGGCCAAGTGCTTTCCTCTCCTGAACAAGTCATTCCACAACACCCTGACTAGTTTCCTTGAGTTATCCAATGTGACTATCATTTACTACGACCTCTCCTTGAGCTTAGATTGCACCAAGACTAGGTCATTCACAAATTTTCACCATGTTGATCCCCAATGAGTTACTCCATGAGAAACTCAGCCACCGTTAATAGCTTCTTCATCATGACCATCCTAGGCTTATTGTTATACCAAGCAGAGCTACTCGCCATTTCTGCATTTCCATCGATCTAACAATTACCCACTTTGATTTGACCTTCCCCTAAAATTTTACTTGGTCCCGTCACTTGGCATCATAGTTACATAGGTTTAAGACTCATTCCATCCCTTGTAGCTAGTTGTTTAACGTTACCATGGAGCTCAAAATCCGAGCTTCATGCTCACTTCTTCAATCTTTATGAAACAAACTGTGAGCTTGCCATTTCATCATCACCCTAAATGGCCTGAGGTACTCCTCCTTATGATCCCTCTCATGTCATGTTGCTACTGTGTGCATGATTTGCTAATTTAAGCTAATGAAAATAAAGACTAACACCTAGTAGTCTTAATTAACAAAATTGAGCAAATGATAAAGCACCATCAAGATAAGAATTAAACAAGGTTAGACACTAACATTTATCATATTAAAACTTTGAATTTTAACATGCTATTTGTCTAAATCCTCCATTCTCTTAATTAACAAAAAAATTAAATGGGTGAACCTATGTAGGCTCCATGGAAAATCAAAGTGGTTGTTATTGATATTCCAAGAACCTAGGATTTGTAATGCCCACATTTTCCACACACAAAAAACAACAGTAAAAATACCAAGATAATGTTTTTTTGACTTACATTGCTTACTACACAATGCCACAATGGCTCCAAGTAAAGAAAACTCAAAGACACATATGACACTTACAATTCATTGACTCACATAGACACAAGACAACACCTTAGACATGTCGATGCCACACTTTTCCCAATGAATGAATACTAGAAATGACCCAACCACAAGAAAAGGACTCATTAGCAACCCACAACACATCATTTCTTTAATTACATCTTAGTTACAATTAACATTCCAAGAACATTATTGTGCAAGGATAATTTTCTCCCCTTTCCACCTACAGATTCTTAAATTCGTTTCACATTCCACTTATTGTTCGACCATCTAATTTTTATCTTTATCCCTTATGAAAATCTCTATAACTTACATAAGTATTTTCCATATTTAAAATTACATACAAAGATCCTAATTCTCTCATTCTTATGTTAATTTTATGCTTCCCAAATTCTTATTCAATGTTTAAAATTTACCCTTTCTACACAAGAAAATATAACATGATGTCAAGATGAAAATATTAGGGTTAAGGGAGACTTAGATTCAAGATAGCTTTTTCCCAAAAACATTATTCGATCACGGTATAGTTATTTCCCCACCATAGTTATTATAGTTCAATAACTTGTTGAATTCCATTTATATTTATATATATCTTTTGTTTTCTCAAAGTTTGATCACACCAAGGGCAATTCATATTCTTTGTCACACATGAAAATGTTTAATTAATTTATAAGGACACCAAGAGTGACATTATTCCTAACCTCAAATATTGTTTTACTCTTATATGATTTACTCTTACATCACACTATGGTCTCAATTAGCATAGTTTTATAACAGAAGGACTTACGAAAGTATTTGACCAACATCTTGAAGAAGTATATGATTGGAAGAACTACAACTACACACAAACCTCTAGTTAACCTCCTAATCAACTGAGGTTTAGTTTAATTCCAATTTCACCTAAGAATCTATGCCTCAACTATAAAGAGTTTAAGGTGAAAGGACATGCTTATGATAGATAACCTTCATGAAAGACAAATGTGATATGTTGATAGAAACCAAGGTAACACATTTAGCTGAGAGGAACTAAGAAGTTCATTTACAAGAGTTTAAGACCTAGAACAACTATTTCACGATCTCCATTTATGTTGTTAGGATCCAACAGGGATTCCATTCGCTGATGAAGAAATTTAATTCTAAATCTAACTTCGGAAGACAAGGTAGTCCACTAGGATACAAAGGAAGAGTTATCTCTACTTACTCCAGATAAAGTTTGACTGTGTCACTCCTATGTGTCAGGTCTATGACAATGTCACTAAACATACCGCCTAAGATGATAAACCCATTCTTGGGCTCTTATTTACCTAAACTAGGAGGTTCCATTGAGTTTAAATTTTAAGATCATTCTATGGTTTCAATCTCTTCTATGGTAAAAAGGATCACACATGAAGACATGTTATGCACAGATCTTATACTAGGGTTGAGTGTTTCGATTGAATCTCTTTATTACATTTACAAGGTAAGAATACAACATAGTAATTAATCAATTGTTTATTGAACACTGAAAAATCACTACAATATATTAACCTCAAATTCATTTACCATATATATATCAAATCTTTTTACCATATGAATAAAAAATGAAACTATGATTAAATACACATTTCCTAGATGTCCCTTAAAAACTACATCTCATACATATTAGCAAATTTCAAATATAACTTTTCTGTAACATGAGACTACATTATACATATATTCATTTTACAATGAACTATATAAATTACAATGATAAATAATGAATTACACATCACCTTTTCATCATCATTCTTGCATCCTGCAAAACCATGTGAGGATGAAATCAGTGATAAATCGCTTGGCATGGCATCCACCCTAATCTAACATAATTAACATTGTTTAGTTTCCCATTTACATATAATAATAATTACAATTTTCATTCAAAATAAAATGTTTAGGGACATGTATTCATTTCACTTCATTTCACTTCATTTTGTAACCAAGGAGAGACAAAGAGAAAGAAAGAGAGAGAAACACCATTTTTTCAAAAGTTCTATTTCACACAACAAGTTACACTATAGAGTTTTCAAACAGTTATTTACATGTGTCAAAAGTTTCCATGGTGGTTTGGCAACCCGACGAGGGTCCCACAACTTTCTATTTTTACATTTTTTTGCTAGCTACAAAAACATTCAAATCAGGGCTCAGAGGCTAAGGAACCACTCTCAAACGTTGTCTTCCAATGAGAAAACACACCACGGTTAAATTTCTACGTGTCCACTTATATTCCAAGAGTTCATAGAACTGAACAGAATTTGGAACTGGCGAATAGTTTGCATTTTGGCGGCTAGTTTTCTGGGGCCATCAGTCGTAATTGACCTAGTTGCAATTGAATAAAAGTTAGCTCGAGGGCTCAAAAAACCATGTCCAAAACTGACACCCACTGGATGAACGTGAAGCAAGAAACATCCTACAAGTTCCTCTATATATGGAGAATTCACCAGAGTCAACAGGACTGAGAATTAGCAAATAGTTATCAAACGGAAACATGTTTTCTAGAGCCACCAACCATAATTGGTCTAGTTTGACCTAGTCAAACTGTGACCAGAGGCCTACAAAATGCCATTTCCAAACTATCTAGAAAAAGTTATTTTTCCCTAAACTGAAAGTTCCATGTAATTTTCTAGTAAAAACACTAGATGTTTGAGAAGACGGATAATAATTTCTCTATCCGGGTTTCAAATGGTGGTTCAAAATGAAAGCCAACTTTCTAGATTTAACAACTTCCTACCACTACAAAACAATGTAACAGGGCTCCTATAAGGGCATCAAAAAGATCACAAATGTTCATTCGGGGTCGATCCAAAGATTGAAGTGACACCTCACAAAACAAGGTACATTAAGGAAGCTTAACCTCCCCCTTCCTGAGTTACGAAGGTTACTTTGTGAGTCACTAGAAGTCATAATTTGTCTCTATAAACCAGGAGATGGTCAACATATTTACCGGGAAGTCAAACTTCAACTCGTCAATAAAAGAGGTATTGTAGCTATCTAGTTTGGTTGGGACATTGCTAGATCATCTTGAAGTGAGGGTTTAAGTTCATTGTTTACCAAGGAATAATAGGTCCTACAAGCTACGTTATAACATTTTATTGTATTAAAACTCAGTTTATTTAATACAATCAAATGTACAAAAAAAAGCCTTTGGTTTAAAATTTTAATCCATTGCAAAAGAAAAACTAAATAATAGAAATTATGAGAGATGAGGGGAGATGAACCATGCCTGGAATAATAACGTAGTGTAATGTATGGTAGTTCAACATCTGCATTCCAGAAGGCGTTGAATGTCTTTTAGCATTTCATCAAACATTTTTCATGCGTTTGAAAATGTCTCCACTTTCATACATGCTACAAAATGTGAGCATAGGTTATTGAGTTGAGTTCCACATCAGCTACTTCTATTCGCATTTTAACCCAAGTGGGATCTAGCCTCCACTAGAATCACTGAGCCACAACATAGCTATAAAATAATAGATGATTTGATACCACCATGGCATGAGCAACACAAACTAGGTAGAAAACAAATATCAATGAAGAATAAAGGGATAAAGAGTAAAAATTTTGGTAGAAAAATGCCTCTGTCCTATGTTAACAGTGATCCATACCTATTCTAGAGATCACATTTTGGCACAGGCTAGGGAGTGAGCATACAAATTTTAATTGATCAGGTTGGAGACCACTCGTGCAAGGTGAAAATGGTGGTCACAACAACGAGATATAAAAATCATAAGCACAAATAGTGATGGGCAACAAAAATGGTGAACCAAGGGAAAAAGCAAATCTTTCAAGAAAAAAATTATGGCATGACTCCTCCATCATTTGGTACAACTTGTACAGTAGTTACAAGGGTTCAAGTTTAATAAGGGTGTGATAACAAATCGGGATCCAAATGGGAGCATTAACAACTATTTGGAAGTGCAAAGAATCAAGTTCAACCTAGATTATGAACAAGAGAGGGGAGATTGTGATCCGTATCACCAGTAAGGGACTAATTATAGGCACAAACCTATATATGTAACCACCCAACTTCCCCATCTATCGAATTTTCTCTCACAGGGATGTGATTGATGTAGACATAGAGCACTAGCACCCAACACCCATCCAATACCTAAAAGGAAAAACTCCAAATTAGGTTAAATTGCACCGTGTTGCATCACCAATCATGGCTTCCAACATGGTCTTGGGTAAGGTAACAAACCTAAAAAAATGCACTTCACTATTCTTGAATTTTGGATGAACACACAGACCCCTCAAATTTCCCTCAACCTTGCTAAACTATCCAATTTTTGCTAACCTGCAATGTTGAATTTGGGTTCCAGCATGGGTAAATCCATCCGGATCTCAAATAAAGTTTTGTTGTGTATTATTATGCAAGGAAATAGAGAGGTTGAAAATTCTTTTTGGTGGTGCATGACTTGTCAATATTTCTTACACACACCACTAGCCTGACACACGCTACCTTATCTTGTCATCCCTTCATCTCACCCACCAAGCCACACAACCCGTCCCTTTATTTATTTTGTTATTGTTTTAATTTTTTATTTTATTTCATTTTTTTGCCACTACATTTCCCTACCCTTATAATAGCATCATCCTCGATGCGACACAATGCCAAGATGAGAAAAGGGTAGTCATAGGAAAGGAGAAAAATTATCAACAAATCATGCCACTAACAGAGGGATACCCATCATTAAGGCATGACCAAAGGGAAGAGTAAAAGTTTTAGAATCTCTTTTAATGTTTTGTGAAGATTAGCAGTTCTCTTTTACATTCTTACTTAGTCTTTCTTTTTAAAAGTATGACTAAAACTCATGGTCTTAATATCCATTGTTTAAGGTTTTAATTGATTTATTTTTGTGGGTGCCCAATAGAAACTTACATGACAATACCACACTATAGCCAAACACAACATTGGTGTCCCACAAGACATATTTTTTCATACTTCCACAACTAGATCACATCACAAGAACCCAACCAAACCATGGAAAGAACATACATAGCCCTTACAACATAGTACTTATCACACATGTGCCTGACACAATGTGCTCATAACATAAACATACTATAACATATGGAATTCCAACTTTTACAGATACAATTGATTCACACAACTCAGATCCCATAATTATAGCTACATAGTGTCAAGATGGAAACAATATCACAAGACATAAACCAAACTCACAAAAGTACACATAAATCATAACACCAACTCCATATGCCTCCCAAAACATCACAAAACAACTCCATATAGCTCCCAAAGCATCACAAAAAATACATATACCTCCTAAGAATCACATAACAACTCCGTATACCTCCCAAAGCAACACAAAACAAATACATATACCTCTAAAGAATCAATCACACCCACACAAATATCTTATGCCTCCCTCAAGTCTCTTATGCCTCCCTCAAGTGATAAAATAAAGATAAATTTTCCTTTTCGCTCCCCAAAAGAGGTCGGTCACCCTATGGCCCTAGGCACATAGAGTCCAAATACCTATAACCCAAGTGACATAATAACTTGTGGTTCAACAACCCACTAGTTATCTATAACTCCTTGGGGCGTACCCCCATACAATGAAGTGGGTCCATAGGTCCCACCACTCCATGGTGAATCCCATGACCCTATTCCAACACATTACTACATTAGAACCAACATAACAAACCATTCAAATGCCAAGTGAGTAAGATCTAAAGCCTTGGGCTAGGCTATAAAAAATTTAAACTTAAAAAGAAAATTTAAATCTAAGCAAAAGAAATGGCCTAATAACCATAGTTAGTGCAAAAAAAATCCTGCATGTTACTGCATCAACCAAATAAATGCCCAAAATATAAGAACATGTCAATCAATAAAATTATTGGTTCTAGCAAGAAAAGGGAAAGTTTTTAATTTACGAATAAAATACATGTGTATAGGAATAACACATTACAATAACTATGTGGCCTTATAATGGCCACCAAGGGGGTTGCTAGAACTCGAGTTGAGCCTCAGCTCGTAAAATACATATCAATACATATACTGTCATCATCTCCATCTGAATCATCCCACCACCACTTCGACAAGGCTCAACATAGTCAAAATCACATAGGTTGAATCCATAACATAACCATATTAGGAGAGAGAAAGGAGTACAAGTCACCATCTACTGAGCCTAAGGTGTCCACGAAACACAATATGCATGACACCCGTTGAGCAAGTGCCACACATACCAAATGAAACAAAAGTGGGTTTTCAGCCTATGTAAGGCTCCACTTCCTATCTCGTACTCATCTCGAGTGACTGGTCAATGGTACACATTTCCTCACTCCAAACATACACCTTTTACCAATTTCCCTTAGGGTCGGTTAGTGTAGGGTCCACAACATAACACATAACTACATCACTAACACAATGGTGATTCACACAAATTAACCATAGCATCTTACACATGGTATATATACAGGGTAAAACACAATCATTACCTTCACAGGTTATGATACATCACACTACCACATTCTACACCCAAAGTAATCACTATACAATAGGGATCATACGCTCACCATATGCCCCTAAATCACGACATGAACCATCACATATTACATGAATTATACATATGAGGAACACAATGTATAACTTTACAACATATAGTCAATTGCAATACAAATGGTGATGCACATGATTCATCACAATGTAGTGATGACATCACGATAAAATCTAATTCACTTTACACCAATTTTCTCATGCAATACATCAATACACCTACATATCACATAATGAAAAAATGCTCCAACACTTCACAATCCACAATAACATTCTTTTGTCACACACAAATAAGGTGGTACATCACACGTGAACTCTTCATAGAATCCATGAAAAGGAGAGAGAATACTCTCATCACAATCACATCAACATGATAATAAAAAAATACATACTAAGTGACATACACAACATGTGCGTTCACAATTTCACAATTACGACATAGTTCACATCACGCTTATATCACATTACTCTTCCAATATCCACCACCATCATGCAAACACCATCACAACTCCAATCTTCCCCAGAGGTTCGAGAGCATGAACCTCTGCTCTGATACCAAATGTAATGCCCACATTTTACACACACAAAAAACAACAGTAAAAATACCAGGATAATTTTTTTTGACTTACATTGCTTACTACACAACGCCACAATGGCTCCAAGTAAAGAAAAATCAAAGATGCATACGAAACTTACAAGTCATCGACTCACATAGACACAAGACAACACCTTAGACATGTTGATGCCACACTTTTCCCAATGAATGAATACTAGAAATTACCCAACCACAAGAAAAGGACTCATTAGCAACCCACAACACATCATTTCTTTAATTGCATCTTAGTTACAATTAACATTCCAAGAACATTATTGTGCAAGGATAATTTTCTCCCTTTTCCACCTACATATTCTTAAATTTGTTTCACATTCCACTTATTGTTCGACCATCTAATTTTTTTCTTTATCCCTTATGACAATCTCCATAACTTACATAAGTATTTTCCATATTTCAAATTGCATAAAAAGATCCTAATTCTCTCATTCTTATGTTAAGATTATGCTTCCCAAATGCTTATTCAATGTTTAAAATTTACCCTTTCTACACAAGAAAATCTAACATGATGTCAAGATGAAATCTTAGGATTAAGGGAGACTTAGATTCAAGATAGATTTTTCCTAAAAACATTCTTCGATCACGGTATAGTTATTTCCCCACCATAGTTATTATAGTTCAATAACTTGTTGAATTCCATTTAGATATATATATATATATATGTTTTCTCAAAGTTTGATCACACCAAGGCAATTCATATTCTTTGTAACACATTAAAAATTTTAATTAATTTATAAGGACACCAAGAGTGACATTATTCCTAACCTCAAATCTTGTTTTACTCTTATATGATTTAATCTTACATCACACTATGGTCTCAATTAGCATAGTTTTATAATAGGAGTTACGAAAGTATAAACATCTTGAAGAAGTATATGATTGGAAGAACTATGACTGCACACAAACCTCCAGTTAACCTCCCAATCAACTGAGGTTTAGTTTAATTCCAATTACACCTAAGAATCTATGCCTCAACTATAACAGAGTTTAAGGTGAAAGGACATGCTTATGATAGATAACCTTCATGAAACACCAAGGTGATATGTTGATAGAAACCAAGGTAACACATTTAGCTGAGAGGAACTAAGAAGTTCATTTACAAGAGTTTAAGACCTAGAACAACTATTTCACGATCTCCATTTATGTCGTCAAGATCCAACAGGGATTCCATTCGCTGATGAAGAAATTTAAATTCTAAATCTATCTTCGGAAGACAAGGTAGTCCACTAGGATACAAAGGAAGAGTTAGCTCTACTTACTCCAAATAAAGTTTGATTGTGTCGCTCCTACCTGTCAGGTCTATGACGATGTCACTAAACATACCACCTAAGATGATAAACCCATTCTTGGGCTCTTATTTACCTAAACTAGGAGATTCCATGGAGTGTAAATTTCACGATCATTCTATGGTTTCAATCTCTTCTATGGTAAAAAGGATCACACATGAAGACATGTTATGCACAGATCTTATACTAGGGTTGAGTGTTTTGATTGAATCTCTTTATTACATTTACAATGTAAGAATACAACATAGTAATTAATCAATTGTTTATTGAACACTGAAAAATCACTACAATATATTAACCTCAAATTCATTTACCATATATATATCAAACCTCTTTACCATACGTCCTATGAATCAAAATGAAACTATGATTAAATACACATTTCCTAGATGTCCTTAAAACTACATCTCATACATATTAGCAAATTTTAAATATAAATTTTCTATAACATGAGACTACATTATACATATATTCATTTTACAATGAACTATATAATTTACAATGATAAATAATGAATTACACATCACCTTTTCGCCATCATTCTTACATCCTGCAAAACCATGTGAGCATGAAATCAATGATAAATCACCGGCATGGCATCCACCCTAATCTAACATAATTAACATTGTTCAGTTTCCCATTTACATATAATAATAATTACAATTTGCATTCAAAATAAAAGGTTTAGGGACATGTATTCATTTCATTTCACTTCATTTTGTAACCAAGGAGAGAGAAAGAGAAAGAAGAGAGAGAAACACCATTTTGTCAAAAGTTCTATTTCACACAACAAGTTACACTATAGAGTTTTTCAAACAGTTATTTACATGTGTCAAAAGTTTCCATGGTGGTTTGGCAACCCGACGAGGGTCCCACAACTTTCTATTTTTACATTTTTTTGCTAGCTACAAAAACGTTCCAAATCGGGCTTAGAGGCTAAGGAACCACTCTCAAATGTTGTCTTCCAATGAAAAACACACCACTGGTTAAATTTCTACGTGTCCACTTATATTCCAAGAGTTCATAGCAACTGACAGAATTTTGAACTAGCGAAGGGTTTGCATTTGGTGGCTAGTTTTCTGGGGCCATTGGTCGTAATTGACCTAGTTGCAATTGAATAAAAGTTAGCTTGAGGGTCTCAGAAAACCACATCCAAAACTGACGCCCAAATGGATGAACATGAAGTGAGAAACATCCTACATGTTCCTCTATATATGGATAATTCACCAAAGTCGACAGGACTGAGAATTAGCAAACGGTTATCAAACGGAAACATGTTTTCTAGAGCCACCGACCATAATTGGTCTAGTTTGACCTAGTCAAACTGCGACAAGAGGCCTACAAAATGCCATTACCAAACTATCCAGAAAAGTGTTTTTCCCTAAACTGAAAGTTCCATGTAATTGTCTAGTAAAAACACTAGATGTTTGAGAAGACAGATAATAATTTCTCTATCTAGGTTTCAAATGGTGGTTCAAAATGAAAGCCAACTTTCTAGATTTAACAACTTCCTACCACTGCAAAATAGTGTAACAGGGCTCCTATAAGGGCATCAAAAAGATCACAAATGTTCATTCGGGTTCGATCCAAGGATTGAAGTGACACCTCACAAAACAACGTGACATGAAGGAAGCTTAACCTCCCCCTTCTGGAGTTACGAAGGTTACTTTGCAAGTCACCATAAGTCGTAATTTGTCTATTTAAACTAGGAGATGGTCAACATATTTACCAGGAAGTCAACTTCAACTCGTCAATAAAATACGTACTGTAGCTATCTAGTTTTGTTGGGACATTTTACTAGATCATCTTGAAGTGAGTGTTTAAGTTCGTTGTTTACCAAGGAATAATAGGTCCTGTAAGCTACGTTATAACATTTTATTGTATTAAAACTAGTTTATTTAATACAAACAAATATAGAAAAAAATTCTTTGTTTTAAAATTTTAATCCATTGCAAAAGAAAAACTAAATAATATAAATTATGAGAGATGAGGGGAGATGAACCATGCCTGGAATACTAACATCTGAAATGTATGGTGGGTTTATCCGCATTCTAGAAGGCGTTGAATGTATTTTAGTATTTCGTCAAAAAGTTTGCATGCATTCTGAAAACATCTCCACTTTCATACATGCTACAAAATGCGAGTAGAGGTTATCAAGTTGAGTTCCACATCAGCTACTTCTATTCACATTTCAACCCAAGTGGGATCTAGTCTCCACTAGAATCATTGAGCCACAACATAGCTATAAAATAATAGATGATTTGATACCCCCATGGTATGAGCAACACAAACTAGGTAGAAAACAAATATCAACGAAGAATAAAGGGATCAAAGAGTAACAATTTTGGTATAAAAATGCCTCTTTCCTACATTAACAGTGATCCATACCTATTCTAGAGATCACATTTTGGCACAGGCTGGGAGTGAGCATACAAATTTTAATTGATCAGGTTGGAGACCACTTGTGCAAGGTGAAAATGGTGGTCACAACAACAAGATATAAAAATCATAAGCACAAGTAGTGATGGGAAAAAAAATGGCGAACCAAGGGAAAAAGCAGAGCTTTCAAGAAAAAAATTATGGCAGCCTCCTCCATCATTTGGTACAACTTGTACAAAGTTGCAAGGGTTCAAGTTTGATAAGGGTGTGATAACAAATTGGGATCCAAATGGGAGCATTAACAACTATTTGGAAGTGCACAGAATCAAGTTCAACCTAGAATATGAACAAGAGAGGGGAGATTGTGATTCGTATCACCATTAGGGGACTAATTATAGGCACAAACCTATATATGTAACCACCCATTTCCCCATCTATCCAAGTTTTCTCTCACAGGGATGTGATTGATGTAGACATAGAGCACTAGCACCCAACACATGTCCAACACTTAAAAATAAAAGCTCCAAATTGGGTTAAATCGCACCCTGTTGCATCCACCAATCGTGGCTTCCAACATGCTCTTGGGTAAGGTAACAAACTTTAAAAAAATGCACTTCACTATTCTCGATTTTGGATGAACACACATACCCCTCAAATTTCCCTCGCTGCAACTATCCAATTTTTCCTAACCTGCAATGTTGAATTTGGGTTCCAGTGTGGGTAAATGCATCCGTATCTCAAATAAAGTTTTGTTGTGTATTATTATGCAAGGAAAATAGAGAGGTTGAAAATTCTTTTGGGGGTGCATGACCTGTCATATTTCTTACACACACCACCAACTAACACACGCTACTTCATCTTCCCATCCCTTCATCTCACACACCAGGCCATGCAACCCGTCCTTTATTTATTTTGTTATTGTTTTAATTTTTACGCAACGAAACATGAGCTTTCCATTTCATCTTCACCCTAAATGGCCTGAGGTACTCCTTGTGATCCCTCTCATTCCATGTTTCTATTGTGTGCATGATTTTCTAATTTAAGCTAATGAAAATAAAGACTAACACCTAGTAGTTTTAATTAACAAAATTGAGAAAAATACAAAGCACCATCAAGATAATAATTAAACAAGGTTAGACACTAAAATTTATTATATTAAAACTTTGAAACTTAACATGCTAGTTATCTAAATCCTCTATTCTCTTAATTGATAACAAAATTAAATGAGTGAACCTATGTAGGCTCCATGGTAAATCAAATTGGTTGTTCTTGATATTCAAAGAACCTAGGAATGGGGGCTTATCAAAGTTGGGCTACAAGACCCTTTTGACACCTCCCATATGACCTGTGTACTTTTTCTAGAAAAGAGGCTTAACTCTCCAAGTGGTGAACTCTCAAGAAAACAAATGAAATATTTTATTTTATTTTAACTATATGCTTTGCTTTTTATTTTCTCAAGAAGTTTAGGTGTTACAAGGGCAAAGGTAGGAGGAGGGATCTTTATATAGCCCAATGGATAAATTTTGAACCACTTCATCCCTTTGCATGTGGGATAAAAGGTAAAACAATATTAGGAATGGATAAGGTTTTGCTTTATAGAAGGTAACCTTACTTTAGAAGGGTTTAATTTATACTTAGTAAGTCATGGGAGTAGGGGGGTGTTTTAATTAATCAAAGGTGATTAACTAATAGGTAGATGTAAGCTTATATAAGCTAATTAGAGGAATATTAGTATGATTTATGCTATAAAAGGGGATTAAACCAATTAAATATTGATTTATTGGTTAAATGAAAGGGGAAGCTAATTAATTAATAATAATTAATTAGTCTAGATATAAGAGGGGATTTATTAACGAAAGGTTGCATTAATTAGGGTATTTGTTGGATAGGCAACTTAATTAATTAGCGCAGTGTAATTAATTAATGAAAATGATAAGAGCGAAGATGAGCATCTTTGACGATATGTCACCTTGCATAATTTGCAAGAAGGGAGATAATTAGCACAATTTAAGTATTTAAATTTCTCAGGTGTAATTATGAGTGTCTACATTTTCCCATCTTTGGAGTGGCTTAAGTGACACCACTTCAAAGATAGTAGATGAATGAAATTTTGAAGGGATAGAAGAAAAAATAGTAGGAGGGAGATATGCCCCCTCGAGTGTTGATGTGGTGATGAATGAAGATGATCGATGATCAAAAAAGGTGAGAAATAGATAGAATAACGGGAAGGGGTAGGAAGCCCTGATAAAATGGAAGACTAGGGGTGAGAGAAAAGTGATGTAGAAGAAATATGGAGTGGAGAGAAGATCTTAGCCTCTAGCCATTATTTATTGGAACAATTTCAATGTCATCATATTGCCACAAGAGCTACATCATCAGTCCTTATGAAAAATATAAGCATATGACAAAGGTAGAATGACATGATAATCTATACCACAAACAATTGTCCATTGCTGAAAATACCAACTCCATGCAACATACAACAATGCAATACGAGAAGGAAACAAGCTCATTTAACAGGGAAAACAAGTACGAATGCACATATTCAACCCCAACAACGGTCAAGACAGTTGTACAAATGTTTTATTATCAAGCTGAAGAGATCCAAATGTTCATGATGGACAACAAAGGGTTAAAAATGATTCCCTGAGCAAGGATATATGAAAAGGGGAAATGATAATGGACACTGGGTCTAAGTAAAAAGTGTTGTGCATCATGAAACAACACCAGGAAACAAATGTGCCCTAGAGTACAAACAAATCTAGCAGCTAGCTTTGTGAATGGTTGTGAATCTGTCGATCCATGAGTTGTATTAATTAGGGGAAGATGTGGAACAAACCCAGTAGGATATGGAGAGAATACCATGTGTAAGACACAATTTTTATCCGTAATAAGTAGGTTACCATTTTTGTAGGTTTTATAATATTTAGGATTTTGTGAAAAAATTGTTGTGTTTTTGGAAGTTTGAAGTGATATATATATATATATATATATATATATAGCTATATATATATATATATATATATAATGTTTTGTTTTCTATTTTCTAAAATGCTGTGGACAGTAGAAGAAATAGAATGAAGGGCCTAGGCGTAACAGAAAGTGCCCCAGGTGGATGAAGGAAGTAACAAACAAAAAATAATGTCCTTGTATAGTTAAAAAAATGAATAATAACAATAATAAAATAATTATTTACAAGAGTGTGGATAAGAAGAAAAACCACCTAGGAGTAATAAAATTGTCCTAATGGGAAGAAAGGGGGATTGGACAGCAAAAAAAAATTCCCCAACACGATGAAAAATAAAAGAAAAATAATTATTTAATTAAAATAATTATTCAACGGTGAACAATGGAGAAAAAGGTGGTTGAAACAAGTCTCTAGGCCTTCACAGTGGTGAAAAATGGGTTGATATACCCCACTGGGGGGGGGGTAAATCACCGCAACCAATTCACTTTTACTGACTACTATTGATATTTTACAGTGAGGCTCTGACAATGATGAGCACGATGGTGATCGCATGGGATTGATTGAGATGAGCAGACACAAACCGAGGGTATTAGCAACACACCGATGATGACGCCTTTGTGAGTAATCAAACCTTTCTTATCAAATTTTGTAATTAATGCCCTAAAATTTGTAATTAGTGTTAGGGGTTACTTCAGTGCGCAGGTAGGCGCAGGTGTCATGTTGGGGGCGCAGGTGTCCCATGGCATATGCACACACACGCAGACACACACACCACACATCCAAGTGTACGTGCACATGTCACACATGTGCATGTATATGCAGACACTAGAAGGGGAGTGCACACACCAAAGGGAGTGCATGCGCACATGTGTAGGGACACGAGCATTAGTGCAAGTATTGAAAGAGTGGTGCACATGCCTGAAAGAGAACACAGTTGCAAAAATGATGGCACAAGTGCCCTAAGACAATTGTCCACACATGCACGTGCCAAAAGGGAGGTGCAAATTCTCGGAAAGGGTGTGCAGGTGTCCTAGGTCGACGAAGGATAGACAAGAAAAATGCCAAAAAGATGACACTTAAAAGAAAATTTTGGATTTTTGGGTTAACCCTAAAATGATAGATAGATTTTTAGAAGAAATGTTGGTGACTGACGAGTGGATTGATATTTTATAGATATGATTGTTAGTGATGCAGACACAGGAGCATCATTCCTAGATTACTGAGCTAGAGGAGAGTATGCATCATCAAGACTGGTGAGCTATGGCCATACTTTTAGAGGTGGTGGGGCTAGGCCTCGTAGCTCATATGCCATCCATCATTTTGGACCATGGATTACTGACTGCACTAGCTGAGTGATGGCACAGCAAGAGTCGGTGTTTTAGAATTCCCACTAGGGAGATGACTGTTACCCTAGAGGATGTATAGAGGATTCTCCACAATGCAAATCATGGGTTCTTTGATTGAGTACACCTCTAATATGGGGCGGATCAGGGCATCCTATAGTGACTTGTTTGACAAAGATGACATACCACATGACGGTATGACTGTCGCATTACACAAGTGTATTTCTGACTTGACACTACATCGAGGGCCCTTATATATCATGTCACTTATCAGTGGGTTTTTTTCTCACTGATAATACAGGGACATCTTTCCTAAGAGGGCTACTACCATTAGTACATGGCATTTTCAATGGTGAGCGTTATTATTGGGGGCAGTGCATACTCTCGCACTTGTACTAAGATTTACATCTGATCACCTACCACTATTAGAAGATAGTGGGGCTAGCCTCATTGCTACAGATTTGGTCCTAGGACCACATTGCTATCGAACACCCTGTAGGCAATTTTCATGTTCGAGACCTAGAGGATCCATCCTACATGGCATGGGTATTAGTAGGTGGTGATGTACAAGGCCACCTAGGAAGCCTATACAAGGTATCAGTGAGATTTTGACAAGTTTCTGGAGAGAGACATTATATGAAGACCCTACAGTCACATTCAGTGGCTGGAGGATGTTGTAGAGCTTAGTGTGTGATCAATAGAGCACTTCATCCTTGGAAATCGTAGCTACATCATAGAGCTGTACAGATTTGATAGGTGCCAATGACAGCTTGGTATAGTACAAGGGGTTCCACAACCTAACATATGGTATGCCCGCTGAGACTCAGAGAGGCACACTATGGGTCCATGCATACTAGTGGCTTGAGCCAGAGAGATTTTCTTACAGGTGGTGCCACAGGCATGGGACCTAGCAGACAGGTAAGGGATCTAGGTACTATAATGAATTATTGGACTTGGTACGCCACTACCTTACCTTAGCATCTGACCATCCTAGAGGAGGCCTGGGAAGTAGGAGCCTAATTGTCCTAAAGAGATCTTGGCATGATGTGGATCAGAGAGAGGGTGTAGCAGGTCATGATCCAGAGGATCCATTTGATGGATTAACTCATGATGAGCAGGGTGCCCGACAGATACAGGGACTGAGGCCACATGGTCTAGGATAGGCACTTACAAAACCTTATAGGCCTCAAGTTTTAGAGTAGGGGCATTCCTTTAGAGCAGTACAGGGACATGTCCCAGTGGCTCAGCCTACGACTCAGATAACCGTGTTACAGTAGCAGTTATAGTTAGCTTTGGTAGAGCGAGACTTGGTCAGGGTAGAGAGAGACCAAGCCTGAGCTCAGATTGTATCATTGACAGTTGATCAAGATCAAGCATGGGCCTAGGCAGGCTAGGGAGGTGATAGCATGGTGCACTTTTAATAGATAGGTTAGATGGCCGTGTAGATGGCCCAGGTGAAAAATCTATACCAGCAGACATAGGCCCAACTCCAACCCATGATACTTGAGTGAGATAGGCTGAGGGATGAGCACGTAGTGGGCTGGGCTGAGCACGTATTGGGCTAGGCTAAGTGGTGAGCTCCTTCCTATAGTGTCCTTCCAACACATAGATGGCATAGCAATGACTACTTGGAAACATAGAGATCTGGCTATAGCTGAGGGAATAGCCTCTATATTGCAGGTCCTTATACTTTGAGGTAGTTTTGGCTGAGTGGTGAGCTCCTTCCTATAGTTAGCAGTTGAGCAGGGGCACTAGATCTAAGAGGCCTTAGGCTTCAGTGTAGAAGCCACATCCTGGGAGAGCCACCGATGCCCATGCCATGCCGCCACCACGAGATAGGATGGATACTCCTTCAGAGGGCTCGAGTCAGCCCTGATGTTTTATATTTCCACATATGCCTCTTGATGAAGGCTATGAGTAGATTGTGCTCCATGTATTCTATTTCATATTTTTACAACAGTTTTGACACATGCCTCTAATGAAGGATTTTGTATTTAGTGTCAATGTATCATCTTATTGTACGCCTCAGATGAAGGCATTTTTTTATATATAGAAGTTTTGATACATGCCTCTGACAAAGAATTTTTGGATGTACTATCATGATGTAAATCCCTCTTTGATACATATATACCACACATGTATCATATGGACATTTTTAACATGACATATGTGTTTATGAGATGGACATTTGTTTATTATTTCTCATGGATAGACAATTGTGTTTATGATGTGAGATGATTTGATTTGACATGTATATGTATCATGATCTTGTTGATGTATCGCATGTGTTATTCTAGATGATTGATCTTGTATAATATATCAAATGTGTTTGTTTATATGATGTTCCATACTTAGTGGATGGGATAATATGATTATATGGGTGCTGTGGGGGGATAGATTTTGATATTTGTGATCCCTCTTGCCCCCATTTGATGATACAATATGTGATTATTAGCTTAGCATTCTTGTATGATGTATACTTAGCTTTTTCTTGATATATGATGTATAGATGATGTATAGATGATGCTAGATGTGATGATAATGATGGTAATGTGATGATGTGATAACAAAATAATGCACATGTAATAAACACAATCAAATGCTAACAAAGAACATAATGAATGAACATAATAATGCACCATGATTCACCAACATGAAAAAAACACTCCAATATGCACAAGTAAGGATAAATCTAATCTAAGAAAGAAAAGATGAATTCTAACAAAGTATGCTCAAGCAACAAACAACCTAAAAGTACAAACATGAAGCAACTATACAAGTAAACAAGCAAAGCAAGAAACAAGACAATGTAAGTAAACATAAGTAAATGTTTTTGTAAGATTTTTTTTCATGCAACAATTTTCTATTGTTTTTTTCATTTATTTGAAATGATTTTCTATTGTTTTGTGCTATGTGGAATATTTTTTTATTGTATTTATGTTATGTGGAACAATTTTCTATTGTTTTTATGTTGTTTTGTGGATTGTTTTTTGCATTTTGTGAACAATTTTGTATTCTTTTTGTGTTTTTTGAAACAATTTTGTATTGTTTTTGTGTTGTTTTGTGAAACAATTTTCTATTTTTTTGTGATTTTCTAATAGTTTTCTAGAGCTATGCACAGGTAACCAAGGAAGCGTGGATGCCCCCAGCGTTAGATGGGGAATATACAAGGGAAAAGGCCACACACTTATGAACAAGAAGGTGAAGTCATTGAATTACCCCCAGTGTAAGATGGGGAATAGCGAAAGACCATGCCCCTCACAGATGAATAAAAGAAGACAAAGCCAGATCAAGGCTTGATAGGATTGGGCTCACAGGGAATCTCAAAGGTAGAACTAGGGCTAGAACAAGTAAAAGTACCCTCTAGATGTAAGATGCTTGTGAACAACAAATCCTCCCAAGGTGCCGGAAACTAGTTTTCACCCAAAGGACTTATCCAAAGTGCCACAATTGTGTGGTTTTCACTTGTGGATGACCTGTTTTCTCTTTTTTTTTCTCTTATTTGATTTTTTTTGTATTTTTGATCATTTTACCATGTTTTTGCTTTTATTTTTTACTTTTCTGATTGCGTGCCATGCTTAAGCATAGGAACCTGCTTAAGATGCATGGCATTCATGGGCTCACCAGAGCTCATCACCATTGGGGTGAGTGATTTTTATATGCCCCTGTGTCCATACTTGGCCACTATAACATAAGGTCCTAACCAATGTGGTTTGAACTTTCCTTTCTTTTCTCATTCTGCCGCTCATGTGTTGAACTGATTCTCCTTCATGACCAAATCACCAACCTCAAACTGACAAGGTATGATTCTCTTGTTGTAGTTTTTGGAGACTTTGTTCTGATACACTTTGAGGTGATTAAGGGTGCAAATGTGCTTCTCATCTAGGAGCTCTAATTCAGCCTATCTAGCCACTCCGGTAATCTTCATCTTTATCCAGATAGTCCCTAAGAGAGATTCTTAGGGAAGGAAGTTCAATTTCTAGTGGGATGATAGATTCCATGTCCCAAATACTAGAGAATATGGCATTGCACCCGTAGGAGTGCGAATGGAGGTCCTGTAAGCCCAAAGAGCTGGGTGGATTTGTAAGTGCCAATTACGACCTGTTTTGCTTGACCATTTTCTCCATTATTCTCACCAAAGTCTTGTTTGTGGCTTCAGCTTGTCCATTACCTTGGGGGTAATATGGTGTAGACCATTTTAACCTGATTTGGAACCATTGACAAA
Organism: Taxus chinensis; assembly: GCA_019776745.2. Lineage (NCBI taxonomy): Eukaryota > Viridiplantae > Streptophyta > Pinopsida > Cupressales > Taxaceae > Taxus > Taxus chinensis. The sequence continues at coordinate 942,714,355 of CM034148.1, read as the reverse complement.
TACCTTTGACCAGTTTTATTCTTGAATGACTTTCCATTATCCGTAACAATGGCCTGCAGGAATGCCATACTAGCAAATGATATGATTCATGATAAATTTGGAAATCTGAGCTCTTGTTACATAGGTTAAGGGGACAGCTTCCACCCACTTCGTAAAGTATTAAGTAGCCGTGATGATGTGGGTATGGCCATCAGATGAGGTAGGGGTAATATTCCCTATCAAGTCAAGTCCCCATTTCGAAAATGGCCATGGGGTAGTGATAGGTTGCAATGGTTGCGATGGAGCATGGATGAAGTTTCCATACTTCTGGAAAAGTACACACTTCCTATGACATAATTGCAACAATCAGTTTCCATGGTAGGCCAATAGTAGCCTACTCTTAACAATTTCTTGGCCAAAACCATTCCATTAGTATGTGCTCCACACACCCCTTCATGTACTTCTTTGATCACTTGGATCGAAATCCATCATATCAAGACAACGTAACAGATTCCCATCATAGCCACGATGATAAAGCATACCTCCTAAAAGGGTGTAACGGGCTATTTGGTGAATTAGGATTTGTTTCTTAGAACGGGAGATGATTAGGAGGGAACGTGTTGTCTTTGAGATAGGTAAAGATGGGCTCATACCATGGGGAATTGGGACCAACAACATCACAAGCCAAAGACATGATTCTGGCATGTCATACGCAGGCTAATGTAAATTTTCCACAAAGAATGGCATGTCATTATTCCCTGGTGGAATACAGAAGCATAGAACCCACTATTTCCATAGCATCTACCGATCTATTTTGCTCTTAGGAATTTTTTCAAATGTAATGCACACAAAGTACTCTTTAGAGTTTCTACCAGCTTTTTGTAAGGTATGAGCTTTTCATCCTTAACCTTGTATTCATCATTAACTTGCTTGATAATTAACTGAGAATCACCCACAACCTTGACATGATGGATGTCCCATTTGATAGTGAGCTTCATCCCTATGATAAGTGCCTCATACTCTACAATATTGTTTGTGCAAGGAAAACCCAGGTGAAAATCATATGGTATAGGGTCGTCCAAAAGGAGTAATGAGGACCACCCCTGCACTCTTGAACCATGAAAAGTAAAGGACCCACCAAAGTGTATCTGCCATACGACAAATTCTTCAATGTATAGCAATGAGGCATCTGGTAGATCCAGATTCAAAGGTTCAGTGCCTTGCAAAGGTGCTTCTATGCTAATTAATCTGTGAGTACTTGTCCTTTAACTGACTTCTGATGTACAAATTCTATGTCAAATTCACTTAGTAGAATGATCCAATTAGCCATTCTACCCTGTGAGGGCGGGTTTAGATAGCAAGTACTTGAGTGGGTCAACTTTGGATATAAGCTTGGTTTTGGTATTCAATAGATAATGGCAAAGTTTTTGAAAAGTAAAAACAACAACCAAACAAGTATTTTTCAATTTGGGGATAGTTGAGCTCATAAGTGATGAGAGTGCAACTAAGATAATACACCACTTTTTCTTTATGACCAAGGTCATATTGGGCGAGCAACACACCAATAGCAAATTGCGTAGCAGAGATATAAAGCAAGAGTGGCTCACCCAGGATTTGGAGGCATGAGGACATGTGGATTAGCCAAGTATTGTTTAAGAAAAGAAAAGGCTTGATCTTGCTACTATATCCCCAAATGAAGGCGACATCCTTTTTAAGTAGGTGGGTGAACAAATGGCACTTATCTAGCAAGCTAGGAGATGAAGTGGTGAATAGCTTATATTTTTCCCTGCAAGCTGCATAGTTGATTAATGTTCTTAGGAGGAGGCATTTCAGTAATAGCAGATACTTTAGCAGGGTCTACCTCAATTCCCCTTCTTGATACTAATGAAACCTCATAATTTTCCTGATAGCACACTGAATACACACTTCTTTGGATTCAGCCGGACCTTGTACTCTCGTAGGTGCTCAAAGATATGCTGCAAAATGACAGGGTGATCTTCTCTTGTCTTAGACTTTCCAAGGATGTCATCCACATAGTCCTCCATGATATCATGAATCATATCATGAAAAATTACCATCATTTCCCATTGATAATTAGCTCCTATGCATTTTTAAGCCCAAATGGCATTACCTGATAACAAAAGGTACCCCAAGGAGTCGTAAAATTCATTTTGTGTTGATCTTCATCAACAATCTTGATTTGGTTGTATCCTAAAAATCCATCCATGAGAGATAGACATCTCATATCTTGCTGTTGAATCCACAATCATATCAATATTTGGTGGCAGAAAATCATCCTTAGGGAAAGCCTTATTAATGTCTCTAAAATCCATGTAAATTCTGATACCGACAGGCTTTTTCTGGATAGGGATGATGTTGGATATCCATTTCAGAATAATCTGATAGGCAGAATGAATCCTACTGCAAGAAATCTTTCTAATTCTTCTTTAACTAGTAAGGCCACCCTTGGGTGCATCTTTCTAAGCTTATGTTTAATAGGCTTAGCATCTGCATGCACAACTAGGTTGTGCATGACCAAAGTTGGATCTAAGCCTGGCATGTCTTTGTAGGACCATGCAAACATGTCGATAAACTCTCCGTAGTAGCATAGTGAATGTTTTTTATGTTCTAGTAGCCAAGAGTGATGCTCCCAATTTGACTATCTTTGGGTCCTCTTCTGTACCAATATTGACATCAATAGTTTCCTTGACTAGTAATTTTGACAAGTCCTCCATACGCATAGGATTAGGAGGAAGGTTGAGATATTCGTCCAAGGATGTCTCCATGAGATTTTCATCCTTGGCGTGGTCACTTTTATTGTCCTTTGATTTTTTTATTTGTTTATCAGCTAGTGCCTCAAAGAGGTTTTCACTGTGTGACTTGGACTTTGATTTTTGCCGAGGCTTTACGATTGTAACTTTTGCCCTCACTTTTTCTTAAGTTTTACTAACCACGAAGCTCAGCCTCCTCACCTGAAGTAGGCATAGGTATCCAAGTCAATAAAGAAGCCCTTTTTGTGGTCTCCAATGGGAATTGTATCCCTTATGCCCATGAACTCTACAATAGCTTCATCATTCTCAAATAGATCTAGTGACATATGACGTTGTTGGTCCCATTCAACAAGGGAAGGGTAAACAAGGTCAAGGGTTGGTTCCATAGGGGTTATGGTTAGGACAGCGTTGTTCATGAATAGGTTTATGGAGGCAAGATCCTCATATTGGCTACAATGGGAATCTGTATCGCTGTCTAGATAGTCAGAGCTATCCTCACATTCAGAACAAGTAGCATCTTGATCATTGGGGTGTGCCCCATAAGGGTGAATTCCAATGTCCGTATCTTTCTATTTTAAAATGCGGAAGAGGCATTGGTTCTCTCTATCCTTGTTCATTTCTTCCACATCCTAGGCCCTTGTAGCCCATGGAGTACATCATTTTACTGGATTTCTCTATATTCAGGGGTTTGATAACAGGTTGGCTGAGTATCCTCTAGGACCCAAGTTGTAGGTGGATCCAACAATTTTTCTTCAACTAACAAGCCTCCAGGTAAGAATGACCCAATAGTGTGTTCATTTCTAGGTCTTTTAAAGTGATAGTTGGGTCGACCTCTAGTCTTGGGTGACAATGAGAGGTCTGAAACCAAGAGGGCTTGTTACACATTATATTCTCCACAGTCATATTCTATAGAACCTTCATCTCCAATAAATAAAAAGGATAGGTTGATGTAGATGCACCATGGGCACAAGAACTGAGAGAATTTGAATCTATCTGAGATTCCATGGCCTCAGATTGGAGAGGACAACTATATCGGTAGAGGGACATGCATATGTGCCCTTATGTGACAAAATTATTGAGAGCTCTGTACAACCCCCTGATGCCCCGCAAGGGCTCTAACCTCTCCTTGTATTGTAATGGTGTGTCCCTCATTACTTCAATTTAATGCACTGATGGAATGTCGATGGCATGAACTAGTCATGACATGAATCCATGGTCGACCTAGAAGCATATTATATGACTAAGTTCCAAGTCGCAGGACATGAAAATTTCATTTGATGGCAAGTGGGACCCACCTCCATGGGAGAAAAGTGATTGTGCCTTTTACTGACTCCCTTTCTGCGTTAATCATAAGTGGTGATAGTCGATGATATTTGACGTCAAGATCTACTTCATGTATGTCCTAGCTGCTTAACCAAAAACTTTAGCATGCATATGTTCAAGCGGGGAAGTTCATATGGAAGAATCCAAAATTCACTTGGCCGAGCAGAGACAAGTGAAGGATTATGAGTTGGAGTTTGCAGAGATGGATCATCAAGCCCAAGATTGCAACTGGGTAACCGTGACCCCAGTGAGTACTCAATGTAAAGCAACTGTGGAGAGAAGATAGCTCATCTTTGATTGTCTGATCATCCTACCCGAGCCCTGCCTTCGTTATCACATTCTTTGGACCTGATATCTCCATCAGGAATTAGTAAGTAGTATCTTGTATGTTCTTTTAATAACATTTCTTAGACTTCTGAATCACAGCAATTATAAGTCTATTCCTAGATCTACTACCCGGTAACACCCTCCATCTAACTGTCATTCTTCTACCCCTACATTACCCCCAAGAACATCCCCCATACTCTCTGAGTCTTCTCCATCACCCCATTACCTATCCCCAATCATTTACCAGCCTTATAAACACCATAGCCACCTTATAGCCAACCTTCACTAAAAGCCCCCTAAATCACTGCCCCTATCGATATAGGTTAGCAGAAACCGGTACTGTTGACAGTGACCGGCATCGGTCACTGTGATTCAAAACCAAGACCAGCCTTCTCTCTATTGTTTTAACAAGGTAATTAGATTGTAATTTTGAAATAACTTCTTTGTTAGAATTTGTGTTAATTCATATTAGCAGGGGAACTGACCACCTTCGAAAGGAAGTCCAATATTTCTTGGGCCTAAGGCAGTTCCCTCATTTATTGTCTAATTAGAATCTGGTGGTCTTGTATTCTTACTTGTAGGTAGTCCTTCCCAGACAAAAAGGAGTTCTTCGCAATCGATCTGATCTCTCTCTACGGTACGCGCACACCCTCCAAACATTCAACAGGTATTCCTCCTAGCCCTAACCCTTATCTATTTCTCAAGAGAATGAAAGGATAGAAGCAACTCTATTCCAAGAATGGAAACATTCTGAGCGAAACATTTTGGCACACCCGATGGGACCCATTTTGGGTTTCTTTCTTTCTTGCTTGCTTTCATATCGGGAGCATACTTATAGTTTGTTTCTACTAAATATTCACAAAATATTTTTTCATTTTGGTAAAATAATTTGTCTTGCTTTCACATCTTTGCATTAGTGAAAATCATCTCCTTGCTTCATAGAATATCATTTTTGATTTGGGTTTCAAACACGTGCATCACATTCTTGCTTATTGTTTTCAATTCTAGTGAACATAGATTAAGTAACATGTCATACACATGGGGGTGATATCCATTGTATTGACAAGAAATTAATCTTACTTTCACTACACAACACATACCAAATCACATCATAAATTAACACAACAGCTCAAACATCCCTCTTTTCCGCGGTATTCCTCCGCCCGATTGAGGTAACCTTATAAGCAAAAACAAACTTGACATTTCCCCTAAGTATTCTATTTAGGATTGACATCATCTTGCGTCTAAGGCATAAGCCCACAATAATTAAAACTAATCCTAGGGTTAGTCTCTTGATTTACTCTTGCATCTTGCTTGTTTTTAGTTCTGTTTCTCTGTCCTACACTATTTTAGTGATCACTTCAGAATAGTTGGGTAGGCATACTAAGCATTATTAACCCCAAATCAGCAACTTCCTACAGCTTCTTACACCGGTCCTATTATACCGACATCGGTTAACTTACCGACACCGGATACAATCTGACCGACATCGGTTATCTGACCGATATTGGTTACTGTCTTTCATAGTTCCCAAAACCAGCAACCTACCAATTCCAACATTTTGTTGCTGCTTCTGTTCCTGATAGATTGCATCCCTGCTGTGTACTCTTGTCCATGGTTGTTATCACTCGGAAACAAGCTGCAGCCATGGTTTCACATGCCTGTTCCGTGCCTTTGCCTGAATCACCCCCTTCACATTCTATACGGAATCCTACGGACACCAGTGAGGTTCCCAAAATCCCTGTAGGAGATAAGGAATTTGTGAAATTTTTGGATGCCAATCCTAGTGCTGTACAATACTATTTGTCTCATGCCCTTAACGGTACACCTAACGGTCAACTCCTTGTTGGCATGCCTATTAGTATAGCCGCTTACTTAGCTCCTTCCCCACCTGATGACTCCACCTTGCCTTCTTCATCCTTAGCCCCGTCTCCCAACTTAGTGGCTTCAGAGGTTCTTACGGCACAGATTGGCTTTTCTTTTGTTAATCTGGGGCCCCACGTATCATTACCGCCAACTGCTCCTACCTCGTCTCTCTCGCAAACTTCTCCTTTCATAACTTGCTCTCTGCCACTTATCCACATGAGCTTTCCTTCTCAAGCTCCACCCACCTTTTCATTTCCACACACTTATCCGGTGGCTTCAACACCTTATATAGGACATCCCTATTCAGTCGCCTCAACATATTCGTCCTCAATACCTTATCAACATTTAGCCCCCCCATTGTCTAGTGGAGGCCCTTTGCCCAATCCTCCACCTTTTACAACAACCACACCATCATCTCATCCAACCACTGATTTCATCAAACAAATGATGGATAAGATGCAAAATCTGGAGGCTTCTATTTTAGGAAGCCGTAGCACCCTGACATACAAGCAAGTTTTTCGGGAGCCTATTCATCCTTCTGTTCCCCTTCATTCATATCCTCCTCAATGGGAATTACCAAAATTCACTCGTTTTAATAGTAAGGAGGATCCTCAACAACACTTGCGATCATTTATACATGCCTACTATCTGATTGCTCATGACAATGCTTTACTACTCCGCACCTTTCCCATGTCCTTATCAGGACCCACCTTGGAGTGGTACAGTGCTTTAACCTAGCACTCAATCTTCTCTTTTAACCAATTAGCCCAATATTTCTTGGATCATTTCTCCATTAATATTGCTAAGAAAGTATCTATCACCGACCTCTTTGCCGTCCGACAATTTGAAGATGAATCTATCGCAGATTTTGTTGGACGATGGCAGGGTCTAATCAACCAACTTACTTATGCCTTGCCTCAGGCCAAACTCATCAAACTCTTTACGCGGGCCTGCGCTAAGAACATTTCTCCTACCCTCCAAATTCAAACTTTCCGCACCTTTGATGAGGCCTTTACTATGGCTCAGAAACAAGAAATTTGAGCCTTAGAGGAAGAGAAATTGTGGTTACGCAAAAAAAATCCTATTTTCGGAACCTAAGATTCCACCCATAAACCCAACACCACCAATTCTCATGCATCGACTGCTTCGAAATCAAAAGGAGCTATACACGCGGTGATGGTCAAATCCCAAGCACCGTCTTATACCCCACCAAAAACCACCTATAAGTATAAAGCCGAGCCCATCAATTACACTCCCTTGGGAGAAACTTATGGTGTCATATTGGACAAATTGCTCAAAGCAGGAGCTATCACCTTGCCTCCTATTAAACCTCACTCCGGGTTTGATTCCACCCGTGAAATACCTTCTTGGTACAAATAAAATGACTTCTGTAACTTCCACCATGTGAAGGGACACAGTCACAAAAACTGTAAGATGTTGAAAAATATAGTGTAGGAAATGGTTGATGCAGGGGATATAACCCTCGATAATCCTAATGCCCCTGCTAACCGAAATTTGAAAATCTTCAACAAGCCATTCCCGAACCACTCATCTAACAGTAACATAAACCAAGATATCTTAGTCGAGGAGAGTGTTCATGAAATCCATGTAATTTTCGATTCCCAACCAAAAGCCTCTATTGAGAAAATTCTGAATCAAGCTTCTTCACTAACGCAAGGACCCGAACCTCCTTCACCACCATCAAGACAAGATGAAATCATTGCCATTCCTTTACCCATAAAGGAATTAACCACCCAGAGTTCTCTTCTTATAGATGAGCCTTCTTACACCACATCCCTGCAAGATTGTGAGCGGATGTTATCTAACTTATCTATTTCCCAAACATCTCCTTCTACCACTCTTGTTATACAAGAGGAAGGCTCACCACTTTTTTCATCATCCTTAAACGAGAAACCCCTTGAACTGACATCACCAAATTATTTAATCATGATGGATCCTCTCAGACATGCCCTCCTACCTATTATTTCTTCATCGCCTAAATCTTTTCAGCAACCGGTTGACCTCTTAACGCCCATTGATACAGTGCCTCATTTACCCCCTATATCACACCCACAGTGGACCGGAATCACAACCCACCTTTATTCCATACGAAATTTCCTATTCACACATGAGGATTGTCACCCCTCCAAAGATAGACGAGTCCTATGGGAATTTTTGAGTACACCATGCTCCACTCAGATGCAGATGAACGATCCAGACACCTCTACCATATACCCGTGGTGTTTACAAAAACTCAAAATGCCTGTCCTCACCTTCACCCCCCTCATCTCTACCAAATACCTCATCCACCTCTATTAACCTAACCAAACCTCCCCCTACGCTTGGTAATTCACCAATACCCAGCCTAACACACCCACCTAAACGGTTAGATTTATCCAAAAATAAAGCCGTCCATCCACCTAGGAGACAGACCCAATCTCCTCAAGTCCAATCTATGCCTCTATCACAACTAAAACCATCGTCATCACACCTACCTTCTATATTGGGACCTCACCCCTCCACCTTGCCTCAATACATCGTACCTCCTACGTTTTCTTTAAAATGACCTGCACCTTCTACATCCATACAGAAATCTTGTTCACCTATCAACCCTAAAAAGACTCCATCATCAAAGGATTTGTTTGCTCTCTCTCCTCTTTCTCCGTGGTTGGTTCCTGCTACCACATCATCTGTGGCCTCACCATCTAACCAGCTAAACATACCTTTTGTGCTGAAGAAGCCACGTTTAGTTAAATCCAATTATCAAAACCCCTTATCTAAAACACCATCCGTACAAACCAACCATACCCAAACATTACCAAAACCAACCCAATCAATAGCTTCATCTTCCTCTAACTTTGACCCGCTCAAAGGATCTTACACTAAGATCCTGGATATGTTGGTGGAGAATGCGACCATTTCCCTACCCCCACTTAGACCTTATGATCCATCTAAACCTTGACCTATAGGTTATGATGAGTCTAAAATCTATGCTTACCACCGCACACCAGGACATGATGTACAGGGATGCAAAGCTTTGAAAGCCATCCTTCGTTAGTCACCTCTCTCAGATAGAAAGGTTAAGAAAGACAACTTACGAAGGGAGAAACCTTTAGCTTTAATCCCCTCTCCTATACCACCTATCCCCGCCTCACCAAGATCTATCATTATTACAACCCCACCTCTCAAAGACCATGACTTATCCCTACCGTCTTCCTCCTCTCGTGTTCACGAGATCAACATGATTAGTGTTGCTACTCAAGGGTAGAAAAACAATGGGAAAGCTAAAGAAAGCACACCTGCGGCCACTCTTTCTCCGTCCACCATCCCGATCACACCACCACCTAAAGTGGTTATTCATGGACCTGCCAACCCCGTCTCTGATGGATTTGCCCACTGAACAATGATCAAACAAGTTCACCAATCACCTATAAAAATGACACTGTATGATCTCATTCAGACCTCTGAATCTCATCAACAAGCTCTCGTTGAAATCCTTCAAGGGATAGAGGTCTTACCTAACAAAACCTTGCCCGTTACCTCCATCTTAAAACCCAACCACGTTGCTTCTCTCACCAAACAATCTATCACTTCCATCCCTGTACAACAAACCGCTGTTGTCAGTTTCTCCGAAGATGAAATTATTGACTTTGGTACAGAAGATCCTGACCCCGCTCTTTTCATCTCAGCTTACGTCTGGGACATCCGGGTGCATCGTGTTATGATTGACGGGGGTGCTAGCCTAAACATCATCTCTTCCAAATCCTTCTAACAAATGAATATCCCCTCTAGCTACATGTGTCCCAACCCCACCATGTTGTGTTCATTCAACGATGCTATTACTTATACCTTAGGCACTGTGATCCTTAACATTCATGTAGGGCCACGTACCTTACCCGAACTCTTCTATGTCCTTGAGGGTGAATTCCAATACAACATGTTGTTAGGCCACCCTTGGATCCTGGCTATGGGATGCGTTCCCTCCACCTTACATAGATGCATAAAATTTGAGTACGAGGGGAAGTCCTACACCGTAAAAGCTGACCCTCCCCCCTTCAAAACCTACAATATGTTATATCGCCCTAATGATGTGCTTGTACCAGTCAAGACACCCATTCATCCAACCCAACCATCCACTTCAACCACACCTCAACCATCCACCTCAACCGCACCTACACCTTCAACCAATGAAACTACCATCGCAAATACCACTTCCTTTCCCGCAGACAATATCCCAACCTCAGATCCCTTAGTAGATGTCTTTCAATGCCTTACGTTGGGGGAGTATCACCTGTATAACGTTAGCATGTTCCATACCCCATAGTAGTACAGACATTTACATGCGCATCCTACCTATGACCGTCATGTGGGGGAAGTAATCTCATATGGACCGCCTAATTGCCGCACCAACCTAACGTATGGGGGTGTTGATACATCCTCTGTCACCCCTGAACCTCCCCTTAGTGTGGTACCCTTCCTATTTGATTTTCAATATCTAACTACTCGTCGTTTTTCTCTCACCTTCCTGACGCGCTGTGCTTGGAAGGGCTTTGGTTTCGGTCTTTATGAACAAGGCCGACATACGATCATTCCCATTACTACACACAAACACAAATATCATCGTGGTCTTGGATTCTCTGAACCACCTACACTGAAAACATTGCATATCCATTGTATCTAGGAAGGTGACGAAGTCACCTCTTCCGAACCATCATCACCCATTTTGCCATCATCACCCACAGAGTCGATAGACCTTGAATCTATCCCTCCTAACTTTTTTTTTTCATAAACGCTATCTTCTTGGGTCCTCTCACTTATCAACGTGATAATGAAGACCCATCTTCTCTTCCCCTTCTATATCCAGACATGATCGAAGAGGACTCACCTTCAATTAATGTTGTTGAGCGCTAGGATGATGACTCCATTCTATCTTACCTTGGTGCGGATGACTCTTATATTCAACGTGCCTTGCCATCTGACACTCAAACCATGTTGAATGAGTCAACTATAGAAATCAACATCCACACTGAGGAATATCCTCACATTGTGAAGATCGGAAAATCTCTTACCACATCAGAACAAACTGCCTTCACTACTTTCCTCCGTGCCCGCAACCAAGCTTTCGCTTGGTCCTACGCTGACATGCCAACAATTGATCCTGACATTGCTATCCATAACATTACCCTAAAACCCGATGCCAAACCAGTTAAACAGAAACTGAGAAAAATACATCCACGCATTGCCCTCTTGGTCAAAGAAGAGCTTCAACAACTCCTTTTTGTTTCCTTCATCTTACCTATTGACTATCCTTAATGGATCTCTAACATCGTATATGTTACTAAAGCAACGGGGGGACTTCGTATATGTACAGATTTCCGGGACCTTAACCTCACTTTCCCAAAGGATGACTTCCCCCTCCCAAGTATTGATCAACTTGTTGATCTCACTACGGGCCATGAGATGCTTTCTCTCATGGATGGCTTCTCGGGATACAATCAAATTTTGGTAGCCCCGGCCGATCAACATAAAACTACCTTCATAACTCCTTGGGGAACCTTTTGTTATCATGTCATGCCGTTTGGAATTAAGAATGCTGGTGCAACCTATTAGCGGGCTATGACTTACATTTTTCATGACATCATGCACACTATCCTTGAGGATTATGTCGATGATCTTCTTGGAAAATTTAAACATCGCAGTGAACATCTTGATGTTTTAACCATTATTTTCAATCGCCTGTTACAATATTGTGTTCGTCTTCAACCAAAGAAATGTGTCTTTGGTGTCCTTTCAAGAAAAATCCTTAGTTTTATTGTTTCTTTTCATGGCATCGAGGTAGATCCAGCTAAAGTTAAAGCTATCCTAGAAATGCCCCCACCTACTAACCTCAAACAATTGCGTAGTTTACAAGGTAAACTCCAATCTATCCGGTGTTTCATCTCCCAACTCTCAGATTGATGTCAACCTTTCCATCACCTCCTTAAAAAGGACATTGTCTTCCAATGGAGCTAAGAGTGTCACCAAGCCTTTGAGGCTCTTAAAGCATATCTCTTGCAGCCACCTGTGCTTATCCCACCTCAGGACCATCGCCCTTTCTACCATTACCTTTCTGCCACTGACCATGCTGTAGGAGCCATGCTCGCACATCATGACTCTGAGCATCAAGAACAAGCCGTTTATTACATAAGTCATACTCTCATGGATTACGAGACTAGGTATACACATGTAGAAAAGTTGTGCCTAGCCCTATCATTCGTAGCCACCAAAATATGACACTACCTCCTGAATCACAAAACTTTTGTCATCACCAACGCAGACCCCATTCATTATATGTACACCAAACCACATCTAAACCAATGCATCGCCCCATGGCTTATGCTCCTTGCCAACCTTGACCTTGAATTTGTACACCAGAAATCAATAAAAGGACAAACTATTGCAGACCAACTCGCGGAAGCCCCTTTACCTGGGGAATAATTTACCAATTTTAATTTCCCCGATGAACTCATCACCACTCTTTCACTCAGTGAGGATTCATATCCAATGACCCTCTTCTTCGATGGATCCAAATGCCAGTGCGGCAGAGGAGTCGGTGTTGTTCTCATTCCTCTTGACGCTGAGCCTATGCCTCTTTCCTTCCGGCTCAATTTCCCCTGCACTAATAATACAGCGGAATATGAGGCCCTTGTTTTGGGTCTCCAGGTTGCGTTACACTTAGGTGTCAAGTCTATTAACATTTTCGGTGACTCCCAATTGGTAGTCAATCAAGTTTTGGGCATCTACCAATGTAAAAATGAGGAACTTCAAAAGTACAAACATTACGTGGATTCAATTTTGACCTTATTTACTCATTATTCTATCCAAACCATTCCCTGCTCCACTAACAAATTTTTGGATACTATGGCTTGCTTAGCCTCGGAAATTCCTGCCTCACCAACTGACTCTGACATATTCATCTTGGTCCAACAACTCTTTGCCCCATCTTACTCAGCCCTAGATGTTTGTATGATAAATAATGTGTCTACTAATTCGCAGGATACCTGGTATCACCAATTTCACGACTACCTTACAACCCTTGTTCTCCCACCTGACCTTACTAGTAATAGAAAACATGCTTTTCTTAAAATTGTTTCTCGTTATGTCATCATGGGGGGACTCCTCTATAAACATGGCTTTGATGGCATCCTCCTCTGATGTCTAACCGGTGCAGAGGTCACCTATACCATCCAACAAGTCCACGACGGTACTTGTGGTGGAAATTTTAGTGGCCTTGCTGTGGCCAAATGGATCCTTCGCCTAGGCTATTATTAGCCTACTCTTAATAAAGACTGCTACGAATATGTTAAGCATTGTGTTATGTGTCAACAACATGCCAACCTTCAACATACTCCTAGCCATCCGCTACAGGTCACACGAGATCTTTGGCCTTTCTCACAATGGGGTTTAGACCTTATTGGTGAGATTCACCCACCCTCTTCGCAACGTCACCGTTGGATAATCACAACAACCGAATATTACACTAAATGGGTGGAATCCATTCCACTCATTTCAACCAAAAAAGAAAAAATCGTCGAATTCATTAACCATCACATTATCTGTCGTTTTGGCATTCCTCATCACCTGATAACAGATAATGGAAAATCTTTCAAAAATAAGCTGTTACAAGACCTTTGTGACAACTTTGGTATCAAACTTAGTTTCTCATCATCTTACTATCCAAAAGAAAATGGTCAAGCTGAATCTTCTAATAAAACCCTCACCAAAATCCTCATAAAATTTGTTAACGATTCTGGAAGCAACTGGCCTGATCACATCCCCTTTTCCCTTTGGGCTTATCGGACTAGCATTCGCACCTCCACTAATTCCACCCATTTTCTTTGGTATATGGTACCGAGGCTGTCTTACCTCTCAAAATACAAATACCCTCCCTGAGAATATCTCTTCAGGATATTCTCACCAATGATGATTTCCGCCAAGAGCGGTTAGCCCAATTGGAGCTTCTTGACGAGCGTCATCTTACAGCTCTTGACCACCTTCAAATCTATCAAAAGTACATCAAGCGTGCTTATGATAAGTGACTTCATGAGCATACCTTTAAGGTTGGTGATCTTGTACTCAAAGAGAATCAACATGTAACCAAACTAGAAAAGAGAAAATGCAGAAAATTTGCTCCAAATTAGATTGGGCCTTACATTATCACTCACATCTACGGATCACGCACTTATCGTTTAGATTCGCTTAATGGTAAACCTGAGTCTGAACCCCTTAATGCCTTGCATCTCTGACCATTCTACTATTGAATTTAATGTTACATCACTTCTTATCTACCTTGCACTCGTCCCTTGAGCTCATTTACCACCTCATACACTTTGTTTCATACATCTCAAAATAAAATCAAGCTCACATGGTTTGGTCATAACCTCCCCTTAAAGATGCCTTCCCCTTTTTTAGTCTATTCCATGACTTAAAAGTATCAAAATAACACGTTCTCAATTATATGCTTATGGGATATTCTTGAGTCAAACTTCCTACAACACTAGATGGTTCAGGCCAAACGGACATCTAGACCACTAAAGTTATACATAGACTGCTCCCTCAAAGGACAGCTATGTGCAAAGCCACTTCTACTATTATAAATAGACTGCTCCCTCGAAGGATAGCTATACACAAAAACCACATCTGCTACTATAAATAGACTGCTCCCTTAAAGGACAGCTATACAAAGTCAGCCTTTATTAGAAGCTTCTCGCATTGATCAACTTTGTGAAGAGCTCAAGAACAATAAAATGCATATCCCCTATGGACTTCCCACATCGATTAGTCTATATCTAGAAAAGTAAAAAGCAATATTCCAAAGAAATTTTGAGTCATGGACTTGTCTATTTAGGTTTGGTTCTCTTTCGTCAGAATAATCACCTTATAATAAGTTCTCTGCACCCCAGCTATACCAACCACCTCACCTCACCATTCGTCAACGCAACAAAACTCAAGGGACGTGACGTATATCCGATATATTGTGATTATATGACTCTTTTCACCTATCGACTTCTCGCTTATGCAAGGCACCTAGGGATTCAAGCTCATCCTATGTTAATATGTGGTTTGTTTAGCTCTTCTCAACTATGAGACACTTTTGCCTCTTGTACTCGAATCTAGGATTGTGTGTTGACCTTAATCAGGACACAATTCCCTAATACTTGGGTAAGCTAACTTTTGTTTCACCTATACCTACACTACCATTTCCAGTCCCTTACCAACACCAACAACGTTACCCTACCAATATCAATATTTTTACCAGCCAACAAATTTCCTAACTATAACCAAGTTTCCTAAATTCACCTCTCCCTGGTCCTAAGGGAGAACTACATCAGTCTGAGGCCCCTCCTTGCTTTGTGCAATGGGCTATGTAGGCAGCACTTAGGAGACATGGGGTCTCCCAAGGTTAGCTCGACCATCCCCTACCATAACCTATCATGTGTGGTACATATAAATCTTTTTGTGTATTTCTATTTGCTCACATTCATCTTTATCCTTTTTCAAAACAAAACATTCAAAACACAACCATTCTTATTATTATCATAACTCAAATTAACATACATATTTAGTTTTATTTAGATGTTAAACAAATACATCTTCTCTATCATCGACACGCAGGTCGGCATCCTTATTTATTCTTATACTTTTATGAAATTCACTTAGACCCTTGCACCTCCTCCCGAATCAGGTGGTGATCGTGATCGTCAATGCCACTCACTTGGCCTCTCCATCCTCAAAGGTGCCACTGCTATTGGTTCCTCCCACTGATCCGCCAACATCTCCTGTAACATACGAATACGTCCTCTCGCGTGGTGAAATCTCACCTCTAGTCTCTCCACTCGTGACTCTGCAACCGCTAACAATCTCGTTGTCGCATTCACCCGCGTTTGGAGCTGATGAACTAAACCCTGTAGACGATCTCTCTCCACTGTAATCACAGCTATGTCAGGATGATCAGCCCTCTCACGTGAACCTCACAGCTTTGCTACCCACCATAATCTATAAGCCTCTATCGCTCCCGCATCCATTACCCTGCGATTGGCTGCTATCTCTTCTGGCCCTTCTGGAGGTGTCGGCCGGGGCGGTGAGAATAATGTCTCAGCATCGATCCTCATGTATGGTCTATAAGCTATGGGTATATCCTGAACAAATCCAAATTATCGCCACACATAATCTAGAGGAATCCTCTCGTACTCACCCAGCCTGTGCCCTGCGATCCACCTCAATCACTCTACACCCCTCAACTCCTCAGCTATGTTCTCTGTCACCATATAGTTCCCGTAAGGCCTCCAAAAAATATCTGCAATCATAACCATCCCCCATACCTGCCTATAATACTCGATGTCATCTATCACGACCTGGGAACTCGCCTCTTGTTCTGTCTGGACCCATCATCTGAATCCCAACCTCTGCACTCCTATCTCTCTTTCCTAGATTGGTCGGCCTATTGGTCACACACACACAATGTGCTCATAGGCCCAATAATGTAATAAGTATGCACAATCCAGTGTCATCCTGTGATTTCACTTGTAGGCCCATAAACCCCTGTATAACTCCGCCAGATATGTGGGTGCCCATGTGAAAGTCATGCTCCTTTCTATCATTTCCCAAATAACACACATCAATGCTTTTGGAAATCTTCCCCCATCCGCCCTTGGTAATGCATAATACCCCACCACTATCATTAATACCACTGCTAACCTTGTTTCCTCAGGGTTTGTTGCATACATTGTACCATAAGTGAATGTCAAACCTCGCTGTGTCAAATCTAGTACAGCTGAAACAAATACTACTATTATCGCTCCCTGTGCCACGCTAGGCAACACCTGATACACTGGTCTTCCTGTAATTGGGAGCCTCAAAATTCTAAACACATCTTCCATCATCACTGTCATCTCCCCTGTTGGAAGATAGAAGGTATTCTTTTCCGGATTCCATCTCTCAATCAACACCTGCAACATAGCATGATTGCATGCGATTCGTGAATAATAGCGGATCCCACTTAACCCCACATGGTTTATCAATTCCCATTCAGCTGGTGTTACATCCGCTCAGATTCGTGACAACAAAGTTGGCACACTATCATTCATCCTCAACCCTGCCTCCGCCTGTATACATCAAAAATGACACACAACCATTCAATAAATCAAATCCCTAAGTGTTTTTTCTCACATTCTGGAAATTCCTACAGTAACCGGTATCAGTTATAGATAACCAATACCGGTTTACTAACCGATACCAGTTATCTCTAAATGATACCGGTCACTGTCAATCCTATACAGCCTGCTTAAAAACATCCCCTACGATAATTATTTTGCTCGTTTACTCCTCTCTATACCTATAAACATACGTGAACACCCTGCTTACCTACCCCATAACACTCACTCTATCCCAAACCCTTGCCTATCACCTTTTCTTTCTCATCTCTACCCTCTTACCTTCTCTCATCCTATTCATCAAAACATGCAAGAATTAAAATACAACCGAACAGTTTACCTCTTGGGATGCAGCAGCTTGGGGTGGAACCTGTCTTCCCTCTCGTCCCTACCTATTGGATGCTTCTCCTCGTTCAGCCATGTTCACCACCCTCTTCAAATATAAATTGCCTTTCTACCTTCTTAATCTCATCCCACACTCACTTTACCTATCTCTTTCCTCCTTATCACTCAATTCTTTCATGTAATTACCTGTATCAGTCGTCAAACAGCGTCGTATTCACGTATTTAACTCGTTGCATGACTCTAAAAATAAGAACTTAAGTTTCCACCCAAGCTTTTCTATTTTTAGAAAAGCTCATTTTGGCATAACCAGTATCAGTTACCTAACCGATATCGGTCCTTAATCTACTGACATCGGTTAGCTAACCGATATCGGTCACATGTCTCCTTTTGCTTAAACCTGGGCCTTTTCTTTATTGTTTGCAAATTTTTGTGGCACCCGCCTCTTTTTCCTGCATAACTACACCATTATCACTATTTGTCATCAGAATCACATCAACACATATATATATCATCACAATTTCATCAACATCATCTATCTACATTAAAATAACCATCGACAAAATACATACGACATTTTAATATATACATCAAACACATCAGTATACACACCATTTGGATCAAACTCATCATATACATACATTCAATTTCAAAACCCATCGACAAAACACATAAAACATTTTGCATACACACCATGTGGATCAAAATCATCATCTATATATATATATATATATATATATATATCAATGTTTAAATATACAACTTCCCCTGCATGGGGGCCTCTGTGATCTCAAAATAATACAAAGCCAACACATAGGCCACTATCACTGTCAAAATCTCGACTCGGCTCACAAGCCGATCTCTCATGTCAAAAATATACTCAGCTCGCAGGCCGGTATTAACTATACAACCTGTACTCAGCTCGCAGGCCGGTATCAACTATACAACCTATAATCTGCTCGCAAGCCGGTATATACAACAAGAATGAATAAATAAATCATATGTAGGCACGCAGGCCTCTATATACATGACCGGTTCACAGACTGGTGTCTATATCCAATATCCAAAAAACCATCTCCACTCCAGGGATGTCTCAGCTCTCCCCACCACCCTCAGCCCCTCTCCCTGCCGGTCCCTGTGTTGGCTCTCGCCTTCTCCCTGTCACCGACCCACTAGCTATGGCTACGCCCCCCTAGGATCTCTGGCTCCGAGAGGTCTCGGCTCTGTGCGCCGCATATGGCTAATAGTCAGCCCCGGTACGATCAAAGACGTCCTGATAATACCGGGCCTCCGCTCTCGCCTCCATATAGCGAGCCCGTGCCACCATGGCTACTGGGGCTGGTCCCCCGACTCCTAATAATACTGGCCCTTATCCTGCTGGTACACCCTGTGCCTGTACCTATGGCGGTGCTGGTGCCTATGGTGGTGCCTATGGTTGTACCTGTGCCTACACCTGTGCCTAGGCTAACTACCCCTGTAGTACCCCGATCTGTGCCTGTGCAGCAGCAAGCTGCCCCTGTAATAACTGCACCTGTCCTATGAGCCGGTCTCTCTCCGCTATAACCGCCACGAAATCTGGCTGTGCGGGCTGTGCTCTCCTGGCTGCTCTCTGCCCTGCCCACCAAACCAAAAAGGCCCCTATCACTCCGGCATCATCAACTGTATCATCCGCCGGCCTCTCTACTACCCAATCTGGGTCAACATGCTATGGTGCAAGCAGTGGGGCCTCTACATCATCCCTCCGGTACTATGGGAAGGGAGGTGGCTCATCCTGTCGCAGCCCCAACTGCCGTCGTACCCTCTCTAGGGGTATCTACTCATACTCTCTAGGCCTCCATCCAGCTATCTAGAAAGTATACTGGATCCAGCACATCTATTCTCGGGCTCCTCCTCAGGGTTGATGGCCTCTATAGGGCCTCCATATAATATCTAGTGTGGTCAAACCCTCTAGCATATGACGGTAGTAGGCCACATCCTATCCTGCGAGCACCGCTCGTGGCTAGCCCACGACCCCCAACCACCTCTGAAAGCCATATCTGTATACAATCTGTGGCCTTGGCTATTGGGGCAGCCCTACTGGTCATATACATATGATGTGCTCATATGCCCAGTAGTGTAACAAAAATGTGGAGAAAATCCCAAATCACCTCATCCGGCGATAACCCCATAGTTCTCTATATAGTTGCACCAGATATACTGGTGCCTAGGCATAGCACGTATGCTCCTCTACCATCTCGTGCAGCACTCCCATCAAAGCCCATGGGAAGCGGCCTCCCTCTGAGTCTGGGAGGGCAAAGCATGTGATACCTATCATCATCAACACAGCAAGTCATGTCTCATGTCTGTGTGCGTGATACATGTCGTCATAGGTAATGATCACACTGTGATAGGTCAATAAGGTGGCTGCATCCCCAAATACCTGAAGAATGTTGTCCATCGCCGTCTCCACATCTACCTTGGACACTGCCTCCCCTACGATCGGCAGTCTTAGGATGCGATACACATCCTCCAGGGTAATCATCATCTCTCCAGTAGGGAGATGGAAAACATTGGTTGCCGGATCCCATCTCTAGATGAGGGAAACCATAAGGCTATGGTCCCTATCCATAGCCCTATACCATTGGACTCCGCCGAGTCCCACCTCTCGCATAATGGCCTACTGTGCTGCGGACACATGTGGCCACATCCGTCTCAATAGCGGTGGCATCTGATCCCCCATCGTAAGCTGCTGACGTGCCTACAAAAACAACCCACTTCATTAGACCTACTCTTTACAAAAACAACTACCTTAACCCTCTATACCCCCTTTTACCCACCCAACCACACCCCAACTCTATAACATACATCTACACTTACCCTACACATCCCCTTTACCACCAACCAACCAACCAACCACCCCGATATACTCTAGCCATCTATCTATACCCCCGCCACTTTAACACCTCCTACTTCATACCCAACACCTAATCTATCCTAACTGAACCAACCACACAACCACCCCATTCCCCGTCCCCCCACCTCAATCAACAAACAAAACAAAAACAACAACAACAAACAAAAGCAACAAACAAAACAAAAACAACAAACAACAAACAAAACAAAAACAACCAAACAACAAACAAAACAAAAACAACAAACAATAAACAAAACAAAAACAGTAAAACAACAAACAAAACACACAACATACAACAACAAACAAAACACAAAACACAAACAACAACAAAACAAAACAAAACAAACCTAACTAATGACCGGTACCAGTCACCCTTGACCACCACCGGTCCCCTTCCCAGCACATCCTATGCACTGGCGCCGGTCGACATACGACTAACGCCGGTCTACCAAAAATCCAATTTGTGCAAAATATTTGGTGACCGATGCCGGTCGCCTAGTGACCGACATCGGTCACTGTCTAGGTCCAGAGCCGAACCTGACACGGCCCCTAAAAACATCTTTTTGCCTATTTCTACCCTTTTACCCACTGGAAAACCCTACAACCCTACCCACCCTACCGTTTTAACCTAGCTAACCTACCTACCCACTCCATTTTACAAATTACTTCAATTTACTCATTATTTTATTCAAAATTTGGATTCCTACCCAAAACCCACATCTTGCTTACAATCATTAAATTCACATAATTAGAGGTTTAGAGCCTACCGGTATGACTACACATTGTCGTGGTGGGATAGGTGGCGATGGTCCAACTTGTCCAGCACCTCTTGCTCCTCCTGGCTGTGCCATGGCTATAAATCTCCTCAGCTGGGTCCTCCACCAATCAAATTCTGCCTCCTACTCACTGGGGTCTACCAATCACTCACTCCACTCAACTACTGCCAACTCAGTGTACAAACTCAACCAAATCAATTTTAAACCCAGACAAGCCGTATTGGTTATCAAATTGACAATGTGACAATGACAAGCTGTATTTTTCTTTTTATAGGTTTTTTACCTATAACCGATATCGGTTATATTGTGCCCTAAAACACCGGTATCAGTCATCTAACCGATACCGGTCATAGCTAACCGATATCGGTTTAATCCCTATTTTACGGCAATTTCTACCCTTACTCACCAATCTCCCTTTCTCACCACATCACCTATACCATCCTTTACTAAATAGCCTTTTTGACTTCATTGGCCCAATTCACGGCCGCAACCAACCAACCAGGCCCGAGCCAAGGCCGCACCCAACCAGCCAGGCCCAAGCCGAGGCCACACCCAACCAATTAGGCCCAACCCAAGGCCGCAACCAACCAATCAGGCCCGACCCAAGGCTATAACCAACCAATGAGGCCTGACCCAAGGCCGCAACCAACCATTTGGCTCGACCCAAGGCCGCAACCAATCAATCAGGCCCGACCCAAGGCCGCAACCAACCATTTAGCCCAACCCAAGGCCGCAACCAACCAATCAGGCCCGACCCATAGCCCTCACTAATCAATCGGCCCGACCCAAGGCCGCACCAATTAAATACCTTTCCCAAAACCCACAAATTACAATTTTATCCACCCATCGTGTAGCTTTTTGTTCAATCGAGCTCACATGTTCATGTTTTAGCATGATTAGGGTACTTGACTTGATTAATTGACCAACTTTTCCTAGACCGATACCGTGACGTTTATCTCAACCAAACCAACCATTTGGTACTGCCGAACATACCTAAATATTCCTGTACCTTACCCGTTATATCCCCTGGAGCTACTTCCTATGCCTTGGATACCAGGATTATATCACCCTTTTTTGGATAAACTATCGACCTTTGCCTATGAATTGCTTGTTTGCTCTTCAAATCATGTACCCTGGTCACACTACTACATTTCAACATGCATCTGCTTCCTTGAACTTACCCCACCCATCTTACCATTATCTCATCATCATTCACCCTTTATCAACCCTATCCGTGATTTCACGTCGCCTCAATCTGTGATAGATTTGAGAGGGATTACCTATACCCTTAACAGGAGTAACCACTTCTTATTATTGTCATTGCAGCTTTACAAGAAAAGCTACACGACAACAAGGGGCTAATGTAGACACCAAATTTGTGTCTTACGACACCCTGTGCCCCGCATCTCATTTCGCAACCTAACCTCACCATGTAAACCTTACACAATTATTTATTAATTACCTTATAATTAATAAATCCACATCTCTAAACCTACCACCTCATTTTGCTACCTCATCATGACCGAGCCCTAATCCTAAACTAACCTAATTAAGACCTATAACTTGGTCTACATCCACACCCTTGACTAATTACTCCTCACCCGCACCAAAACCAACCTAATAATGACTTGACCAAGCCCACAACTAATTCCTCGAGAGAAAAGGAGGGAAAGTTGGCTATTTTACTAAAAATAGCCCACTTTGACTTAACCGATATCGGTTCCTACTCGACTGCCGTCAGTTACGTAATCGCCATCGGTTCCCTGTAAATGACCTCCCCCAACAAAAAACAAGGGATCTGGAAATTCATTGGAAAGATCGGGAATTCACTTGGCTGAGAAGAGACAAGTGAAGGAAAGAAAGGAGTTTGCAGAGAAGGACATCAAGCCCAATACTGCAACTGAGTAACCGGAGCCTAGTGACACTCATCCAAGCATTGGGAGAGAAGATAGCTCATCTTTGATTGTTTGATCATCCTACCTGAGCCCTACCTTTGTTATCACAGTCTTTGGACCTATATATTCATCAGGAACTAGTAAGTAGTGTCTAGTACGTTCTTATAATAACATTTCTTGGACTTCTGAATCACAGTAATTATAATTCTACTCCTAGATCCACTACCCGGTAACATCCTACATCTAACTGTCATTCCTCTACCCTTACATTGCCCCCAAGAACAGCCCCCATACTCTCTGAGTCTTCTCCATCACCCCATTAACTATCCCCAATCATTTACCAGCCTTATAAACACCATAGCCACCTTATAGCCAACCTTTACTAAAAGCCCCCTAAATCACTGCCCATTCCGATATCGGTACCGGTGACAGTGACTGGCATCGGTCACTGTGATTCAAAACCAAGACTAGCCTTCTCTCTATTGTTTTAACAAGGTAATTAAATTGTAATTTTGCAATAACTTCTTTATTAGAATTTGTGTTGATTCGTATTAGCAAGGGAATTGACCACCTTCGAAAGGAAGTCCAATATTTCCTGGGCCTAAGGCAATTCCCTCATTCATTGTCTAATTAGAATCTGGTGGTCTTGTATTCTTACTTGTAGGTAGTCCTTCCTAGACAAAAAGGAGTTCTTCGCAATCGATTTGATCTCTCTCTACGATACGCGCACACCCTCTAAACATTCAACAGGTATTCCTCCTAGCCCTAACCCTTATATGTTTCTCAAGAGAATGAAAGGATAGAAGCAATTCTTTCCAAGAATGGAAACATTCTGACCGAAACACATGTTTGGGGAATGGTTCTTTATATATCCTCATTTTTTCATTGGGTGTCTAGGTTTTCTCAGGGTTGTCCACCTCTATCTCCCCATTGTTGATGAGGTCTTGGATATAATGGCTAAGTTGCAGACATTTTTCTGTCTTATGTCCCTTGACACAATGTATTTCACAATATTCATGCTCCTTGTACAATGCAGTTTTCGAGAATTGTCATCAAATGGCTGTGTCGTAGGATATGTCACCATGTGAGCTGCATCCAAGTGTTTTAATATAATAGACAAAGGTTCATTAAGAGGGGTGAACATTCTTCACTTTTGTGGTGGTTGAATTGGCCCATTGGTTAGTTTAAAATGATGACTGGTTTGGACCATTTTTACACATTTGGAATCAGTGATCTTGTCTACTACTACATTTTTGTTTTTGTTAAAAACCTTTGGCTTCTCAGTGGGTTTAACATTTTGATTATCTCTAGATTAGGACTTGAGATTTCCTTTGGCAATGAGATATATATCTATTTGAACCACTTTTTCAATGACCTCATCAAAAGTATGAACATAATGCATTTGGAGGTGGAAGGCTATGTCCAGATTTAGGTTGGGCACAAAAATCCGTACCAACTATTTTTCAGGGAAAGCGCAAGGGAAGCAGGTAGCTATCCCTCTCCATCATTGTAGGAAGTTGGTGAAAGTCTCATTAGGGCATTGTTTGGTGCCACATAAATCTGCCATGGTGACATCACTCTCTATATTGTATGAGAAGTGATGCACAAACCTTTCTGCCAATTCTAGCCAAGTGAAAATTGATCCTCAAGGTAAACGTGTAAACCACTCCAAGGGTTGACCTCCTAGACTCTTGGGAAAAAGTCTTATGAGATAATTGTCACTATAGGACACCTCTTGACATGCCATATAGAAATTTTTTACGTGATCCCATGGATCTCCCTTCCCTTTATATTTTTTGAATTTTGGCATGTCAAATTTCTTAGGAAAAGGTTGAAGGATCATAGTCTTGTCAAAAGGATAGGGACATAATTCTTCATATTGATAATTTCTAATGCTCCCTATATTTCTCTCTTGAAGGCTTGTGAGTGTTTCTTTCATAGACTGTACCTCTTGTGCGAGTAATTTTTCTTTATTGGGAGAAGCAGGGATATATACTTGATGATAATCTGTATCGTCTTCTCTTTGGTTTTCTCTATGGAACACACTAATTTTAACCTTAGGCCTTTACTTTTGAACATTTTTGCTTGCTTCCTTTTGTACATGAGAGGTTAGCAAATCTAATTGTTGGCTTAGGTTACTAATCTATTGTTGAAAGGTAGTTTCTTCTTTTAAAGGTTCCTCCTCTTCTTCGTATTGTGGAGGTTCTTCACCATTCTCATGTCCTATCCTATTTTTATGTGGCACTTTGATAAAGGGTATTCTATGTCCCACTACTTTATCATTTCTTGCGTTGGAGGTAGAAGCATGTCCATGCATCAAAATATCCTCCATGTTGATAAGGGGTTGTTCTTCCTCATTAGCATTATTCGCAGGTGGGATTGTTTCATTTTCAATGGGCATTTTGGCCCCTAATTCTACGACCCGTGCTAGCACTTTGTCCTTATTTCTAAAAAGAAACGCATCTAATAAAGTAGGGTTAAAGTTGAATTCTATGTTTGGGGATTCCAATTCATCACCACTATGATCAACCATATCTTCTATCTCTTTTTCCGCAAAAAACAGAAGCCCTAGATCATGTCCAATGAAGGGGTTTGACCCTTGTCTTTTTTAGGCTTCCCAAGCTTGTGCTTGGTGTTCCGCATATGATTTTTTCTTGAGTCCTAATCATGTTTTGGGAGCCATGATTTGTAGTAGTTTCACTAAGGTAAGTTGTAAATGTGTTCAAAAATTTGTGACCACACCTAAGTGAAATGCAAGATAAATTGCTAAGAATATGAATGAATAACAATGTGAGAATACCAATTTGATACAGTGATAAATCACCAGTGACACAAATGTTTGGTATCTAAGCCTATAAAATGAAGCACTTCCTATACTATGTCTCAAAAAGTGATTTAGTGTTGCAAAATAATTAACAAGATATTCTCACTTATGCCAAGTTCAAGAGAATGAACAAGACGTAAGTAAATGCAAAAAGTTAATGTGGCCTCCTAACAAGATATACTAGAAGTGAGATCAAATTCGATTAAGACCTATATCCAAAAAAGTGCCAGTTACAATTTGTGAGTGACACAACAATATCACCAAGATATGTTAACCAAACTTTGCGAGAAAGTAAGGTATTGATATCAAGATTATATTGATATAACATGCACAAGTGGTAACACGTAGAACTCTTTAAAATCAAGGTAATAATAGAATTGAACTAAAAGCTCAAAGTATAACTAGGAATAGTTAAAATGTGTGTAGGGTAACCTTACAATATAGATATTTAGGTCATGTTTACTAGAAACAAGATGTAAATACCAAAATTGTAGTGATATGATACAAACAAGGTAACCTTTATAAGGAATTCCCAGATGATGAACCACGCCTAACTACAATAACGATCTTGACGTGGGTATCAAGATCACAAACACCACCAATGATATGAATATGACTCCACACACTTTAGATGTTTAACTTACCCAGCCGCAAACATGGATGGGTGTAAACGAACAAAAAAGTGGCACAAACAATCGATTGGTAACATAGAGGTAGTCACCCTTCTTTTGATCAACAAAGTTTTGAAAGAATGTGAAGGAAGTAGATCAAAAATGGAGATAAAAAAAATGTTGGCTTCACTTTGGTAGATTTTCGTCTCACCTTAAGGCAAGTGAAAAACTAAGCTAAAATAATGCGTCACACGTTTTGTGATGAAAAGATGGCTCACAACTCAACACTATTTTAGAATGGTCAAAGTGGGCTCCTAGCAAAAGAATATCTTCCTAGGTGGTTCTCTCACCCTAGGTGTTACAAATCTATCTTAAGCAAGTGTGATTTACCCAAAGAGTCACACTAACTAGTTTGGGAGTATCTTGGATTTACTTTACCCCCTTTAAGAATAGTAGGCAACTAGTACGTCTAATTGTACTATCACTAGGATCACCATACAAACAACTGGTAATGCTATCTCACAAAAGAATCACTAGTCAAGTACATAGTTTAGAGCACTTCTTGTTTCATCCACAAGGTTCCCTCTTGCGTGGATTACTTTGGGGTTCCTGGAACCACCCCCATTGTTGTAGCTTAAGGCGTTATGCTAAAGGGGTTATGTTCAAGTTGAGCAGATAGGGACGTACCCTTTTCTAAAACTTGTAATACAGTGTTTTGAATATGTTGTTCTTTTTATCTTGTTTACTTAGGTGTGGTTTTCTTGAACACCTTTTGGAAACCTATAGAACAACTATATTAGTAGTTTTTTACTTTATTTTTTATTCCTCCTTTCTTTGACAAGCGTGGTGTTTTGGTCCTATATGATGATTTTAGTAGTTTTCCATCAAAAGAGTAAACATCATTTCTGATTCTCTAGATCATCCAAGGATGCAAGAGAAGAGCATACGTGATGTTTCCAAAATCCAAAAAGATATAAAATGGAAAAACACTTTAATTCAGACACACCAAGTTGACCAATTCCAATTCAAATATTCCTAAAAACCTCAAAACATCAAAAGGACCTAAGAATCATTTCTGATTCCCAAGATCACCCCAAGGGACATGAGGGAAGAGCATACATGATCTTATTCCTATAAGTAAACATGCAAAATTTATCTAATGAAGTAAAAGTATGTAAAAACACCTTGAAAAAATGAGTATTTAATTCGATAAAACTTGCAAGAGAGTTAGCACCTCAACATATTAACTTCAAGAAAACAAAAAGACACATGCACTCCTATTTCAGCATCTACACACAAGTTACGGTATAATGTACCACTTAGTGTGTTTCTAGCTTATAATGTACCTATGCAACCTGAGAGGCATGTGCGCCACCAGAAGGACATATGCGCTACTATGTGTGTTTCTGGTTTTTTTCTGTCCCTACACCACCTGAGAGGTGTGTGCACCACCAAAAGGACATATGCACTACCTTCAATAAAAATAGTCTTAAATTCAGAAAAGAACGCTTGCGCTATGAAAAAATCATGTGCAACCATCAAAAAAGCGTGTGCGCTATCGAAAAATCATGTACGCCACCACTTTGTAAAATAGTCTCAGATTCCAACAGAATGCTTATGCCACTAGAAATGTGTCTGTGCCACCAAAAAAATGTGTGCGCTTGGGTTAGGGTGTATGTGCTAATCTGATAGGTTTTTAGTTATAGTGAAGGTATAGTATAAAATGGTGCCTGTGCCCAGGTTAGTGCGTCTGCGCGCTGGCTAGGGTATTTACACCAGGATTAGTGCATATGCACCAGGGCTGATAAATAGAGAATCAAGCTACGACAGTGTGCCTGTGCTACTTGAGAGGTACCTGTACCACCATATATGTGTGTGTGCTCCTGGTAGTGTGCCTGTGCCACCCCTGTTGTTTCAAATTTTTTCTTAGATTGTTTCCTTGAATCATTGACGAAACAGATAGGGTAACGAGCGTAGGAGGAATACCTGTTCAAATGTCGGTTGATGGTTTGTTGCGCGCATATGACTTTTGAATCCATAGCTGATTGTGGGAGATTCCTTTTGGCTAGGAGGAACTACCTCTAATAAAAGCAAGACCACTAGAAAGAATTAAACAATATGGGCAGTGAATTGCCTAGCGTGAGCAAGATCTGAGAAGTATGGTACTTCCTAGATGGCTATCAGTCCACTATTTTAAACAAATGAATTTTGTAAACAAAGTAAATCCTATTGTTATTTTAAAATGATTTAGGTATCTCACTTAAAACACAATAAGAAATATATCTAATCTAACAAGCTAATCTAGAATAGAATCCACAAGCCAAATGGTTGGTTTTGGGTTCTGTAGGTCTATTAAAGGTCTCGGGTAGGTCACAAGTGAGTGAGGGTGAAGTGAAATTAGGTGGATAGGTATTTGTTTAAGGCTATGTAGGAAAACACAGAGACCGATGTCGGTTAGGCGTGACCGACCACGATTAGGTATAATCGGCTCCGGTTACTGTGAGATTTGAAAACGTCACAGAATAGGGTGTTGGTCTCCTTTGTGATTGTACAAAGGATTTAGTTGGTTGGGAGGAAGTATTAGGTTATTGGGATAGGTTTTTACAAGGTTTTGATGGGTCTATAGAGGTACAAAATGTTGGAGATGGTCAATAAGGAGCAAGATAAACAATGGGTGATAAAAAAATGATGAAATGAAATAACCAGGAAAGTATGATATTGTACTTACTTGGATTTCATTCTTGAAGGCTTGTGTGTGATGGATGGAGGTGCCGATGGTGGGTTTTGAAGGCTGAAAGTGATTACCAACTGAAGAAAAGCTGCTACATGGGCTTCATGCACACTCCTCTTTTTCCTGGATAGTTCAGAAGGTTGCTGGGATGACTGTGTAGGATAAGATATTTAATCTCCTTCTTTGGATGTGAGTTGTCACTAGAATTGACTCTTTGAAGATGTGTTATCTCTCTGAGATGTATTCTTGCTAGTCAACCTTCTTGCTTCATTTTCCCACCTTATTCTTCCAAGTTCCAACCTTGAGAAATAAGGTTATTTTGGGTTAAAAGGGGTAACCGATGGTGGTGCGGCTTAACTGGTGATGTTTAGGGGTAACCCATGTCGGTCAAGGTGGGATTTTTTAGGTTTACTAAACTTAGGGAGATCCTCCTAATTTCCTCATATCTTGTGTTGTTATTCTATGGATTGTACTGGGAGCTTCTGTGATCATGTAGGAATGTGGTTAGAGGGAGTGTAGGCATTGATTTTTAGGGTTTGGGTAAGTCTTACTTACTTATGGTAACCTGCTAAGAATAGGTCTTAAGTTGAGTTAGCTTGGTGAGGTGTCTAAGTGAACTATATGTTGTAGGTATTATTTAAATAATAAATATAGTGAGGATAATGAGTTAATTTAATTAAATTAATTAAATTAATACTAGTGAGGTGAAGGGGGCCATGGTTCGGTGAATGTGATGAAGGGTGCTTATTTGTCATGGGACTAAAGGGGAGTGTGACCTAATTTTAGTGTCTACATTTTTCCCCTTTTTGGTTGCATAGCTTGTATTGGTAAGTGATGCTAACAAAAATAAGATGTGGTTGGCCCATGTGAGGGTGAAGGTGATCCCCCTCAAACCAAGAACTGCTGAAGCAACAGGTTGAAGAAGTGAGTGGTTTGATAAGAGGTAAATGCGAGGAAAAGGTAAATGGGTGTAGGGGAAGAGGGTGAAATGTCTACACGGGTGATCTTAGGTAATGGGTCAAGGCCAAAGGTAGTAGTAGTCAAATGCACGCACACGTATAAACTGTAGTACGCTATCGGGTTGAAGAGCAGGAAAACTCTACATCATCTATGGTCGATAGGCTTATCCAAACAAGGGTGAAGTGAATCTGGTATCCAAGGTATAGGATAAGGACAGGAAACACAACATAGGTCAGGTGCAGGAACATTTAGGTATGTTCCGGTACACCAAAGGTAGGGTCAAGATAAACGGTCATGGCAATAGGCTAGGTAAGGTCATTAGGTCAACAACATAGGTAACAGTGCCACAAGGTATAGTGAACACATGAGGTCAAAGGTCACTAGCAATTTTCTAGGTCCAAATATCAAGATCACGACACGGGTAAGGCCGGGGTAGGGATAAAATAATAAAGCATCAACAGTGGATGCGGGAAGGTTGAAGAAGGTGGAGGGCCAGAGGTGAAGGTAAAGTGGTTCAAGTAGGTGTAGGGAGGGCAAAATAAAAGGGTGGTAAGGAAAATGAGGTAAATGAGAGGGTAATGAGTACACAGGGTAACCAACATCGGTTGGTATGAACTGATGATTATGTATGGGAACTGACGGCAGTAGTCTAGTTCATTAGACCGGCACTGGTCAAGGGATAACCGACGTTGGTCGGGTTGGATAGGGTATAAACAGCAAAAAATCTACGTTTGAAAAATTCATTGGTGCATTTGGAAAAGGAGAAAAGGACAAGAAGAGAGAAAAGGAGGAAGAGGACAAAATATTACAGTAGAGAGCTTGGGTGGCGAGTCACATAGGTGAGAGTGGGTGAGTGAGAGGTGGGGCTGCGAGATCAAGTGGCATGATTCATGTGGCTGAGGACTGGTTGTGAGTGGAGGATGGCAGAGGTAGGAGAGGAGTTAGGTGGTCCACCTGTACAGTGGCCAGATATACCACCATGTCATCAATAGAGGGATGAGGTAAGCTCTACACCACTGCTTAATGATTTGATTGATTAAGTAGGGTAAAATATGGGTTGTAATAAAAATGTGGGGAAAAGTTTTGAATTTTGGATTAGGAGGTAAATTGGATATAATGGGGGTGGGGGAGGTGAGAATATTGGTCAATAGGAGTGGGTAGGGAAGTAGGGAAGGTTTACGAAGGTTTGGTCAGGTAGTTAGGTTTATTTGGACAAAAATGAAAAAAATGGATTGGGGGTTTTGGCGCCGTTTGGCACCACAGTGACTGGCGGTGGTCATTGGAGGCTAACGTTGGTCATGTAGAAATGGCATCAGTCATGACATAGGTGACCGATGGCAGTTAAAGGCTACCAGTGATGGTTATGGGTAATCAGAGTCAATGTGAAAATAAGGAAATGGGGCCAAAATTGGGCAAAAATGGATTAGGAAGTGGAGATGGATGGTCAATGACAAGGGTCAGACATGTAAAGGTGTGAGATAAGAGATAGCGGGGACGGGTTGAGGGTGGGTTGGGTAAGGATTAGGGTAGAGGGGTTTCGGGAAGAATAGGTGGTTTGGGGGGTGAACATTGGGTAAGTTAGGAAGGCGTATTAATACATAGTGTTGGTTGGATGCAGGCCCGGGATGAGCTGTGGATGAGGGACCGGGAGCTACTTATATTGCTAGAGATGCATGGATAGGTGACTTTTGAGGAGTGGAGTCACATTGATCATGTCAACTTGATTGGGATCCGCCGTTATGGGTGGGTTGTGAGAGAGCAGAGTTTGATGGTCACACTCATCGAGAGATGGGATTCAGCAACTAACACCTTCCACTTGCTAACAGGGGATATGACCATCACCCTAGAGGATATATATAGGATATTGAGACTACCAATTAGTGGAGACTAGGTGTACTTAGTGACATCTGAGGTCACAATGAGGTGTATAAATGAGGTATTTGGAGAGCAAGCCAGCGAGTTGCGTTACCATAATGCTAACCTAAGTTACAGAAAGGTATATGCTACCAATCCTAAGGAGATGCAGTTGATAGTGTTGATGATGGAGGTGATCGGGTGCTACACAGTTCCAGATTCAAAGGGTGGGAGATTCCCACGAGCACTAATGGGTGTTCTTTGGGACATGATGATTGATCATACCAATTTTTCATGGACACCGACTTTCTTGGTGCAGTTATATAGAGAGTTGTGGGCCTACGGGTGATTATGGAGATATAGTCTGTGTTGCATTTTTCTTCTTCACTATTGGGCCTATGAGCACATTGTGTGTGTATAACTGACAGGCCTGCCCTAGGAAAATGAATTTGAGCAGGGAGTCATTTGATTTGGTTACAGGTGATGTGTGCCAGAGGATGGTGTACAGAGAGCCCAGGCTACCTATGATGTAGCATATTATAGATAGTGACTAGAGAGCCTATCCAGTGGAGATATAGTCTGGTGACCCTATGTGACAAAGGGATGTATACAAAGTTAGAGGGACTATAGTTATGGAGGTGGATAGAGGGATGCCATGCCGAGGAGCATGAGAAGATACCTGTCGATTGACTGAGGTGACAGTTTGGTTTAGTGCATGATGTGCCCCCACCCTTCCCACAGTATAGGAGAGAGGAGGTGGAGAGACGTTTGTCTCCACCCCATCCAGCAGAGTCAACAAGGGAGGAGGAGGAACCTGTGGACCACCGCATAGATGATGCGAGGGTGACAATGGCATATAGCCAGTGGTGGGCCATACAAACACAGGGTTATGCATGGACAGCTGGGAGGCAGGAGTCATAGGTATATGCTGAGAGTCCAGAGCCACAGATACATGTAGAGAGGCAAGACCCTCAGGCACATGTATAGGAGGAGGATCTCGAGCTGCAAATACTAGTAGATGGTGCGATGAGACCACCACAGACAGTCTCGAGTGAGCAGACATAGTCTCACACGTATATTACTGAGAGTGTAGGTGGACAGCGAGCCCAAAGGAGAGAGCAGAGGTCATCTATCAGGGCACGAGCGTCAGCTTTAGATGTTGGGACATCTAGTGGTAGATAGAGAGTAGTGAGCCTCCACTCCAGGTCAAAGGGAACTGTCAACATTACCGATGAGGTAGATATGTTGTAGCATATATGAGATAATATATCACTTATTTTTGTATTGTTGGATTTTGGATGTATATCGGCCTGCGAGCCGAAGCAATATTGTAATTATTTTTATATGTGATACCAGCCTGCGATTCAAAGACATTTTTGTATTGGATACCAGCCTATGAGCTGATGACATTTTTTTATTGGATAGCATCCTGCGAGCCGATGATGATTATTTCTAGTATATTGGCCTACGTGCTGACATCTTTGAGATGATAGCCATGATGAGTCAAGCATGTTTATTGAGATACAAATTTATGTGATATGGGTGTACATTGTATTGATACACACACACACACACAGACACACACACACACACACACACACACACACATATATATGAGGAGATAGATGATATTCAGGTGATGGTTTTATGATGTGTATGAGTTTTGACTTTATTATGATATGGATGGAAAATAGATGAGCTAGGCATGATAGAATTAGGTCATAGGCATGGATTGACTCAGGTTATTAGGCATGGATTGAGTCAGGTGATAGGCATGGATCGATTCAGGTCGGTTTAGGCATGGATCGATTCAGGTTGGTTTAGGCATGGATTGATTCAGGTCAGTTTAGGCATGGATTGATTCAGGTTGTAGGCATGGATTGAGTCAGGTTGTTAGGCATGGATTGATTCAGGTTGTTAGGCATGGATTGAGTCATGTTGGTTAGGCATGGATTAAGTCAGTTAGGCATAGATTGATTCAGGTTAGGCATGGTTGAGTTATTTTGATATTTTGATAACAAATGGTCATATAAATGCATGAGATAGTGTAAAATGTGGAAAATGTTGGTTATGTATGAAAATGTGAAATAATATAAGTATTAAGAGGTGTGTGGGATATGGTTTAAATGTTGAGGTTTCTGAGATGAACAGGAAATTAGCTAATGGTGGGGCAAATGGTTAGGGTAAAGAGTGGTTGAGCTAACCTTCCAGAGCCCTATATCCTAGAAGTGCTACCTACATAGTCCCAGCAAAAAGGGAGCTCAGACTGATGTAGTTCTCCCATAAGCTAGGGGAAAAAAAGATGAAAATGAGTTGGTAGGTTTGTGGTCATGTTGTGGGTTTGGGTTTAATAGGTGAGGGTAGATGGTAGTAAAAATGTTACATGTGAGGGTGACTACAGTGAAAGGGGAGGATGATCCCAAAAGGTAAGTGTCGAGGATCAAGTCCTGTATAAGAAAATCAAAAGGTGACGAAGAAGATAAAAGATAAGAGGGGGGCAAGAAAACCACCCGATTGGCAAGGATCAAAATGTTTGAAACATATCTATAGATGGAGTAAATGAATGTAAGACCCTAAATACATTACATGATTGATAATTCTAAGAGTGATGAATAGTCACATGATCACCAAATGTCATAGGTTTAGCAGGTCCCTTGAGGTATGAAGTGAAAAGACAATGGGTAAGGAGGTGCAGGTAATTGGGTCATAAAATGGGAAGTAGAATGCCTTGGGCAATAGAGCCAAGATCATAATAGGCAAGTCCATGATGAAAAAGCATATTTTTTTCTTTTTCTTTTTCTTTTTCTTTCTTTTTAAACTTTTAGATAGACTGATCGATGTGGGAGGTATATACGGGAGGAATATATGTCTCCTTGAGGTCTTCTCAAACCTGATCGATGTGGGAAGCTTCTGAATTTTGATTTTTGAGGAGATAGTCTTCTTTTTGGAAAAACTATGTAGAGAGTTGTGAGATTTGTATAGTTGTCCTTCAAGGGAGCAGTCTACTTATAGTGACAATTGAAGGTTGAAGATGTCCTTTTAAAGGATTCATCATTTATGTTGGAAGTTTGACTCAAGGAGTTGATCCCTTATTTTGGAAGATATCCTTCTGAGGGATTCATCTTTTTTTTGTGCTTTCTTTTTTGGTTTTTAAGTCATGGATGAGACTATAATGAAGCACTTGGTTCTTATTGAAAATTCAAGGGTGAATGACCATGGGATCTCATCTAAAAGAATACAAAAAGTATCCATGAGAATCATGCCATGTGCAGAGCCGTGGTGCACATATTTAAGAAAAGGCAAAAGGGTGACAGGTAATCACATGATCCTTGTTTAATCATTGGAGATGAGGTGTCGAATAGGTAAATGGCACTCAAGGGATGAGCATGAACTAGATAAAATAGTGATGTAGGACTATAGGTCAATAGTAGAATGGTCAAAGATATAATGCATTAAGGGGCTCAGGTTTGGGTTTACCCTCAAGTGAGGACAAATGATAGGCACCCAATCCATAGGTATGAGTTACGATGTATGGTCCAAGCTAATTAGGAGAAAATTTACCTCGTTTTATTTTCTCTACTTTGGTTACATGTTGATTTTCTTTCAAAACAAGGTCACTGATTTAACAGGTTTGTTCATGAACATGTTTTTCATAACCACGTTTGATACATTGTTGATAAAATTAAAGGTAATCCAGAGCATTAAGATGACATTCGTCTAATAACTCTAGTTGTGATAAACAGTCCTGATGAAAGTACTCATCAGTAAGCATGTCATGGAGAGAAATACAAAGTGAGGGGATCTAGACTTCGAGAGGAAGAACAGATTCGGTACCGTAGACCAGTGAAAAGGGTGTAGCTGTAGTGGCAGTGTGAATACTAGTACGGTATGCCCATAAAGCAAAATGAATGTGCATATGCCAATCCTTCCCAGTATCATCAACCACTTTCATAAGAATTTTTTGAGGGTTTTGTTAGTGGATTCAGCTTGGCCATTGGTTTATGGGTAATAAGGTGAGGAGAAACTAAGCTAAATGCCGAAGGCATCACAAAGTTTTTGCAGTGTTTTGTTTTTTATTTGTTTTCCATTGTCAGTGATGAGGTGGTGAGGGACACCAAAGTGACAAATGATATGATGGTTAATGAACTCACATATTTTCTCAGATTTCGTGGAGATGAGTGGTATGGCTTCTACCCATTTTGTGTAGTATTCAGTAGTAGTTATGATCCATTGATGATGTTGGGAAGAATGAGGATTGATCTCACCTACAAGATCCAAACCCCATTGAGAGAAGGGCCAAAGGTCACGAGTAACCTGTAATGCATGATTGGGTGTATGATGAAGGTTGGAATGTTTTTCACATTTCACACAACATTTGACATACTAGTAATAGCCTAGGCGAAGAATACACTTAGCAATAGCAAGACCACTAAAGTGACCTCCACATATGCCATCATGAACCTCCTTGATGGTATAAGGAATTTCAGAACTTGTAGGATCGTAAGAGAATACCATCAAAGTTGTGCTTATAGAGGAGCCCCACCAGGATAATGAAATGGGGGACCTTTTTAAGGAAAGTGCATTGTCCATTATGGGTGAGATCGGGAGGTGAGATGGAGACAGAAAGGTAGTCAGAGTATTGTTTATACCAAAGGTCACTCAGATTGAGGGTGTCGGTTCCGATTGCATAAACATCGTGAGGTAAATAAGAAGGTGAATGGAGGCATTATACAGTGATGAATATTTTTGAATCGGTAGGGGAAGTGGGTATTTGGGAAGCTAAGCAGGCCATGGTGTCTGCAAATTTGTTGGTTGACCGCAGGATGGTTTGAAGGGTGTAACGATCAAAGGTGGTCAAAAGTATGTCTACATGATGTTTATACTTTTGAAGTATCTCATGAAGAAATTGGTACATACCATTGACTTGGTTTATGACCAATTTTGAATCACCAAAGATGTGGATTGATTTGACAATAAGGGCATAGGTGACTTGGAGACCTAGTACAAGTGCTTCATACTCAAAAATATTGTTGGTGCATTCAAAGTCTAGTTTGAAAGAAAAAGGCATGGGTTCTCCATCCAGAGGAATGAGGATAACACCAGCCCCAACCCCATGCTGACACTTGGAACCGTCGAAGAACAATGTCATTTGGTAAGGGGGTTCTTCTAGGGAAAGGGTAGTAATGGATTCATCGAGAAATTCAAAATTAGAGGGTTGGTCCCCAGTAATAGGTGCATCATCCAGTTGGTCAGTGATAGCCTGGCCCTTAATGGAATTTTGATGAATGAATTCGAGGTCAATATTAGCTAAAAGCATAAGCCATCATGCGGCACACTGATTTTGATAAGGTTTGGTGTACATAAAGTGTAAAGGGTTGGTGTTGGTCACAACATAGGTTTTGTGGTTGAGTAAGTAATGACAGAGTTTGGTGGCAATGAAAACTAGGGCTAAGAAAAGTTTTTCAGGGTGAGTGTATCGGGTTTCGTAGTCCAAAAGGGTTTGGCTTATATAATAAACTACCTACTCCCTATGTTTTTCGTCACGATGAGCGAGCATAGCCCCTAAGGAGTGATCGGTAGCTGATATGTATAGGTAAAAAGGTTGATAGTGTTTTGGTGGAATGAGTACGGGTGGTTGGAGAAGGTATTGTTTTAAGGCCTCAAAAGCTTTGTGGCAGTCGTAATCCCATTTGAATGAGACGTCCTTCCTAAGCAGATGATGAAATGGTTGAAAATGGTCAGAGAGTTGGGAAATAAATCGATGAATGGACTGTAATTTACCTTACAAACTATGGAGTTGTTTGAGGTTTGTGGGTGGAGGCATTTCCAGAATGACCTTCACTTTAGCTAGGTCAACTTCTATACCACATAAGGAAATGATAAATCCCATGAGCTTTCCTGAGATAACTGTGAAGACGCACCTTTTAGGTTGAAGGTGGACACAATATTTAATGAGGTGATCAAAGATGGTTTCGAGGACAGCGAGGTGCTCATTGCGGTGTTTAGATTTAGCCAATAGATCATCCACGTAATGTTCCAATATATGATGCATGATATCATGGAAGATGTAAGTCATAACACTCTGATATGTAACACCAGCATTTTTAAGGCCAAAAGGCAAGACTCTATAGCATAAGGTCCCCTAAGAGGTAATGAATGTAGTTTTTTACTAATCCTCTAGGGCAAGCAAAATCTGGTTATAACCCAAGAAACCATCCATAAGTGAGAGCATCTCATGACCAGAGGTAAGGTCTACCAATTGATCAATACCATGCAAGGGAAAATCATCTTTCAAGTAGGTGAGGTTGAAGTCACGGAAGTCCATGCAAATGCAGAGTCCTATTATTGCTTTAGTGACAGGGACAATGTTAGAAATCCAACAAGGATAATCAATGGGTAAGATGAAGGAAACAGAAAGAAGGCACTGAAGTTCTTATTTGACGAGAAGAGAAATGCGAGGGTGCATTTTCCTTAGCTTTTGTTTGATAGGTTTGGCATCGGGAATAGTTATGATATTGTGGACCACTATTATGGGATCAATACCAGGCATGTCCGCGTAAGAGCAAGCGAAATAGTGGTTATGAGGCTCGGAGAAAGGAAGTGAGGGCTTCATGTTCAACAGCATCTAAAGATTTTCTGATATTTAGGATGTGCAGGTCATCCTGAGTATGAATGTTGATCTCGATAGTTAATTCATTCAACATGGTTTGCGTCTCAGAGGGTAACAACTGACAAATATATGAGTCTTCTGCACCAAGGTAGCTGAGTATGGATTCATCATCCTAACATTGAACGATGTTAATGGTTGGTGTGTCATCGTCAATCATCTTAGGATAAAGGAATGGGAGACTGGAAGGGGCCTCACCTTCACGTTGATAAGTCAATGGTCCCAAGGAAATGTTGTTTATGAAAAAAAAAATTTAGGAGGGATAGATTTAGGATCTATCGACTCCGTCAGTGAGGGTGGTGATGAAGGTGGAGAAGGGCTAGGTTCCGCAATGAGTTCAATGCGGGAATGTTTGGTAGGATGTTTGGGGAATCTGATACCACTACGATCGTTATGCTTGTGGGTGGTACATGGAATAATGATATGGAAACCTTGCTCGTAGAAGCCAAAACCAAAACTCTTCCATGCACAGTGGTGCAGGAAGGTGTGGGTGAAACGGTGATTGGTAAGTGATTGGAAGTTCATGGAAAATGGGTGGGGTTGTGAAGGTGGTTCAGGTGTGTAGGTGGTAGTATCAAGTCCCCCATAGGTGATACTAGTACGAAGATG
Source organism: Taxus chinensis (assembly GCA_019776745.2). Lineage (NCBI taxonomy): Eukaryota > Viridiplantae > Streptophyta > Pinopsida > Cupressales > Taxaceae > Taxus > Taxus chinensis. The sequence goes on along the minus strand of CM034148.1, from coordinate 942,674,735 downwards.
AGGAGGACCATAAAGGAGGCATTCTCATATACGGTGATCATAGCGAGGGTGTTGGTGAAGGCTTCCATACTCACATGGAGTAAGGAATGTGTTGACGCTATATAGGTGGTACTTCCCCATAGTGAGGCATTGAAAAACACCTTCCAAGGGATCAGTGGTTGGTATGTAGGTAGCTAGTATGGATAATGCATCAGAGGTCGATGCAGAGGTGGAGTTGATGGATTGGGAAGTTAATGGGTCATCCATGGAGGTTATAGCAATGGTAGGTATGGAGGAGGTATGTGTGGTGAAAGCAACGGTTGTACTAGTAGGTGTGGGTATAGGTGTAGGTGAAGTGGTATTGGTTGCGAAGGCAGATGGATTGATAGGTATGAGTACATCGTTGGGTCAGTAAAGCATGTTGCATGTTTTGAAAGGTGATGGGTTAGCTGGAATGGTATAAGTGTGTCCCTTGTGTTCAAACTTTACACAATGATGCAAAGTGGAGGGAACAAAACTCATGACCCAGATCCAAGGTCTACCAAGTAGAAATTTATATTGGAATTCCCCCTCCAAAACATAAAACAATTCTACAATAGTGTGGGGGACCACGCGAACGTGCAGGATGACAATGCCTAGCGTGGAGGTGATAGCATCGTTGAATGAACCAAACATGACCAGATGTTTGTGCATGAAATTTTTAGGTATCCGCATTTGAGAAAATGCATGGGATGAAATGATGTTAATGCTAGTGCCATCATCAATCATCACATGACGTACCCGTATGTCATCAATGTGTACAGAGATGAAGAGGGCTGGGTCTGGGTCATCATTTTGGTATGGCACGATATCTATCTTAGAGAAGCTAAGGGATGCCACTTGGTGAACAAGAATAGGTGGGGATGAAGGTGGTAATTTTGTGAGGGAGGCTACATGATGGGGTGTGAAAATGGAGGCTATGGGAGTAGGGTCATTGGGTAAAACCTCGATAGATTGAAAAACTTCCATGAGGGCTTGCCGATGGGATTCTAAGGTTTAGATGAGGTCATATAAGGACATTTCAAGGGGTGATTGGTGTAATTTTTTGAGCATCGTGTGATGTATGATGCCATTATAAATAGGGTATGTGGGGCCGTAGATAGTTATCTTAGGTATGGGTGTAGATGGTATGTTAGGTATAGGATTGGTTGGTGGGTTAGCTACCTTTTCTTTACCCTTCTACGCACATGTAGTAACATGTACCATGTTGATTTGAGGGAATTTGTCAAATGGAGAGGGCGTATGGTAAGTGGTATAACAACATGAAGGGTAAAACCCTACGAGAGGAGAAAATCCCTGTGAGGTCAGCTGGGCGCAGTGACATTTACGTGGTGGCGTGGCAAGTTCTCTGATGTAAACCATGTTAATTTCAAATTTTGTGAGTGGTTCTAGGAGCTGTGAGGGTGGAGGTTGTGGTTGTTGAGTATGCAGTGTGGGAATGGGGGTAGGTGAAGCAATATCCTTTTCAAGAAGGTCATCATCATCAAAGTTGGTTTTTAGGTGGACACAATTAGATAAGGATGGTTTTCAAAGCCTTGCAGTTCTCCACATCATGCCCTGGCATACGATGATATGCACAAATTTTGATATCATCAAACCCCTTTGGCTTGGGTTTGAAGGGGTTGTAAGGTCAGAGTGGCGGTAATGTGATAACATAAGTCTCGAGGAGGTTGGTTAAAACTTTGGCATAGGACCTTGCTAGTGTGTCACAATGGGAAGTGAATGTGAGTTTGGGCGTAGGTGTGGTTGGTTGTCTGGGAATTATTTTTGGAAGTGTAGGAACAGGTTGAGCTATAGGTTTAGGCATTGGTGTGGTTTGAGGTATCAGGTGGGTTCATTTAGGTATGGGTACAGTAGATGGATGGGTAGGAAGGTGTGGTTTTGTTTTGACTACCTTGTTGTGGGGTAGTGGGGTTTTGTTTTTGGGTTGCACCTTCTTGGGTAAAGGTGATGTGGGTATACGGGGTCTAAAAGGAAAAGAAGATGGAGGAAGAGAGCGAGCTACCCATGGGGATAACAAGGGTGCTATAAAGGTAGATGATGTAGGTCATGCTTGGGGTGTGAGGGACAATGACTAAAGTCTAGTAGGTAGTGAAGTAATGGCTAAAGATATCAGAGGTATTGGTGGTAAAGGGACTGTAGGCGTAGGTTGAGTCATGTTGTGTGTCTAGGTATGTTAGAGATTTGTGAGTCAGGAATGGGTGGTTGTGTTATTGGGTTATGAATGGGTAAGGGGTGCTTGACCATGTTGGGCAACTGAGGTCTTAAGACAGATGGGACGAGTGTGGGTGTGATTGGTGCGGTAAGGGTATGAGGTTGATGACTTTATTTCTTTAGTTTGGGTGTCAGAGTAGGTATGGTTTTGGAGGATGTAGCTAAATCCAGTTTAATAGGTGGATGAGTAAGGTTGGTGGTCGGGGTAACCCCTAAAGTGGTAATAGGTTTAGTGGAGGTAAATGTTGTGGGTATGGGTTTGGGTTTAGGCATAGGTCGGGTTATGGGTAACAGTGTGGTGTGAGTGCTAATGGGTATCGTGGCAGGGGTTGGAACAATAGTGGTTGTATGTGGTTTAACGGGTGGAAATGTGCTTGGGTAGATAGTGGAGGTGTCATCGAGGGATCTCTACATTTGATTTGAGATAGGGAGTAAGAGGCACCCCCATAACAAAGCTCTATCCACATAATCCAAGTTATCATCCAAACATGAGAATGGTGCCTTTCTAGGTGGAGTTGGTGAGGACCTAATGGGAATTCTCATAAAATTAATCTTGGAGATGGGGAATTGACCGGATTCAACTTCCATGGGTAAGAGAGCTAAAAATAGGTCTGTTGGATGTCAGGTAGCAGATGGAGGATGCTCTCCTAGACGAAAAGGTATCCCCACCGGGTCTATGATGGGTGGAAGAGATGATGGGAGTTCCTCTATGAGTGGAGGAATGGATAGGTTCTCCTCTGTGGGTGGAGGAGGTAATGGTTGCTCCTTTGTAGGTGGAGGAGGTAATGGGTGCTCCTCTATGGGTGAAGGAGGTATGGTAGGGAAAGGTTCGCTAAGTGGAGAAGCTAGGGGTGAGATGGTCTCAATGTCAGCAGAAGACTCCTCCATAGGTGATGTAGGAGATGAAGGGTGTTCTTCTCTCGGTGAAAGAACAGTGATGGTTGGTTCCAATGTGGAAGGAGGATTTTGGGCTAGGATTTCCTCTATGGAAGGAATGTGAGGTAATTGAGATGTGATAGGTACCTCATTAAATATTGCATGAGCCTCACGGGTATGGGTATCGTGAGTGGATGTCTCACTAGTTTGATTAGATGAAGGGGCACGATTGGGAAATGGTTTTTTAAAGATTTATAGGTTTTGGTTTGGGATGGCATTGGGATTATCCACAATTATCTCACCTTTCTCAAGCATTTCTTGGACAATATTCTTGAAAGTGATACAGTTGTCGTCACTATGACCTTTCACTCGATGATAGTTACAAAAATCTTATTCCTTATACCACGTGGGCATGGGGCAAGTAGGGTCAAAACCAGTGTGTAGTTTTATGGGTGGAAGGGTGATGGCGCTAGCTTTGATAGCTTCTCTAAGACAGAAGAGTAATGCTCCCCGATTAAGGTATTATTTTGTTGCTCTTGTCTGAATCGAAAAGCTCGAACAGGTGATAAATTAGATGAGGGTGTAGCTTGATTAGATGGATGACCTGAGCCGGCCTTAAGTACCACTGCGTTAGAGGTACCTTTAGCATTTAAATAATTGGTTGGTGGTTTGGAAAAAGAAGAGGTTTCATTCGAATTGAATGCTAAATTCTTATTTTGTAATTGGATTTTCTTCTCTTTGATGACCCGAATCTCTAACTTTCATGTCATAGTGAATGCCTCATCGAATGTTCTAAAAGTTTGGACTTGCAAGGTCAGGGAGATATTCCTGGTGCAAGATCGTGTGAAGAGCTCAATGAGTTCAGTTTGTGGCAGTTGAAAGGTAAGTTGATTAATTAGTCTGCATCAGCGAGTGAAAAAATCTGTGATAGATTCATCCTCGTACTGACGTGTGGAATATAGATCGGTCATGGTAACTTTCTTGGCAATGTTGATGGAAAAATGATCCAAGAAAGCTTGGGCTACCTGATTAAATGAAAATATTTAGTGTTAGGGTAACCCACTATACCAATCTAATACACGTCTAGTGAGGGACATGGGAAAATTTCTCAAAAGTAAGGCATGATCATGAGTATTCAAATAACACCCATGTTTAAATGAGTGCAAATGCTGTTGTGGGTCTTCCTTACTATTGAAATGATTAAATTTTTGCATTTCCTAATGCATAGGGTATGAACGGATGGTAATAGATCAGTGAATAGGATCATTTCAAATCTCTTCATAGGTAAGAGAGTTACACAAGTTGGAGACCGATGCTTCTAGTGTTTTCATCTTATCCATCATCAATTTAATTAGGTTGTTAGTGGGTTGTGATGATTGGATGCCTCCTATAATGTGAGGGGGTTGGTTTTGGGTGTATAATGGGTGTGGCATTCCAGTGTATTGGGATGACATGTAAGGTGATGGAGAATAAGACAATGAAATAGGGGGCACATACCTGTAATGAACAATAGATGATACAGGTGGTTTTTGGTAGTATGTATTTGGGGGAGGAAGGGTCGTTGTAACCCTAGTGGAAATATGGGCTAAAGATTATGAAAGGAAAGAATGACATTCTAAAATAGGGTAGAGGTCACCTAGACTGGAGGTGGTAATGTAGCTACGGGTATGTGTGAGACATGAGGGATGGATGAGGTTGTGTTTGGGGTATTCGCAGAGGGTATGGTGGATGTAATGGGTGCCATAGAGGTAATAGACGTGGTATTCATAGTGGTTATAGGACCTAACTACGAAACAACTGGGGGGTAAAGTGGAAGTGGGAAACAATGAACCAGATGGGGCTGATGCAGAAGTGGGTGCGAGAGTTAGGGGGATAGATACGGGCATGCCTAATATCAACTAAACCGAGGCATCTCGAGTGGACGAATGGGAGACGTAAAACTACAATGCATCAGGGTTTTGGTCAAGGAGTCATGTGAAATCCTCATCTCCAGTAGCAATATTGGTAGGCTAGATGGAATCCATGGCTGGTGATAAAATAGAAGGTGGTGAAGGACTAGGTGGGAGCGTTTGGTGACTGGCGTGGAGCACAAGGGTGTTTTCTTGTCTTCAGGTTAGTACCATGTGAACCAATACTAATTAGGTGAAGCTGCTTCTCTGTAAATTGTACAGAGAAAAACTGAAAAAGAATGAAATAACAAATGGTGAGTGGAATATGAAATCGGTTAACCGATGCCGGTTAGGGATAATTGATGTCAGTCAGGGGTAACCGTTTCCGGTCCCTGTAGAGGATAGATAGTGAATAAATAGTGAGGAAGAAGGTAAAATCTAAAAAGTATGCCAAATCTGGGAATGTGTAAAATGTTAATGGAAAAAGTTACAGTGATATAAACTGTGGAAAGTGGAAGAAAGTGAAGTGAAAATTTCCTTTTGAATAGGTAAGAAAAAGGACTTGGAACCGACGTCGTTTGTGTTTAACCGATGGTGGTCAAGGTAATTGATTGCGGTTACTATGAGATTGAAACAGTGATGAGAAAAAGTGGTTGTGAATTTAGAATTTGATGTGGAATTAGATCCAGAATTTTGGGAATGATGGTGATATGGCCCAGGAACACTCAGGTGAAGCTAGAATACACCAACTATGATGGGGAGTGTGCAAGGAAATACAAAAATAATGATTGAAAGTTCTCACCTCAAAACGTAAATCAAATAGAACACTAAGAAAGAATGTTCCTAAAGTTCCTATTCTATTACATTTGTTCAGCTTATGCTATTTAGGGACTGACACATGAATTGTGAAATAGAGTTTTTGGTGAGGATGGCTTCCTACAAAGAAGGAGATATAAAGGGTAAGGTTTCAGGTATGTTATGGTGGGGGCGGGCTACACTCTGAAGTATGACTCGACAGAGTAGTAAACTGGGTGCCCACTGTGTCGTGATTGTGTGATCACCTACAACTTCTTCCAGGTAATATGTTGTTTAAGAATGTATGTATTTGAATATTTTTGTGGTTTGTTAAGACTCAAAGAAAGAGAAAAGGATAGAAGTGATTTTCTACGATTCGTTTGTCAACCATCAGCTGGTAATGACATCCAGCGTATAGCTTGCCCTCAATTAATGTGAGCTAATGAGCTAAATCAGAATGCAATGCACTTGTTTTAAACCCAAATTGAAAGTATGATATTCGATGACAAAAATAGATGAATAGGAAGAGGGATGCTCTTTCACTAAAATGTAGAAAGCATGAAGATATGATTCCTTTTAAATACACCAAAAGGAAAATTTCAATTAGAGCAAATAGAAAGGATTGGATTACCAGGGAAGAAAATTAGTGTGTAAGCTTTTAGAAGGGAAACAAAAACATAATTTTTTGCTAGGAATGAATGAAATTCATGGAACCTCGGATGGGTCCCACCGGGCATGCCAAAATGTTTCACCTTTTTCTTAGATTGTTTCCTTGAATCGTTAATGAAAAAAATAGGGTAACGGGCATAGGAGGAATATCTGTTCAAATGTCAGTTGAAGGGTTGTTGTGTACATATGAATTCTGAATCCATAGCTGATTGTGAGAGCTTCCTTTTGGCTAGGAGGAACTACTTGTAATAAAATCAAGACCACCAGAAAGAAGTAAACAATATGGGCAGTGAACTATCTAGCGTGAGCTAGATCCAGGAACTATGGTACTTCCTAGATGGCTGTCAGTCCACTTTTTTAAACAAATGAATGTTGTAAACAAAGTAAATCCAATTGTTAATTTAAAATGATTTAGGTATCTCACTTAAAACATAATAAGAAATAGATCTAATCTAACATGCTAAGCTAGAATAGAATCCACAGGCCAAATGGTTGGTTCTAGGTTCTACAGGTCTATTAAAGGTCTCAGGTACGTCACAAGTGAGTGAGGGTAAGGTGAAATTAGGTGGATAGGTCTTTGCTTAAGGCTGTGTAGGAAAAAATAGAGACCAACATCGGTCAAGGGTGACCGACTGCAGTTAGGTATAACCGATGCCAGTTACTGTGAAATTTGGAAATGTCATAGAACAAGGTTTTGGTCTCCTTTTTTATTACACAAAGGATTTAGTTGGTTGGGAGGAGGTATTAGGTGATTGGGATAGGTTTTTATGGGTCTATAGAGGTAAAAAAAATTGGAGATGGTCAATAAGGAGCAAGATAAACAATGATGAAATGAAATAACCAGGAAAGTATGATATTGTACTTACTTGGATTTCATTCCTGAAGGCTTATGTGTGACGGATGGAGGTGTCGATGGTGTGTTTTGAAGGCTACAAGTGATTACCAACTGAAGAAAATCTTCTACATGGGCCGCATGCACACTCCTCTTTTGCTTGGATAGTTCATAAGGTGGCTGGGATGGCTGTGCAGGAGAAGATGTTCAATCTCCTTCTTTGGATGTGAGTTCTTGCTGGAATTGACTCTCTGAAGATGTGTTATCTCTCTAACACGTATTCTTTCTCATCAACCTTCTTGCTTCATTTTCCCACCTCTTTCTTCCAAGTTCCAACCTTGAGAAATAAGGTTATTTTGGGTTAAAGGTGTAATTGACGGCAGTCAGGCTTAACCAGTGACGGTTAGGGGCAACCGACGTCGATCAAGGTGGGATTTTCTAGGTTTACTAAACTTAGAGAGATCCCCCTGATTTCCTTGGATCTTGTGTCATTATTCCATGGATTGGACTGGGAGCTTCTGTGATCATGTGGGAATGTGGTTAGAGGGAGTGTAGGCATTGATTTTTAGGGTTTGGGTAAGTCTTAGTTAGTTATGGTAATTTGCTAAGAATAGGTCTTAAGTTGAGTTAGCTCGGTGAGCTGTCTAAGTGAACTATATGTGTAGGTATTATGTAAATAATATATTTAAATAATAAATATAGTGAGGATAATGAGTTAATTTAATTAAATTAATACTAGTGAGGTGAAGGGGGCCATGGCTAGGTAAATGTGATGAAGGGTGCTTATTTTTCAAGGGACTAAAGGGGAGTGTGACCTAATTTTAGTGTCTACACCTGTAACCAAAATATGGCAAAAAACACGAGAAAGCTCAGAATACTTCAAATTTTAGCAAGTTAGTTTTAAAATGGCAACAACCCATTAAAATGATGGCTATGAACAAGAAATTACACATATAAAATTTGCAAAAATTCCAAGAAAATGGACATTAATTACTACATGTGCATATCAAAAGTTAGCCAAAACAATGAAATTTAAACTAAAATGCCAAGGGACTAGATCCCACCTGACATTCCAAATGTGTGCATGATTTGGTAATTTAATCTAATGAAAATGAAGACTAACACCTAATAGTCTTAATTAACAAAATTGAGCAAAATACAAAGCACCATCAAGATAAGAATTAAACAATGTTAGACACTAACATTTATCATATTAAAATTTTGAAACTTAACATGCTAGTTGTCTAAATCCTCTATTCTCTTAATTAACAAAAAAAATAAATTGGTGAACCTATGTAGGCTCCATGGTAAATCAAAGTGGTTGTTCTTGATATTCAAAGAACCTAGGAATTGGGGCTTATCAAAGTTTGGCTACAAGACCCTTTTTGACACTTCCCATATGACTTAAGCACTTTTGGCTACAAGAGAGGCTTAACTCTCTAAGTGGTGAACTCTCAAGAAAACAAAGGAAAGCTTCTATTCTAATTTGCTATATGCTTTGGTTTTTTTTTCTCAAGAAGTTTAGGTGTAAGTGTAAAGGTAGGAGGAGCGCTCTTTATATATCCCAATGGATAAAGGAACCACTTCATCCCATTGCATGTGGGATAAAAGGTAAAACAAGATTAGGAATGGATAAGGTTGCTTTATAGAAGGTAACCTTACTTTAAAAGGGTTTAATTTATACTTAGCAAGTCATGGGAGTAGGGGGGTGTTTTAATTAATCAAAGGTGATTAACTAATAGGTAGATGTAAGCTTATAGAAGCTAATTAGAGGAATATTAGTATGATTTAGGCTATATAAGGTGATTAAATCAATTAAATATTGATTTATTGGTTAAATGCAAGGGGAAGCTAATTAATTAATAATAATTAATTAGTCTAGATAGAAGGGGGATTTATTAACAGAAGGTCGTTAATTAGAGTATTTGTTGGATAGGTGACTTAATTAATTAGTGTAGTGTAATTAATTAATGACGATAAGAGTGAAGATGAGCTCCTTTGACGATATGTCGCCAATTTGCAAGAAGGGAGATAATTAGCGTAATTTAAGTATTTAAATTACTCGGGCGTAATTATGGGTGTCTACAGCTACTTAGCACCATCGAGCACTTTATCCCACTTAGTTCGACTTGGTGTTGTAACTTCGAGCTCACTTGGTTTCTAATATGCTATTTTCACCAGTGTTCCAAGCTTCAACCTTTAGCCCGATGCATCATGTGAATTCACCATTGAGTATAGCCCTCTGCATTACCATGACCATGACTGCTTTAACTATACCTTCTATGGGCTGAGCTCCAATCTGATTTCATTGTGTATCCATACATATGGAATCAACACCTTCAAGGTGAGTGGCTTAGATCTCATGCACATTTCTTCCACAATAAATCTCTCGAGCTTCTCTAGCATGTAATTCACTTCTACAATAACATGCTAGGTTTGGATCCTAACGAACTATTCCATGCAATACTGGATTTGGTCTCAAACTCACTTCCTCACTCGATCCATATAACACAATCCCAATTTTGCCACATGAAACCAAACTAGATTTTCATTCATTTTCCTAAAATTTTCATTCATTTTTTGTCATATTCCACAGCTCGGGACCCCTAACTCGTCAAAATTAGCTCTTCATTCAATGTGGCTCATCTATGAGCTTTTACCAAACTGGGATATCTATCCACTAAGTTTTCTAAGGTGAACCTCCCTTTTCAATGCTCTGTGATCTCCCTCATCTTCGACCGGGTATCCTACATTACACATTTACTGGTCCATCAACTGCTCCAATGTGCTCTAATAACTCCCACCTAGCTATCTCAGGATTTGACTCGATCCTCCTATGGCCACTTCGAATCAAGTGGTAATTTTCCAATTTTCTCTAATTCTCCCATTTCATTGGTCATGCAGAAATCCTATGTTGGTTTACCACGGTTAATACCCCATTTGACCATGTTTGCACGAACTTCCCTTGCGCAGATTTATTGGATTTTTCTTTCATCTTGACATTTTCACCATGGCCAGAGGCCCCTCGAAATCCCCAAAATTGTGGAATGTCTTGGTTTTTCATTAATAAAATTCCCACATGGTAATTACTTACCCAAATTCCCCCACGTAGAATTACTGGTTTTTCTTGTGAAGACATTATCTCCACCATGGTTGCATCCTTTGAATTTTCCCAACTTTAGTTCTTGTCTGCTCATATCTCATCATTTCAATTATCTCAACTCAACATAGGTCATGGCTTCGAGGTATCTTACACTATTCTTCCCTTTTCCATGAGCCTTGTTTCCTTTTATTGAATGATTCGACCACACAAATCAACTCTAACGTAACCACTATATGAATTTGGTTCATCAGGAGGTCCCACCCGATCTCTTTCTTATTGTGATCTCTACACATTTTGTATGAGTTGGTGTTGTCTTGGTTTTACTTCTTTACATCCACGTCAATCCATCCTACTCACGAGCTAGACATGTCTCCTATAGTGTAAACCTTTTAGTTTACTTTACCATGATTTTTTTATGGGATTGATCAATGAGCTATACCATTAGGTGCAAACACGATCATGTGTTGAATGCATGAGCTTGATCATGTATTGAATGCATGAGCTCGATCATATGATGATTACACGAGCTCCTTAAATCATGATTTTTCCCTTAGATCTGATCCTCATGGATTTTCATCAACCCTCTCAAAATACCATAAACACTCTTAAAGCATAAAAAATTTCCTATATGCCCCAAGTTCTGTTAAAGGATTTATCGATCCTGGGGTCTAGTGTGCCCTCGTTGTCCATTTTTTCCTCAAGCATGTAAAAATTGATTGCACTACCATAGATATCCTCCAATGTCAGGATGACCAAGATATCCTTTCCGACATGGGAACTGATGAATGTTTCCCTTCATAAATCCCTACCAGCTATCAGAATATCTATCCTTAATGAATCCACCCTCAACGTTAACTTAGGTACCCCTTAGGATTCTTGCAAAGGTAAGGTCAGTCAATCTTTAAATTCATAGGGGCTGAATGATTTCACCTCGTTCTTAACAAAATATCACCTAGCCTTCACTTAGTCATATAGTGATATGTCTAGAATTGATCCTAACACTATCGTACACAACATAATCATGTATCCCAATGCTAAGCTACTAAAACAAAATCTTCGTAAAATGCATCCTCGTATAATTCTCCTTATTAAGGAAGAGTTACAATGCCTCTTATCTGCTAACTTCATCATTCCTATTGACTTTCCACAATGTGTCTACAACCTTGTCTCTGTAACTAAAGCCTTAGGAAAAATACGCATTTGCATACATTTTAGGGATCTCAATATTTCTTTTCCAAAAGATGATTTTCTTCTTCCAAATATAGATCAGCTCATCAACCTAATAGCCAGCCACAAAAAAATTTCTCTCATGGATGGATTTTATGGTTATAATTAAATTCTCATCACTCTTGACAATCAATACAAAATTTCTTTCATTATTACCCCTTGGGGAACTTTCTACTATCACATCATGTCCTTTGGTCTAAAAATGTAGGGGCTACGTATCAAAACACCATGACATACATTTTTCATAATCTCATCTAGAAAATTGTTAAAGACTACGTTGATGACCTCTTAGGAAAATACAAATCACAAAAATACCATCTTGACATCTAGTTTTGTCTTCATCTTAATCCTGCAAAGTGTGTCTTTGGTGTCCTCACCAGAAAACTTTTAGGATTCATCGTATCCATCTGAGGCATTGAATTTGACCAAGAGAAGGTTAGAGAAATTATTGAAATGCATTTACCATATAATATTAAATAATTTCTTAGCCTTCAAGGCAAATTACATCCCATTCAACATTTCATATTGTAGCTTTCTGACCGTAGTCAACCATTTCACCACCTCCTCCGCAAAGACATAGAATTTCATTGGGATTTTGATTGTTAGAAATAGTTCAATGAAATCAAACAATACTTATTATCACCACCTGTGCTCACTCCACCACATGAAGGATAACCATTTTATTTATACATATCCACTTCAGAACATGACCTAGGAGCTATGCTCATCGACTACAATAATCAAGGTCATGAACAGGCCGTATACTACATTAGCCACACACTCCATGAATATGAAACACGCTACATCGAAGCTGAAAATTATGTTGTGCGTTATATTTTTCCACCTCTAAACTTTTTCATTATCTCCTTAATCACAAGACATATGTCGTCACCGGTTTTAATCCACTCAAAACCATGAACGCTAAACCTTATCATAATTTTCACATAACTCAATGGCTTATGCTCATGACTGAATTTTACCTCAAAATCGTATCTCAAAATTCTATTAAAGGTCATTCCATTGTTGATCAAATTTCTGATGCACCCCTTTTAGATAATAAAATACCTCACGAAGATTTTCCTGATGAATCCATTAAAAACATCAATGAATCTAATATCGATGAATTTGATTTCATCCCCATTAAAATGACCCTCTTCTTTAATGGTGCTAAGTGCCAAGAGGGGGGAGGATCCGGAGTTTTCATCATGCCACCCTGGACATTCCACTTATGTTATCATTAAAACTTAAATTCAAATGTACTAACAACATGGCATAATACAAAGCCTTAATCATGGGTCTAAATACTGCTATTCTCTTAGGTGTCCACATCTTAGAAATCAAAAGAGATTCACATTTTGTCATCACTAAATTCAAACAAGAATATCTATGTAAAAACGAAATCCTTCAAAAATATAAAGTTTTCGTTGATTTTCTCGTTGGCGCATTTGATCATTACACCATTCAAGCCATTCTACAATGTTCTAACATGTTTGCAAACACTGTGGCATCCCTTGGATCCCTCGTCCCTTTTGAAGAAGAAAAATCAAAAGATAAAACCAAGATGTCTATAGTTGTTCAATGCTTAGATCATCCTTCACATAAAAATTATCTACCTTCCATCACTAACATTGACAAAAATCTACAGGATTTATGGTACACAGATATATGAATGCCTCTCTGAATGTAAACTCCCATCAGATCTATCAAAAACTTCTAAACAATAATTTCTCCAATTTGTCACTCACTCTTTCATCATACGTGGTATCCTTTATAAATGTAGTTTCGACGTTATACTACTACGGTGTCTTAAATCACATGAATCAACTAGAGCAATTAAAGAAGTCCATGATGACATCTATGGTGGTCACTTTAGTGGAAATGTCATGTATAAACATGTCATACCGCTAGGGTTTTACTGGCCTACTATCACTAAATAATGTTGTGCATACGTAAATAAATTCATTAAATGTCATCTCCATTCATATCTCATCTACATCCCTGGTCAAGCACTACAACCTACTTAGGGCCTATGGCATTTCTTTCATTGGGGGTTAGACCTCATTGGTGTAATAAATCCTAGATCATCTCGACAACATCACTCCATAATCACAACAACTGAATACTTTACTAAATGGGTTGAAGCCATCCCTTTGACATTGAAAAAATTTGGACCTATCATCAAATTCATATATCAAAACATCATATGTCGTTTTGGCATCCTACATAAGCTCATCACAGGTAATGGAAAATACTTCAAAAATAAAGAATTTAAAAATCTCGGTGATTCATTCAACATCAAACTCAGTTTCTCATCACCATAATATCCTCAAGAAAATGGATAGGTTGAGGCCTCTAATAAAACACTCAATAAATACCTCATGAAAACAGTAGATGACATAGGCAGGAATTGGAATCTCCAAATCTCGTCCTCTCTCTGGGCCTATCAAACAAACATACACACACCTATAGGCACTACACCCTATTCACTTGTCTATGGCTCTAAATCCATCATACCACTTGAAATTCAAATTCCATCATTACGTGTATCCCTCAAGGACTTCATCCCTAATGAAGAATACCACCAAGACTGTTTAGCATAACTAGGATTATTAGATGAAAAGAATGTAGCAGCCATCAAACATCATTAGGTCTATCAACAACATATTAGCACGACATACAAAAAACATGTCAAAGAACATTATTTTAAAATTGGTGATCTTATACTTAGAAAATCAAAATTTTACAACATTAGAATGGAGTAAACATTGAAATTTTTCCCCCAATTAGATTGGTCCATACATTACTACTCACAAGTATGGGTCAGGAGCATATTGTCTCGCATCTATTGACAGGGAACCCAAGAGGGAAGCTTTGAATGCTTCGCACTTGCAGCCTTTCTACTGTTAATAATTTATTATGGTTACCCATCAACATTATAAATACACCTTACAAATGAGCACCGTGGACCTGATCATCACATATTTCACAATGGAAAGTTCCCTCCTTTACGGGAACCACTTGAAATTATTACACATATACCAATCAAAATATGACACGGGGCATGTGTGTAGGTCGCATACACACTTTATCCCATCCTTGATATAGTTTATCAGGGTTTTGACTCTTAGCTCAATAATAAAAGGTCATTTAGATGTGTCTCTTATAAAGATATCAAAATATAATAGACTGATCCCTCGAAGGACAGTTATTCATAAGTTTAAAATCATTATCAAAAATATAAATAGCAGAATACTACCTTGAAAGAGAGCTACCAATTACAATTATGGACCGTTCCCTCAAAGGACGACCATCTACGTGAAATTCAAAGTGTAGACCATACCCTTAAAGGATGGCTACTCATGTTAAAAGGCTTCAAAAATAAGAAATTTTCCCACATTGATTAGCTTTCCCATCATAGAAAACTTCCCGCATCGATCAGTTTGCTTCAAAAATCAAAACATGAGTTGGGGCATATTTGCTACGAACTTGTTGAAAAGTAGGTCCGTTTTCCCACATCATCTTGTACACACAAAATTCCTTTTGTCATCCTATTAAAATTCATTTTTTCAAACCCACATTCCTATCTTAATTGGTGTAACTACCCATCAACGGCCTTACTTAACATCTGAGAAGGCCACAAGTGCAAATGTATTTTTCAAAACTCATCATGTATATATCAAGTTTATAGTGGGGCAATCATTCCATTTTACATCATTAATTCTAAACATTTGGATCACATTTCAAAATCATTTAAATCAATCTAACATATTACCCATCTAAAGCATTAACACATTTTCAGTAGAAACAAACAATAAGAACGATATACAGATTGAGAATACAAGTATACAGCCATAAACCATCATCAACATCATATATATAATATATAATATATATATATATATATATATATAGTTTGGTATACATCATAATCAATGGGTGAATAATCAATATATCATCGTGCAAAAATATGGGCTTCTGTGAGCCTATGACATCAAATACAATCAAGTAGTAAAATCAACATCTCTTAACATCATGCTACCCATCACGCTTTTCTCTAGGATCGAGTTTACCTCCAGTTGCACCTTCATCTCCACCATCCCTGTGAACACTATTGACATCAAGCATCACCTCTGGATCATCCCTCATCATCACCCCCTCTCTCTGGCCTCTCAGGTGGTCCTCCCATGCTCTCTATGCTATCACTAGGCCTCACTGCTACTGTAGCTTCCCCCTTAGGAAGCCATGTGATCAACATATAAGGTTTCATCTGGGTAGCTCTTGATCATCAAGTCCACATAGTAATCCCTCTCCGATCACATAGCCTCATAGCTGTGCCACTGAAACCATAGTAGGAGGAGGTGTTATAGATGCTTCCCATTTTCCTACCAAACCAAGCCATCATCTACAACTCTGCACCATATATATAAGGCCATGGTATCCCTAAGGCCTTCCGGAGTGTATCCCTATGTCCCTTGTACTTGTATGTATTAGAAGAGACCTATACAAGTTTCCACCTGAAGGTTATCCCACTCAATAATCAATCCATACCTCTCAATAATAAGAGTATCCTAGAATCTTGCAAGGTCATCACACTCTATCCAAGATGCATCCCACTCTTTCTCCACTGTGACCTTATCAGCCATCACTACTACAATAGTTATAACTATGACATCATCACCCTCACCCCCTCTCAATCCTCTAGTACCTATGTTCCTCATGCCACCAAGCACATACTCTTCTGAACAGACTGTGTTTCCCTCTCTATTTCCATAGTCCGATCAAAGGTCCTTAGTGATAAGACCCACCATGTAGTAAAATCCAGAGTCACTGCTGCATCATCAATCAAAACAATTTGGCCCTTATCGTTAGGACCCATAACCCCCTACTACTCATCATTAACTGCGAGCCTCACTGCAACAACTCTTAGAGTCTTAGTATCCCCATCATCCCACTTGTACTACATTGGATCCTTGAGTATACCCTATATCAGTCTAAACTACATCCTAACATGATTGAAATGCAGAATCTTGCCCTCTCCAACTCTACAACCCCATATTTAAATATCCTACTCTAAGCCTAACCAGTCCTGAGGAAACTTAGGCCAATCATTGAAATCTTGGTATGACCTCCACACCACATCTCCCACATGTAATCCCTACACATAGTCTCTGTAATAACCAGGCCCCTTAGCCTTCCTCACTCTATTTGAAGATTTTCTTTACCTTTTTAATGACAAAATAGATAAGGGTAAGGGACAATGAGGAATACCTATTTATGTTAGTTGGTTGATGGTTGTTACTCACATTCTGACTTCTTGATCCAGTGCCGATTGTGATAGCTTTCTTTTGGCTAGGAGGAACTACCTGTCATAAAAAACAAGACCATAAAAGGATAGTTAAATGATATATGACATTGGACTACCTAGCATATGCTAGTTCTGGGAAGTATGATACTTCTTAGATGGTTTTCAATCCACTGTTTAAAAAAAATAATGTGAGAAACAAGTAAATTCCTACTATAGTTGATATGATTTAGGTATCTCATTCAAGTACAATAAGAAAATATAATATAACAGACTAGGTTATAGTCATATCTAAATAATAAGTAGGTCTCAGGTTACTGGAACTAGTCAGGGTCATATTTTGGTTTGTTTAGGTCAACTGGTGAGATGATTGTTGCGTATTTTCTTGGTTAAGGTATAAAACATAGAGACTGACATCAATCAGGTATGACTGATGCCAGTTTAGGTAAAACAGATGACAGTTGTGGATAACCTACATCAGTATGGTCGAGGTAAAAGAAACTCGAATAGATCAAATGGTAGGGGCTGATATGAGATCTAATGAGGTTGGGAGAGTGGATGAGAAGGCATGTGGAGATCTCAGGTATACTTAGAAACGCTTATTAGGTTAGAATGGAGATTTTTTGGTGTGGGTAAGGGAAATGGTTGAATTACAAGTTAATAAGCAATGGAGGAATGCACATGGAAAGTATAAACTAATGACAGGAATGACAAAAGTTAACTATGCTGAAATAGACAATGTTGGTAGAGATGTACTTATTGTGATGCAGATTTTGATGGATAAATGGAGGTAACTGTTGATCAAAAGAATAGTGTTGGATATCATAGCAGTGGCTCCTAGAATGATTCTGTGAGTGTGATGCTTCAATATCTATCCTCGTGATGGATGTGGATGTTTGGATACATGAAAAGATGCCTGTTCTACTTGAATGCAGATTTGTTTTCATCTTATTGCTCTTAGAATGTGCTAACCCAAAAACAAGGTTGTTTAGGTGAATAAATGGTAACTGAAGACAGTTTCAGGTTTACCAGCATCAGTTTAGGGGTGACCAACGTTGGTTAAGGTGGGACTCCCTAGGTTTATTAAAATGGGTAGATATTTCTAATTTCTTGGGCCCAACTAGTTTGTTTTCATGGATTAGAATGGAAACTTCCTTTCTAATGAGCGAGAATGTGGTTAGAGAGATTTTAGGGATTGATTTTAGTGTTAGACCAAATCTTAGCTCATTAAGGAAAGTAAGACTTAGTTATTGTTGGCTATGGAAACATGCCAAGAATAAGTCTAGGGTGAGGTGGCATGATGAGGTGTCTAGATGAGGTGTCTAGATGAGGTGTCTAGGTGAGGTGGTGGGGTAGAAATTAACGTAATTAGATTTTAAATATTGTGAGGATATATATTAATTTAATTAAATTAATGGTGATGTGGGGTGGAAGGGGCCATGGTTAGATGATTATGTTTGAGCTCGTTATTTGACAAAGGACTAAGGGGAGTGTGACCCAATTTTGGTGTCTACATTTTACCCCTTTTTATTACATAGCTTGTATTCGTAAGCGACGCCGATAAAAATAAGATGTGGTTACCCCATGTGTGGGTAACGATGATCCCCCTCAAACTAGGAACTGATGAGGTAGAAGATAGAATTGGTGACTGGTTTGATAAAAGATGGATGTGATGAAGAGGAAGGTGGACAATGGGGGTAATTAGGTGAACGTCCAATCAGGTAAATCAAGGTAATGGACTAGGGTCAAAGGTAGTGATATTCAAACGTACGCACACGTGTAAACTATGGCATAGTACCAGGTTAAAGAGTATGCAAACTCTAGATCGTCTAAGGTCGATAGGTTTATCCAAAAAGGGTGGAGGTGATTCTGGTATCCAAGATATAGGATATGGTGCAGAAGCACTTCGTAGGTCAGGTGTAGGAATGTTTAGGTATGTTCCAGTACACCAAAGGTAAGGTTGGGATAAACAACACAGAAATAGGCAAAATAAGGTCATTAGGTCAAACAACATGGGTAAGAGTGTCAGAAGGTATAACGACCACATGAGTTCATAGGTCAGTAACAATGTTCCAGGTCCATATAGCTAGGTCATGACATGGGTAAGGTCGAGGTATGGGTAAAATAAAAAGTCCCAAAACACAATTAAGGACAAATATAGGTAAGGTAGGCATGGAGGTTGGTTGCAATAAGGGTGGGTAAGGTCAAATCATGACTAGTTTGGTTAAGTGTTGGTCGGAAATGGAGAAAGGGTATGGGCAAGAGTATGAAAGGTATCTGATGCTGATCATACATAACTGGTAAAGTCTAGGTAAGATGATCACGGTTTATTAGGGAAGATGACCATTGTCAGTTTGGGTATAACTGACCACGGTGTGCTAGGGGCACAGGACCGATGTCGTTCTAGGTATAACTGATGTTGGTCAGGTCGATGTGTGTATATAAAAAGAAAAAATCCATACAATACAGATTCATTTTTATGTTTTGGATTTTGTGAAAATGAAATAGCGTTGAATGATTTTTGATTTATTGGGAGGAAAGGATGATGGATGATATCCTACTGAGGTGGAGAGATATAGTTGGTTAGAGGAGTCAAGTAGATAGGTCCATGAGAATGGGCAGAGTGAGATGATTGGTAGGGGTTGGAGGCTGATTTGGACATGGCAGAGGTAGGAGAGGGTTCGGGTGGACCACTAGAACAACATCCAGACGTGCCACCACGGAGGTGACATCGAGATGAGGTAATATATGATCCATTCATTGTTATTTGATATAAGAAGAAGGTAATGGGTAGGTCAGTTTGGGTAGGGTAGAGAATTTGAAATATGTGGTTAAAATGTTGAGGGATGGTGGGGTAGAAAGGTCATAGGTAGAGGAAAAAGGGTTGGGGAGTAATTTGGGGTATGTTTGGGTAGGTGTGTAGGGGAAATGGGAAATAAATGGGGGGAGAAAAGGGGGGTTTCAGGCTTGGGGCACAGGAATAGTGACCGATGCTGGTCAAGGTATAGCTGTTGTCGGTCTTGTCACACTGACATCAGTTAAAGATGAGAGGAACTGAAGTCGGTTATATCGATCCGATAATGGTCAGGAGTAACCGGTGTCGATTAGGGAAAAAGGGCTAGAGGCCTAGGATGGGTAAGAGGAAAGGTTAGGAAAAGTGGGTAAAATAGATAGCGGGTGGGGGGATTAAAGTTCAATGTTGAGTAAAGTCAAGTGTTTAATAATGTGTGTGATTGGTTGAATGTGGGCAAGGGACCAGCTACATATGAGAGATAGGGTACCTCCCTTGCTTGTGGAGGTATGGGGTGGTGCGACAGCTGATGACTAGTGCCATGTAGCAGAGGTTGGCCTAATTGGGTTCATACGCTACTGGTACGTAGTATAGGATCTGAGATTGATGGTTTCTCTCATCGACATATGGGACTCAGTGACCAATACCTTCCATTTTCTGATGGGTGAGATCACAGTCACCTTGGAGGATGTGTATAGGATCTTGTGTCTACCAATAGTGAGGAAGTAGGTGTATTCTATCTCCTCAGAGGACTCTGAGGAGTTGATGCTGACCATGTTTGGTGAGGAGCTAGCGGAGATGAGGTTTCATAGCACCAGTATGAGCTATAGAGATATGTACTTGGCCCATCTAGAGAAGATGAGGCTTGTAGTGTTATTGATGGAGGCATTCTTCTACTTTGCACTACCGGATGTAGAGGGTGGGAGATTCCCACGATCCTTAATAGGGGTTCTATATGACATGGTGGAGGATAGGGTTCATTTTTCCTGGGCACCAGCATTCCTAGTATAATTGTATAGATAGCTATGGGCTTATGGTTGGCTACAGAGGTTTAGCTTATGTTGTACTTTCCTACTTCAGTGTTGGGCATATGAGCACATTGTATGTGTGCGTCCAGTTGGTCTGCCTTAGGCTAATGCATTCGAGCCATGTTTTATTTGGGTGGGCTTTAGGCGATGGGTGCCTATGATTAGGGAGTGCCAAGTAGCTAGAGTTACACATGATGTAGTCTATTACAGGTGATTACTAGAGGGGTTGTCCAGCGTGGACATCATTTTGAGTCCCTATATGGGTTTTTCATCATATGGGTAGATGGAAGAGGAGGTACAGGATCTAGAGCTACTATGGTGGATAAAGGGGTGGTGTGTAGGAGAGCACGAGATGATACCTGTGGATAGGGTTAGACATTAGTTCATGTTGCTTTAGGATATACCACCACATTTCCCACATTATAGGAGGGATGACGTGGAGAGGCCTCTACCTCTACCACATCCGAAAGTGTCAACAGGGTAGGAGGAGTAGGTGAGAGACCAGTGGATTGATGATGTCAGAGTTATAGATAGATACAAATAGTGGTGAGCTACACACTTACAAGCAGTATCATGGAGGCTAGGGCAGCTGGATTTAGCCACCATCATAGTATAGAGTGACACCCTACAAGGGCAGGTGGTAACCCTGATTACACAGTTAGGTATAGTACAGGGGTAGCTAATAGGCTTAGAGGCATAGGTTGTTATTTTACATGCACATGTGGCTACTCTGCATGCCCAAGTAGCGCAAGGATTTATAGATGATGGTGTTTATACTATGGATGGTATACATGTGTTAATTTTCATTGTTATATATATAGGTGGAAATCATGTGGATCAGGCATGATAGATTCAAGGTCATGTAGGCATGGTCAAGTCAGGTTGATTTATACATGATGGAGTCAGGTCATAGGCAAGGATTGCATCAGATTGACTTAGGCATGATTCATTTTAGGTTGTAGGCATTGTTAAGTTAGGTTGGTTTATGCATGGTTGAGTTAGGTTGGTTTAGGCATGGTTGAGACAAGTTGGTTAGGTATGGTTGAGTTTCTAATTCATTACTTTATGCAATTAATGATTATGTTGATCATGTTAAGATGATTTGTAGGAAAATGTATTATTATGGTAAATAAATTGTAGACAAGATGAAATGAATGTGTAAGTTATGATGGTAAAAATGTCAAGAAATTGTTGTTTTTTAGGTATAATTTATAATATTGATATAAAAAGGAAACTAGCTAGGGTTGAATGTGAAATAGGAAAGGGGAAGATGGAATTGTTTAGGGTAGAGAGTGGCTGAGCTAACCTCCAAGGCCACCCTATCCTCGAAGTGCTGCCTACATAGTCCCGACAAAAAGGGATCTCAGGCCGATGTAGTTCTCCCATAAGCTAGGGAAGATTGGGGTGAAATAGCGGAATGGGTTGATAGGTGCTAGGCATGGGTGATGTAGGTCATAGGCATGATTGAGTTTAGGTTGTAGGCATAGTTGAGTGATTTTTAAATACAGGTGTCTAGGATCTAGTCCTGTATATGATAATCAATAACTAATGAGGAAGGTGAATGGTAAGAGGTGGTAAAATAGTTGCTTAATTGATAAGAACCCTAATGAGTCTGTCATACCTCATATGGGATTATGAACATAAGACCCTACAGGCCTTACACAATGGACTATTCTAAGGGTGAAGAAAAGTCACATGACCATGAAATTTCATGTTTACGACAAGTCCCTTGAGTAACAAGGGATTTAGGTGAAAAAGGCAAGGAGGTGAGAATGGGAGGTTTAGCGTAACTTAGTGTACGATGATTTGTATTTCAGAACAAGAAACCTAGAATCCAAAATAGGCAAGTCCATGACAAAAATTTCATCTTTTTATTTATTTGTTTGTTTTTAATAGACTAATTGATGTGGGAAGTCTATATGGGATGAGTATATTATCTCCTTGAGGTCTTCATGAAGCTGATCGATTCGGGAAGCTTCTAAATATTTATTATATGTTTGTAATGACTGTATATAGATGTCCTTCAAGGGAGAAGTCTATTGATAGTGGTAGAATATAAAGAAGATATGTCCCTTTTGGGGGAGTCATCTTTTGTTGGAATTTTGACTCAAGGACTGGTATCCCTTTTTGTTTTTAGATGTTTAAGTAATGGACATGACTATAGAGGACAATCAAGTTCTTGTTTAGAAGAACATACCATAGCACACAAAGATTAATTGTGGAGGAGGTGATTTCAATTGATGAACAACCATGGGATTCCATCTTGAAGAAGATGAAAAGAATCCATGAGAATCATGCTATGAGTAGAGTCGTGGTACTCATATTGAAGACAAGGCTAAAAGGTGACGAGTAATCACATGATTCTTGTTTAGTCGTGGATCCCCAAAATGGGTAATATGGAGGGTGAACAAAACTCAAGGGATGAGTGATCAATTGACCAAAATTGATATAGGATTTGATGTCAACAATAGAATGGTCAAAGATGCAAGGCATTAAGGGGCTCAGGTTTGGGTTTACCTTCAAGTGAATACAAATGATAAGCACCTGATCCATAGGCATGGGTAACGATAGAGGGTCCAAGCCAATTACAAGAAAATTTTCCCCATTTACTTTTCTCCTCTTTGGTTACATGTTCATTTTACTTTAGGATGATGTCACCAACCTGAAAGGTCCATTTGTGAACATGTTTATCATAGGCATGTTTGATATGTTTTTGGTAGATTTGGAGTTGGTCAAGAGCATTGAGATGACATTCATCTAATAATTCAAGTTACGCCAAACAATCCTGGTGAAAATCATCATCATTGAACATGTCTTGTAATGAGATGTGGAGGGATGGAATCTGGACTTTGAGAGGTAAGACAGCCCCAATACCATAGACCAAAGAAAATGGGGTGGCAATAGTTAAAGTATGAATACTAGTGCGATAAGCCCATAAGGTGAAAGGAATGTGCATATGCCAATCCTTCCTAGTATCATTGACTACCTTCATAAGAAATTTTTTCAAGGTTTTATTGGTTGATTTGGCTTGACCATTGGTTTGCAAGTAATAAGGTGATGAGAAACTAATTTGGATGCCAAAAGCATCGCAGAGTTTACGTAGGTTTTTTTTTTTAAATTGTTTTTCGTTATCAATGATAATGCAGTGAGGGACACCAAAGTGATAGATGATGTGATGGTTGATGAATTCACATATCTTCTTAGCTTTGGTGGAAATGAGGGGAATGGATTCTACCCATTCAGTGTAATATTTAGTAGCGATTATGATCCATTGGTGGTGTTGTGAAGAATGGGGGTTAATTTCACAGTAAAATCCAAACCCCGTTGAGAGAAAGGCCAAAGGTCTCGCGCAACCTGTAAGGTGTGACTAGGTGTGTGATGAAGATTAGCATGTTGTTGAAATTTCATGCAACATTTGAAATAATCACAACATTCATGGTTCAGGGTTGTACAATAATAGCCTAGGCGAATAATACATTTTTTGATAGCCAAACCATTAAAGTGACCTCTATAAATTCCATCGTGGACTACCTTAATGGTGTAATGAATCTCAGAATTTGTAAGACATCGCAAGAAAATTCTATCGAAACCATGCTTGTAAATAAGACCACCCATGATGACATAATGGGAGACACTTACAAGAAAATCACGTTGTCCATTACAAGTGAGATCAATGGGTAAAATGGAAAGGGAAAGATAGTCTGTATATTGCTTATACCAAAGGTCACATGGGTTAGGGGAATCGGTTTTGACAAAGTAGACTTCAAGGGGTGAATAAGAGGGTGATTGTAGCCTTTGTATGGTGAAAAATATTTTAGAGTCAACGGGAGAAGTGGGTATCTGAGAAGCCAAGAAGGCCATGGTATCTATGAATTTATTAGTAGAATGTGGGGTGGTTTGAAGTGTGTAACGATCAAAGGTGGTAAAAAGTATGTCTACGTGATGATTATACTTTTGAAGTATCTCATTATGACACTGGTATTTACCATTGACTTGGTTTATGACCAATTGAGAAACACCAAAGATGTTAATTGACTTAAAATCTAAGGCATAAGCCACTTGGAGACCCAATATGAGTGCTTTGTATTCAACAATCTTGTTTGTAAAATCAAAATCAAGTTTGAAAGAAAAAAGCATAGGTTCATAATCAAGTGGAATTAGGATAACACTAGCCCCACCCCCATGCTGACACTTGGAGCCATCAAAGAAGAGTGTCATTTGGTAAGCGGGTTCATCTAGGGAAAGGGTAGCTATAGACTCATTTGGAAAGTCGAAGTTAGAGGGTTGATTCCCAGGAATGGGTGCATTGGCCAATTGGTCGGTGATAGCCTGACCATTGATGGAATTTTGATGGATGAATTCAAGGTCAAGGTAGAGGTCAACCAGAAGCATAAACCAATGTGCGACATGTTGATTTTGATAAGGTTTGGCATACATATAGTGTAATGGGTCAGTATTAGTAATGACGAAGGTTTTTTGGTTGAGTAGGTAATGGTAGAGTTTGGTGGAAAGGAAAACTAAGGCTAGGAAATGTTTTTCGGTGTGGGTATATCTAGTTTCATATTCAAGAAGGTTACTGCTTATGTAATAAACTACTTTCTCTCGTAGAGAATGGTCAGTGGTGGAAATATATAAGTAGAAGGGCTAGTCATCCTTAGGAGGAATGAGCACTGGTGGTTGAAGGGGGTATTTTTTCAAGGTCACGAAGGCTTTATGGTATTCGTCATCCCACTTGAAGGACACATCTTTCTTGAGAAAATGATGAAATGGTTGATAGCAGTTGGAAAGCTGTGAGATAAAATTATGAATTGATTGCAAATTTCCTTATAGGCTGCAAAGTTGACAGAGATTAGTGGGTGGCGGCATTTCAAGAATATCCTTAACTTTAGTAGGATCAACTTCTATGCCATGCAAAGAAATGATGAAGCCTAGGAGTTTTCCAAAAAGTACCACAAAGATTCATTTAATTAGTTGAAGACAAACACAATACTTGATGAAGCAGTCAAAGATGATTTTCATAATGGGTAGGTGTTCAGTTCAATACTTGTATTTGGAAAGCAGATCATCTAATTAATCCTCCAATATGTGATTCATGATGTCATGGAAGATGTAATTCATGGCCAGCTGATATGTAGTACCAACATTTTTGAGGCGAAAGGGCATGACTCAATAGCAGAAATTCCCCTAAGGGGTGATGAAGGTAGTCTTGTGTTGATCCTCAGGAGCTAGTAATATTTAATTGTAGCCCAAGAAACCATCTATGAGTGATAAAATTTCATGGCCAACAGTGAGATCAACTAGTTGGTCAATGCCTGGTAGTGGGAAATCGTCTTTGGGACATGGGAGGTTGAGGTCATGGAAATCCATGTAAATGCGGAGTCCCCTTGTCACTTTTGTGATAGGAATGATGTTAGAAATCCATTGGGGATAATCAATGGGTAGAATGAAGGAAACTTAGATAAGGCACTGAATCTCTTCTTTGACCAAAAGAGAAATGTGAGGATGCATTTTCCACAGCCTTTGTTTTATGGGTTTGGCATCAAGAATGGTTACGATATTGTGAACCATGATTTTTGGCTCAATACCGGGCATATCGGCATAGGACCAGGAAAATGCATTGCTATGGTCCTCAAGGAAAGAGGTGAAAGCCTCTTGTTCAGTAGCGTCTAAGGATTGAATGATCTTTAGAATGTGTGGGTTTTCCTGAGTATTAATGTTGATTTTGATGGTCAATTAGTTCAACATGGTTTACGTCTTAGAGGGTAATGACCAATGAATATAAGAGTCTTCTACACCAAGGTAGGTGAGGATTGACTCATCATCCTGACATTGAATGATGTTAATTGAAAGTGTATCATCATCGATCATGTCAGGATATAGGAAATGGAAAAAAAAGGAAGCCTTGCCATTATGTTTATAGGTCAACGGTCCTAGGGAAATGGTGTTTAAGAAAAAAAAAGTTAGGAGGAATAGATTCAGGATCTATGGACTCTGTGGTTGAAGATGGAAATGTGCGTGAATGAGAGGGGGTAGATTTCTCATCCTGGATAAGGTTGACATGAACCTTCTTGGAGGGTATAGCATAAAAACCAATGCCACTACAGTCATTGTGTTTTTGAGAGGTACAGGAAATGATAGTATTGCAGCCTTGTTCATAAAAAATGAAGCTAAATCCTTTCCACGCGCACCAATGGAGGAAATTTTGAGTGAAGTGGTGGTCAGTGAAGAAGTTTAGGTTGGATGAAAATGGTTGGATTTCGGTTGGAGGCTTGGGTTTATAGGTGGCCATATCAATTACCACATACATTAGGTTGGTGCGAAGGTGGAGAGGGCCATAAGGGAAAACATCACCGATGTGGATGTCATAGTTGGGGTGTTGATGCAGATTCCCATACTCTTGTGGGGTGAGGAAGGTATCGATATTGTATAGGTGGTATTCCCATAGAGTGAGGTGTTGAAAAACACCTTCTAAGGGATCATTATTTTGTATGCGGGTAGTGGGTATATATGGATCAATAGATGAAGGGGAAACAAGGGCATCAACGGTAGAGGCTACAGCTGTATTGGGGATAGCAAGGTTAGATGTAGAGTAAGTAGTGGTAAGTTTTGTGGATGGGATCATGGGTGAAGGTGAAGTGGTGACAGTGGTAGATGCCTTGACTAGCACAAACACATCATTGGGCTGATATAGCATGTTATAGGTCTTAAAAGGTGAGGGGTTGGTATGGATGGTGTAATTATGTCCCTCATGTTCGAATTTGAGGCATCCATGTAAATTCAAAAGGAAACAACCCATAGCATGGATCTAAGGTCGGCCAAGTAACAACTTATACTGGAACTCCCCTTATAACACATAGAAAAGTTCCAAGATAGTGCAGGGACCTATGCAGACATGGAGAACAATGGTACCTAGGGTAGAGGTCATGGCATCATTGAAGGAAAACAGCTTAACAGGGTTACCATGCATGCAATTGGTAGGTATTTACATATGGTCGTATGCATGGGAGGAGATAATGTTAATACTAGCACCACCATTGATCATAATGTGTTGTATGTGTATATTATTGATAAAGACATAGATGAAAAGAGTGGGGTTGGGATCATCAGACTAGAAGGGAGTGAGCACTTCATCTGAAAAGCTAAGGGCAGCCACTTGCTAAGTGAGTGGAGGTGTAGAGGAAGGTGAAGACCTAGTGAGAGAGGCTACGTGGTGAGGGGTAATGATGGAGGCTATGGGTATGGGGTCATTTTTTAAGACTTCGATAGATTGAAGGACCTCCATGAGGGATTGACGATGTGACTCTGAGGTTTGAATGAGGTTGTATAAAGAAATTTTGAGGGGGGATTGGTGTAGTTGTTTTAGCATTGTGTTATGTGTGACCCCGTTAGAAATAGGATATGCAGGACCTCGAATGGTAACTTTTGGTATGGGTGTGGGTGGTATGTTGGTTACGAGGTTTGTTAATGGGCTAGTTGCTTTTTCATTTCCCTTGTCATTCTGAGCACGGGTGGCGATGTTGATCATGTTAATCTGAGGGGAGGTGGATGAAGAGGGTGTGTCATGGAAGGTATAATGGTATGAGGGACAAAACCCTAGTGGGGGATACAATCCTTGTTAAATGAGTAGGGTGCATTGGAATTTTGGTGGTACTTTGACCAACTCTCTTATATAAACCATGTTAATCTTGAATATCAAGGGTGGATTGAAGAATTGTGGGGGTGGAGGATTTTTTCGCTGAGTAGGT
This sequence comes from Taxus chinensis, assembly GCA_019776745.2. NCBI lineage: Eukaryota > Viridiplantae > Streptophyta > Pinopsida > Cupressales > Taxaceae > Taxus > Taxus chinensis. The sequence continues at coordinate 942,646,246 of CM034148.1, read as the reverse complement.
AATGGGAGAAGATCTATGGAAATTGGTGAAGGTGAAATGGGATCCTCATCAAGAAGATTGTCATCGTCAAAATGTTCTTCAGGAGGACACAATTGGACAAGAGTAGTTTTTAAAGCCTTATAGTTCTCTACATTGTGTCCTAGCACACAATGGTAGGTGCAAATTTTGGTTTCACCAAACCTTTTTTGTTTGGGTTTGAGTGAGTCGTAAGGTCGAAGAGGTGGTAATGTGATGACAGAAGTTTTGATGAGATTGGTTAGGATTTTGGCATAGGACCCTGCTAATGGATCACAATGGGAGGTAAATATGGGTTTAGGTACAGGTGCAGCTGACTATGGAGGAATATTATTTATAAGAGGGGGAGTAGGTGGGTCTACTAGTTTAGTGAGTGGAGTGGTCTTAGGTTTTGGTCATATCTGCTTAGGTAAGGGCATGGTAGATGAACTTGCAATGGAAGGTTTGGTTGGTTTAACTACCTTATTGGAGCGTAGTGGATTTTTAGATTTAGATTACATCTTTTTGGGTAAAGGTGATATGGGCATACGAGATGTGGAGGGAAAAGTCAATGGTGGAAGAGGGTGGGTTACCCATGGGGGTGACTGAGGTGCTGTGGAGGTAAGTGGTGTCTGTTGGGTAAGAGATGTGAGTGAAAGGGAATAAAGTGTCATGGGTAGTGAAGAATTTATTGATGGTAGTGGAGGTATGGGTGGTAAGAAGGTCACATGTGAGGGTGTAAGTTATGTGGGTTGCTTGGGTATATTATAGGTCTGTGACGGGGAAATAGGTTGCTGCTCTCTTGGTTTATCGGTGGATAGGGGTTTCTTGGCTAGGGTCGAGGGGTGAGGTCCTAGGATGGATGGAAGGGGTGACGCTGATAATGGCATGGTAGGAAAAATTGGTATATGAGGTGTAGGAGATTGGATATTTGTTTTAGGGGTCGGTTTAAGTTTGGTGTTAGTTTTGGAAGATGTGGATAAATCTAATTTGATGGGTGGGTGAGTAAGGAAAGTTATCGGTATGACCCCTAAGGTAGTGATAGGTTTAGGTGAGGGAGATGATATAGGTGTGGGTTTAGGTGTAGATGTATGTTGGGCTATGGGAAGAGGTGTGAGTTAGGCCATGAGTTGTGCCCTAGAAGGTATTACAATAGTTGTGGTTGTTATTAGTTTGGTCACTCAAAAACACATTTTAGCGAGTGACAATTGTTTTTGTGTTGAAACAGGAAGTAGAAGGCATCCCCAAAGTAAGGCTCCTATTGACATAGTCTAGGTGATTGGCCAAGCATGAGAATGGTATTGTTGTAAGCGGGGCCAACGTGGATCGAGTGGAAATCCCCATAAAATGTGTTTGAGATACAAGGAAATGGCTAGCCTCGGACTCTATGGGTAAGAGAGATGAAAGCAGATTAGCATGATCTTGAAGGTATGATGGTGAATGGTCATCTACAGGTAGTGGTACTTCTATGGTATCCTCCATGGGTAGAAGAGAGGATGGGGTAGCTGAAGTGGATTCTCCTTGTGTTGGTGTAGGCGGTGGACCTGCATCTTTTATGAGTAGGAGAGGTGCCACTGATAACTGCTTGGAATTTTGAGGGGTCAAAGGTGGCATGCTAATTATAGGATCTTCCACGGGTGAAGGGGAAAATGAAGGGGGTTCCTCTATGGGTAGAGAGTAGATGAAATAGGTTATTGTGTAGGTAGGGGAGTGTGGGCTAAGATTTCATATATGGAAGGAACATGAAGAAATTGGGAAGAAAATGGTGTGTCATTGAAAATAGCGTGGACCCCCGCGGACATTGATATCATTTTTTGAGGTATCACCAACTTGGTTGGAATATGGGGCATGATTAGGGAATGGCTTCTTGAAGCTATGCATGTTTTGGTTAGCGGGTGCATTTGGGCTATCCAAGACTATATCTCCACTGTCTAACGTTTCTTGGATGATATTCTTTAAGGTGATGTAGTTATTATCGCTGTGACCTTTGACATGATGATAGTTACAAAATTCATATTCCTTATATACATGTGGGCATGGGTTACTCAGGGTCAAAACTAGTTGTTATCCAAAATTCACCCCCCAGGGTAAATTTGATAACATGCATCAGAATAATCAAGTCCCAGGCAAATATATTGATTCAAGGCAAAAAATCATGTTTCTAGTGTCCCCTCGGATTTTTTCTAACTCTCCTGTCTAACAAGAAAGGAACAAGTTCTAAAAAAGGCTGAAAAAGTTGCAAAAAACAAGCTTGGGCCAAAAAAAATCATGAAAATTGGCTAATTCCTGGTCCAGGTGGCCCTTGGGACAGTTGGGACGTCGGGGCGCAAACCGACCGAAAATCCTCCAAGCAGTCCGCGAAGCACTGGGACAGTTGGGACATCAGGAACGCGCGGGACGCGAAAGGGCAAACCGGCCGAAGGTAAAAGCAAAATTGACTAACTACTGTGTAGAACAAGCTGGGACATCTGGGCCATGAGAACGTGAAGGATGCGAACCACCCGGATCGGCCGAAATAGAGAACTTTCACACTGGGACAGTTGGGACAAAGGGATGCGTGGGACGTAAAGAGCCGAAGGAGCCGAGAGCCAATCAAATCATGCCATGTGTCTTCGTCTCAAATGGGACAGGGAAGCCCAAATCGGGTGGATTGGAGGAATTTTTCCCAGATAGTTCGGGACAACCGAGCCAAAGGTACGCGACGGACATGAAAATCCAGTAGGCCCGCAGACGAATCAGGAAACGCCACGTGTCACAAGGGAAAACGTCCTAAATTTTAAAGGGCAAGGTTTGAAGCGTTGGCCCGAGCCAATAAAAAGAGGACATGTGTCCTAAGGAGACGGGGGAGTGTGGAGCTCAGGGAGGAATTAGAGAATTTGGAAAAAGTTTTGGCCAAAAACTAAAAGGTGAAGGATGACCCCGCACCCCTGTTCTCCAGCCAGATCATGCCACGTGTCCCAAGTGGCAGGGACGCGGGGAAAAAATGATTTTTTTTTCCAAAAGTTCAAAAAGTCAAAACTTTCAAGGAAAACCCACGGGAAAGGGAAGGAGAGATAATTTCTCATCCAATCAGCGCCCGACATGTGTCGTCCAGGTGGCGAAGCGCAGGAAAAAATTTCAAAACCCATTTTTGCCTGTTTTGTGCCCTAAATCTTTAGATTGCCATATCTTTCAATCCAGAGCTTGGATTTGCATGTTATTTATATCATTGGAAAGCTTATAAAACTCTCTACATGATTCTGGGGTCAATCTTGAATTTTGGTTCAGTTTGGAGAGAGAAAGTTAAGAAACAGATCTGACACGTGTTCATGGCCAGAAGTGACATTTCAGCGACTAAATTTAATGCAGAATGGGTCGCATTCTCCTCCAATTTGGTCAAAAATGGTAGGATATGGGTTTGTAAGGTCCTCCATGCCATTTTAATGCATTTTTAGTAAATTAGGAATGAGCGTCCCACGTTTTGTACGTTTTCTCTCCTAGGCTCGACCCATGCAAGGTAAAAGCCAGATTTGGCTCATTTTCTAAGGGTGGAACGTTTTTTGGCATAGCAATCTTCTTCTTTCACCTCCAGCAAGTGATTTTTGCAAGAATCAGACCTCTTCAAATATTGTAACAAGTTTTTTACCTCTCTGAGGTTGTAATGCAGTGGCTTTGACATTGGAAATATAATGCAAGCTTTGTGAATGGGTTTCAATCCTTTCTTTGTATTATTTGCTTCATTTCAGATCCTAAATTATATCTTATCAGCCTATGTATGTTTTATGTTGCAATCTTTGGTTTGTGTCTATTTGCATGACAAAAATATTCACCACTCCTTTTGGTGCATCACCATCTTTAGTTAGTTTCAATTTTTACACTTCTATCCCTGTCTCCTTGCAATTTAGAGTAGGATTAGGATCTGAACCTCTGTAGTTGTGCAAGCATTAGATCTAATCAGAGGAGTTTGAGGAACCAGCCTCTAATCTAGAGATTCCTCTCTCAGTTTCACAAGTCCCACACTTGGAGAGAGGTTTCCATGTTGAGCAATCACACTGGATGCTAGAGTGATCGACCTAGAAATTTGATCAACATCCAGGGGTGCTGTGATTTTGCGCTAACACCAGTATGTGGTTTTATAGGTGGAAGGGTAATGACACTAGCCTTAACAAGATTTTCTAAAATAGAAGAATAAGATTCTCCTATGGAAGTGTACTTTTGTTGTCCTCATCTGAAATAGAAATCTTGGATAGGAGAGAGATTAGAAGGGGGTTTGGCTGAGTTTGATTAATGAGGGGACCAACTTTGATAATTACGGCATTAGTAGACCGTTTGGGATTTGAATAGTTGTTTTAGGGTTTTGAAGATGAATAATTATCATTTTATTTGAAGGCGATGTTATTGTTACAAAGTTGAATCTTCTTTTCTTTGATATCACGAATTTCCAATTTCTATGCCATGGTGAATGCCTCATAAAAAGTACAAAAGGTTTGCACCTGCATGGATGGTGAGATGTGTCTCACACAAGCCTGATTAAATAGTTATATAAACTTAGTTTTAGGTAATTGAAATGTGAGTTGGTTAATGAGGTTGCGTCAATGGGTGAAAAAGTCAACGATAGACTCATTGTCATACTGTTGTGTGGAATAAATATATGTCATAGTAATCTTCTTAATAATGTTTATGGAGAAGTGATCTAGGAAGGCTTGGACTACTTGATTAAACAAGTAGATGGAGTGTCTTGGTAGCCCACTGTACTAGTCCAATGCAGGTTCTATTAGGGAAATTGGGAAATTCCTCAAAAGTAAAGCGTCATCGTGGGCAATCAAGTAACACGCATGTTTAAAGGACCATAAATGTTGTTGTGGATCTTCTTTTCTATTGAAGAGGTTGAATTTTGGCCTTTCCCAATGTATGGGGTATGGTCGAATAGGAATGGACAAGTGAATAGGCTCATTAAAAATTTCATCATAGGTGAGGGAATTGTGTGAGCCAAAAACTGATGCTTCTAATGTCGGCATATTTTCCATCATCAAATTGATGAGGTCATTGGTATGTTGTGAAGGAGGGACACCTCCTATGGCATAAGGGGGCAGGTATTGAACCTAATAGGGAGGTTGAGTATATGGAACCGACATAGAATGCACATATCCAGAATGGGTAACAGACGTAATAAGGGGTTGTTGATAGTATGTGTATGTAGGTAGGATGGTCATCATGACTCTGGTAGTGATTAGGGGGTAGTCTTTGTTAGATAGAGAGGACAAGATTCTGGAATGGAGTAGGGGTCACTGACACTACGGGAAGTTGTGTTGTAATGGGTATTTGCGATAAAATGGGTGTGGACTAGGCTATGGCATGGGTGGTCGATGAGGGGACAACAGATACAACAAGTGCAAGTGATACTGTAGATGTAGTGGTCATGGTGGGTATGGGGCCTACCTACGAAACTACTGGGGGTGAAGCAAGTGAGGATAACGCTACATTATTAGGGGCTGATGTAGAAGCAAGAATAAGGGTAGGAGAGATGGATACAGAAATGTCGTATATCAACTAACCTGAGGAGTCTCGGGTGGAAAAGTGGGAAAAGTAGAACTGTAAGGCCACAGGATTCTAATCAAGGATTCATGCAAACTCTTCGTCACCTGCAACAGTGGAGGAGGGAAGGTTGGATCCATTGGTGATAGGACAGAATGTAGTGAGGGACTAGGTGGGAGTGGTTAATGAATAACATGGAATATGAGGGCATTAGTCTAGTTGTGAGTCAGCACCATGTGAACAAGTGCTGCTTGATAAAACTATATTTTTTCGATGACAGAAAAAAATACGAACAGAGAATAATGGGGTTCGGGAGGTGAATATGGATAATGTCTAGATTTTGAAAATCAAACACAGGAAACCGACGACGGTCATGTTGACTTGTGATGGCTGATGGAAAACTGATGACAGTCAGGTTGACTGGTGATGGTTAAGGGAAAACTAATGGTAGTTTCTGAAACCCGATACTGGTCACTGTGGATACAATCCAGTCTCAAAGAATGAAACAAGAATGTTGGATGTGTATTGAGGAAATTATGTATGCTAGTAGGTATCAATAGTGGAGAAATATGATGATGCCCTAAGGGCCAGAAACAAAATAGAAAGAGTGATAAAGGCTATTATAGATAAAGTAAATAGAAATCCAGAAGCTGACACTGGTTAGGGTCTAACTGATGATGGTCAGATGTGAACTGGCTACGGTCGTTGGACCGATGTTAGTGATTGTGAAATTAGAAATAAATGAAGAAAGTGGGTTTTGTGAATTAAATTAAATGAAGAATCAAACTTAGAAACCTGAGAATGAGTAGATGGGGCCCTGACACACTCATACAAAGTCAAAATACTCTAACTATGATGGTCGAGTGTGCAAGGAAGAAGAAAAATGGAGAGTCATAGTCTCACACCTCAAAACACAAGTCAAGAAGAAATCTAAGAAAAAGCACGATCCTTTCTCTGTTTCACCATTTTCTTTACCTTTAAAATGATGAAACAAATAAGGGTAAGGGCTAAGAAGGAATACCTATTTATGTTGGTCGATTGATGGTTGTTATGCGCATTCTGACTTCTTGATCTAGTTCCGATTGTGAGAGCTTCCTTTTGGCTAGGAGGAACTACCTGTAATAGAAAACAAGACCACAAAAGGATAGTTAAATGATATATGACAGTGAAATTCCTAGCGTATGCTAGTTCAAGGAAGTGTGATACTTCCTGGATGGTTGTCAATCCACTATTTAAAATAAATTAATGTGAGAAAAAAGTAAATTTCTACTGTAGTTGATATGATTTAGGTATCTCATTCAAGTAAAATAAGTAAATATAATATAACAGGCTAGATTATAGTCAGATCTAAATAATAAGTAGGTGTCAGGTTGTTGGAACTAGTCAGGGTCAGATTCTGGGTTGTTTAGGTCAACTGGTGAGATGATTGTTGGGTCTATTCTTGGTTAAGGTATAAAACACAGATACCTACATCAGTCGGGTATGACCGATGCCAGTTTAGGTAGAACCGACGATGGTTGTGGATAACCGGCATCAATATGGTCGAGGTAAAAGAAACTCGAATAGATCTAATGGCAGGGGCTGATATGAGGTCAAATGAGGTTGGGAGAGTGGATGAGAAGGTCTGTGGAGATCTTAGGTATACTTAGAAATGGATATTAGGTCAGAATGGTGATTTGGTGGTGTGGGTAAGGGAAAGGGTTGAATTACAAGCTAATAAGCAATGAAGGAATGTACATGCAAATTAAAAACTAATGACATGAATGAAAAAAGTTAACTATGCTGAAATAGACAATGCTGGTAGAGATGTCCTTACTATGATGTAGATTTTGAAGGCTGAATGGAGGTGGTTATTGATCAGAACAATAGTGTTAGATATTGTAGCAGTGGCTCCCAGAATGAATTTTTGAGTGTGATCCTTCAATATTTGTCCTGGTGATGGCTCTGGATGTCTGGATATGTGAAAGGATTCTTATTCTACTTGCATGCAGCTCTGTTTTCATCTTCTTGCTCTTAGAATGTGCCAACCCAAAAACAAGGTTGTTTAGGTGAATAAATGGTAACCAGTGATGGTTTTGGGTTGACCGGCGTCAGTTTAGGGGTGACCGGCATCGATTAAGGTGGGATTCCCTAGGTTTACTAAAATTGGTAGATCTTTCTAATTTCTTGGGCCCAGTTAGTTTGTTTTCACGTAGATTATAACGGAAACTTCCCTTCTAATGAGCGAGAATGTGGTTAGAGAGATTTTACAGCAATTGATTTTAGTGTTAGATCAAATCTTAGCTCATTAAGGCAAGTAAGACTTAGTTATTTTTGGCTATGGAAACATGCCAAGAATAATTCTAGGGTGAGGTGGTTAGATGAGGTGTCTAGGTGAGGTGGTGGGGTAGAAATTAAGGTAATTAGATATTAAATATTGTAAGGATATATATTAAATTAATTAAATTAATGGTAATGTGAAGTGGAAGGGGCCATGGTTAGATGAGTATGTTTGAGCTCATTATTTAACAAAGGACCAAGGGGAGTGTGACAAAATTTTAGTGTCTACACACTCGACGCAAATTCTAGTTCTATCTCATGAAGTTAGGATGTCTAACCTCAATATCACAAGGTAAGCCCAATGGATGAGAAATCACAATGTGCTCAAGTGACAAACACTACAACAAGAATCCAACATTAATAATATAGTGCTTGTGGGCCATCCAGGCCCATAGCTCTCTGAATTTATGTGCCAATAAAGTAGGTTCCCAGTCAAACACTGTACAATGCTCCATCATCTCAGTAACAACATCGGTCATCATCCAAAGAAAATGACCACTACCTAAATCTGGTAAAGTAAAACATGAAGTAGATATCATCATCATGGTCATCTGCAGACAACTAGCTCTCACATGCTCATATAACACCCTTGTAATCAAATTCCCCTAATAAATACCTTTCATCTTGAGCATGATCTCCATATAACCTTTGCATAGTATCTAGTCTCTCATCCTTAGTACTACAATAAATCTTCTGTCTGCAAACCAACAAAATCATAATACGATGCCACATCCTCAAGGGTAATGGTCATCTCCCATGTACAAAGCTAGAAAGTACTGGTGGAAGGGTTTCACCTCTCTAACAATGCCAATATCAAATTGTGGCATCTGTGAATCCATCTATAAGACCACATACCACTAAAACCCACTGCATCAATATGCTCCCAATCCTCATCTAATAATTCTGCCCTCACCTCATCCAACATCAATGGTATACAATCACGGATAGTCAATTGTGCATCCACCTACAAATTGCAAGCACATAAGACAAATGTTAGTATCATCACATTAGTATTGGAAATATCATTCATACCAGGTATTAAGGCATCAACTTTAATGTCCAAAATGTACTAACGAAAAACAACATTATAATAACAACATCAATTATATTAACATCGAAAAATATACATCTAGCACCTATGGAAACCATAAACATTCCAAAAAATTTAAAACATTTATCAAAAACCATACTTTTCTATTTAACATACAAATTGTTTTTATCACAGGTGAATCACCGGCGATTCACCTTAATTATTGCTGATTCTTGCTACTAAAAACTAGGGCATCCGTGTGCCCCAAATACAGCCACGAATACCAAAATCCACCAAAAAATCCACAAAAACAATAAAAAAAGGATTAAATACCTACCTCCTCCATTAAAGGCTTGCGTTTTCTACTTGAGGATGCCATTTTTTTTTATTTTCCACACAAAAACATATTTTCTCATGCCAACAGTCACTCTATCAAAACAAAATTTACCATGCTTTTCAATGTGGTAAAACAACATTTCTTTTGGGATATTTGTAGCCCTTCTTTTTTATGTGATACAATTTCTGGTGATTACACTAATCACCAACAATTTACTCCCTTTAGGCATACATGCCCATATTGCCCTAAAATTGTGACATTTTCACTTTTGCACAAGTTTCTCATGTTTTCAATGCAACCTTAGCCCTTAAAATTTTGAATCAAATAAATATAATCAATATTGGAATTCATCATTTGTCTATGGGATATGATCACTTTGTCCCCCATTGCTTGGTTTTCTTGTTCATCAGTTAACCCGGTAAGGATCATGTGTCTACAAGCATTGAACCCTTTGGTCACCTTGTCAAATGATTCCCCGAGTAATCCATTCTATACCCCCTTCGACTGGGGAATATTTTGCAAAAAAAACACATTTTTGTTCACTATATTGTGTTACAGTTAAATCACCCAAATAAATAAACCTTCTCTTCATTTATGTCTAAACTATTTGTCAAAATAATTATCAGAAAAAGGGGAAAATGTAGACACCAATAAATCACACATTCCACTATCACATGAATAACAAATTAAATATTATCATTCACGTACAATTTTACGACTCAAGTCCTCCATTCAAGTGGTCAAGTTTATCATCGCATCATTACAAAATCCCTAAACCTAAGTCATTAGTCCCTTCCCCCCTTTAATTAATTAATTTACCTCACATTTCTTAAATTCATTCCACCCATCTCAAAATTAATTGATTAATTACTAATCAAATTGACTAATCCACTCACCCACACAACTCACCATGAAAAATCCCTCTAAATCACTAGTTGTAGCTAACTTAAATAGGCAACCTTCTAAAAATATTACTCTAACCACCCCTAACTTATCCCTATAACCACTTCTCACCCCTCACTAGTTAGGACTAAATTAACTTGGGAAACCTTCTAAGACCACCTCCACATTTATCCCAACTGACTTCTTCCCTAATCTGAATTCATCCCTTTAAGCATATCAACCCCTCTTGCAATATCTTGCAAATCAAGTTCAAAATTGCAAGAAAATCACTCTTGTCATCCTCTAACTCAAATTATCTGAAATCATCGACGATTATCCAAATAACCGGAAATGTATATAAAAATATTTCTCTACCTCTTTGATGGCATATTTTGGAAGGAATTCACGACCATTCGTGACCATCTTGATGAACCAAAGCATTATCATGTTTTATAAAGTATTCAAGCAATGTTACTAGTCTCATATCAACATGTTTCTACATCCAATGCACCCTTCAAGCATTTTTGGTGCTATTCAGGCTCATTTATCAGACACAATCACAGACAACCAATCCGTTGTCACTATTTATCATAAAAAAGGTTCATTTTTATCATCTTTCATTCTATTTTCATCCTAAAATAGGTCTAATTAGATCATTACTCACTTTCTCTATATTTCAATATACGATAGTTTGATTTTATATGCTCATATTATTTCATTTATCAATGTGTTAATATTTCATAGAATTGCCTACGATTAGCCTAATCACCTGTGATTCCTGTGTTTTATGTTAAACATTAGTAATCATCTTTCATTAGAAGTATTTATTAGTTAATGCATGTTTTTTTTATATTAATATGTGTACCAAGTATGGATCTTGTAGATGGCCATATTAGGTACTATTCATCCCATTACAAGTGTCGATTTGCTACCAATCATCTGACACCCCTTACATTGGGATCAGTACAATCTTCTTCATGAATTGGAACTGTGTACCATACACACAGATCTCCTCGACAAGTTGGAGGGCATTTTTTCCTCTACCCAATAAATTCGTGAAGCAACCGAGGAATTTTTGGAAGCATACTACGAGGTCCAGAGGATCCAAGCTAACCTTGCATCATTCGAGTACAACTATGAAGCAGGCCTAAACATATCAGAGGACATCTACATTGCATCTAAATCCGATATTGATACAACTATCATCCTTTCATACATTGATTCCATCCTTGTACACCTATACGACACAGAAAAATAAATCTCTAATTTCTTCATGGAGAACTACATCTCTGAACCCAACTCCTATTTCTCTTAAGATGATGTTTTTTTCCTGCTCAATAGGCTCAAACTTCTCAAAGAACCTAATTACAGGGAAAATAAGCCTAGTTCATTTCTCACAGAGTGCAACCAATCATACACCCATCACATCATCTGAGTATCTAGGAAACGCCAACATACTAAGGTTGATAAATTTTGTACTTCTTGTAAAAACAAACCAACCCCTAAGGTAAAATTTTACACAACAATTGATTTCGTAAATGGATATTTGTAGGAATAATTCTACATGATTAAAACAAAATGTTTTTTCATACCTGAAAAATAAGAAAAGGTGTGTAAATTCATCAAGTCACTGTGTGCTCTTAAACAAGCTCCCCAAACATGGTATATCAATATTAATGAGCATATCATTAATCATGGGTTCTAGAGGAATCCATATGATCATAATATCAACCTTAAAAATTAATGAGGGAGATTGTAATTATTATCTATATCAAGTATTTGATCATCATTAGCATTTTATTAAAGATGATTGATGTAACAGAGAAATATCTTAATTAATCATTTTACATGACTAGCTTTGGGCTACTATACTATTTCCTTAGACTAGAAGTATCGAAAAAAGCACCACACATTTTTTTCCCAAATGAAACATTATAATATAATTCTTGAGACGTTTAAGATAATGGATGGTAATCCATATGCTACAACCATGGATGTAAAGCTTCATTTGTCTCGTGATGATCTATCACCACAAGCAAATGCCACTATTTATTGTAATTTAATTAGAATCCTCTTTTACTTGAATTATATTAGGCTATACATTAACTATGTTATCAAATATTCTCTAAAAAATCATACAATAACAAAAAATTATTCATTTGAAAGTAGCAATGTAAATTTTGAGGTACATCAAAGGAATTATGCACTACCAAAACTATTGCAAGGCTAAATAACAAGACTAACACAACATAGTCTATTAGAAAAGCTAGGAATTAACAATAGTAACATCAAGATCTCAGATTGTTGGAATTCTTAAGAAAAATAACATGATATCAATTAATCTAAGTTAAAGCATGCCTAATTAGTGTGAATTTCTAATTAAAATGGACCTATGAAGACCACTTGCAAATCAAATTGGGTTGTTGCTTATTCACAATGGTGAAGGGATATTTCTAACAATGGCTACAAGGCCATATTAGATATTCCTTCACTAACCAAGCATGAAGATTGGATGCAAATATTGAGCAATCTAATCCATCAGTGGAAGTAAGGCTCTAGATCATATGTCTTATATGATTAATATTATTCAAAGTATGGTGTAAAGTGTAAACATGTATGTGAGTTCCTTTATATATTTTTCTATTTTGGGAAATCTTGCATCTTGGTAGATGTGGGACTAAAGGATTAAGTATATTAAGGATTTTTAATCATGATTAGTGAAATTAATAAGTGATTAACATGTGAGGTTCCCTAATTAACCAATTAGCATTAATTAAGAGGATAGGATAAGCTTATGAAGCCTTTTAAGATGTATTGGAGGGAAATGGGATGATTTTGAATGGTTAAAAGAGGGGTATTAACCAATAAGAGGGTTTATTGATCAAATACAAGGGTAAATAGGCTTAATTAGCTAATAATCACTAATTGCTTTCCCGAAAGAGTATTATAACTAACGATGTGTCGTTAATTGGCATCTAGAATGTGATAGAGATTAGTTAATCAAAAAAGTGTCATTGATTAAAAAAATAGAGGGAAACATTAGTTAATTATCAGAAATCACTAATTATAATGGAAATGGTAGGAATGAGGGTAATTAGTGCACTTTTACCAATAAAACTGAATAAGCAGAATTTAGGTGTCTACATTTACCTCTATTTGAGGTAAAACAATTGAGGTCACTTCAAACATAGTAGACAAGAATAAAAAAGTAAATTTTTGAAGAAAAATAGTAGAATGAAGGATTCCCCCTTGAGTGTCAATGGGGTGATAGATTAAGTCAATTGAAAATCAAAAATTTGATGGAAACGAATGGAAGAAATAGGGTAGGGATAAAAATGATTTTTAGTACCCCATGTGTTTTAGAAGAAAAATGAATAGTGATAAGACATGATAATGAAGAATATAGGAATAGATTTTTCATACAATCATTCAATAAACAACTCTATTTCATCATGTTGCTCATGATCTACATCATTGGACCTTATTTAAATAAGTGCATACAACAAAAGTGTAAGATAACATGAAAAGCTATAATAGTAACATTTGTTCATTGCTAAAAATCTGCAACTCCTTGCAAAATAAATAATGTAATGAAATATGAGAAAGTAAACCAAATAACCTAAAAAAGAAACAATTACAATCACACATACTCAAACAAACAACATTCAAGATAGATGCACTAATGTTTTTGTTATAAAGCTTCAGTTCCCAACTGTGTGTGTTTTAACGACAAGGGTGAAAAAATGGTGCCCCTAGAAAGGATACATACGAGGGGAATACTAGAGGACACAAGTACTCCCATGAAAAATCATTCATGTGATATGACATAGACTCTAGAAAGTCATTATTACACAGAAGTACCAACATAGTAGCAAGCCATCTTTGTTAATGGAGGTAGATCAAAATGATCTACGAGTCATTGTGACAAGAATAAGAAAGAACAAAATAAAGATGTTTTTTGGAAAAAAAATTGATGTTTGAGGACAATGCATTTGATACAGGATTCAGTTACGTGTATGTCATTTACCAATTTTTGAACAAATTTGAGTTTTTACAACTTTTTGGATTTTTAATTATTTTTACCAATTTTTTTCAAAAATTTTGAATTTTGCAATTTTTTTTGGGATTTTTGAATTTTATAGAAGAAAATGACATAAAAAATTTAACAAATTCATATGACATCGTCAAAAATTACTAGAAGGCAAAAATATGCCCTAGCTAGCAGAAAGGGTCACCGAGAAGTAAAAATATGCCCCAACGTAGAAAAAAATCCCGAAAATGATTATTTATTAAAAATAACCAACATAGACAGTGATAAAAGACTCCAGAAGAACTGCAGTAATCACATCACCATCTATGGCCATCGTAGAGTGGGGGAGAAAAGCTATAAATACCTAGCTTGGGGGGAAAAACATCATGTCTAGTTCATTTTCACTCCCCCTTTGTTGAAATTTTTAGAGAGAGAGCTCTAATGTTGAGAGTGATGGCATGGATTCAGAGACGTTTACACCATGAAAATAGATTCCAAGAGTTTGGGAGGCCTTCCCACAACCCTATGTCGGTATGTACATTTATATTTTTGTCATCTAAGCTCATTTAATGCACTTTATAGATAGTAAAAAATGACAAAATCGTGCATGCTCAAGCCCTTTGGCAAGCATGTGCAAGGGTCTGTGCATACACAAAAACAGACATGTGGGTGCAATAAAGCAAAATGGTATGCAAAGGGAGGGGTGCAAGTGAAAAATTAGGTAAGTGTACACAAAAATGGACATGCAAGCACAATATTAGGGCTTAGCCATTAGAATTCATGCATGTGTGAAAATAAGCACACATATTTAACCAGGGGCACGTATACACAACAAAGGGAAATGGGTTTCCCATTGGCATGCACATGTGAAAAATGGGGTGTGCAAGTGCGATAAGACGCGCGTGGGCACAAAACTTTGACCCTGGGATAGTTTTTAAGAAAAAAACTTAAATTTTTAACCTTAGTGAGAATTTTAGGAATAAAATAGAAGAATATAGAAGTAAACATAACACCTTAGGAAGATGTTCTTAGAATAAATGATTTCATAAGTGTTGGTGCAATCTTGCAGGAAAGATTGCACAATTTGGATATACATGAGTGGTTTGGGCTACTCATAGCCTTCGAGGTGACATTCAAATGACAAGAGCACCATGGGTTTATTTTTTGTCTTGTAGGTTGTATGCTTGGAATATGTTACACACATACCTCAGATCCGACTAGAACACACCCTACTTAGTACCTTAGAAGAGAGATGGCCGAGAAAGTCTCAATGATTCAAATTACCCATAGGAAAGATCAATATTACATTAGAGGATGTCTGGTGGATTCTTCACGTATCTAAGGTGATTTGATAGAGTACAATGGACATCGAGGCTAGATATGATCCTGCATCTGTGACATGTTTCTATGCTGAGACATTCTGCGATAGGGTATGTCAGTGGATATTTATTCTATGTTCAATGATCAGAAGTACACATGGATACTAGTATATTTGATGGCTCTTTTCGATGGTATCCTATTACCTAAATATATTGGCACACACTTTCCTCTAGGACTGAATGGGATTATATACATGCTTGTGGATGGTGAGCAGCTTTGCTGGGGACAATGCATATTGGCTTACTTATATTGGGATTTTCACTTGATAGTATACCAAGGTCAAAATAACCTCCCCTCAAGGACTCTATTACATATATGGGCATGGGACAACATAGCTATAGGTCACCCACATGGAGCACTGTGAGACAGGGATGTAGGTGAGACCTCTATCTATGGATGAAAGCCAGTGGGTGATGATGTACGCTCACACCTGGTAGATACCTTCTATTACAGGTGCGTGTTAGATAATTTACAGTTGCACATGGTCACATGGTGGCCTTACATATTATATAGGTGGCAAGATGATGGCCTACAACTATGCATTTCTGAGATACACCACTTTATTATTAGGAGTCGGGGTGACATCATAGAGTGGTACAGAGTAGACTAGGTTGAGAGACCGTTCAGCCAAGTTTAGGACATCCCGAGTGGTGATATGTGGTATGCACACAAGATGTGTGACAATTTTGATAGGGGACCATGGATTAGGCCACAATGTGCCTTGGATAGATTCATTCATATTTTACCACAACCATGGGTTTCAATGCCCTAGGTATTAGATCTTGAGGAGACATCTGACTACGCCACAATATGCACTACCAAAATTCTTGCAAGGATAAATAACTAGACTAACACCACATATTATATTAGAAAAGATAGGATTTAACAATATTAACATCAAGATCTTATCTTATTGTAATTCTTAAGAAAACTAACATGACATCAATCAATCTAAGTTAAAGCATGCCAACTTAGTGTGAATTGCTAATTGAAATGGACCTATGAAGACCACTAGAAAATCAAATTGGGTGGTTTCTTTTTCCCAATGGTGAAAGGATATTTCTAACAATAGCTACAAGGCCATATTAGATATTCCTTTATTAACCAAGCATGAAGATTGGATGTAAAGATTGAGCAAGCTAATTCATCAGTGGAAGTAAGGTTCTATATCATATGTCTTATATGATTAATATTATTCAAATTATGGTGTAAAGTGTAAACATGTATGTTAGTTCCTTTATATAGCTGTCTATTTGGGAAAATTTTGCATCTTAGTACATGTGGGACTAAAGGATGAAGTAGATTAAGTATTTTTAATCATGATTAGTGAAATTAACAAGTGATTAGCATGTAAGGTGCCTTAGAAAAGATAGGATTTGAGATTATTTGGAGGGAAATGGGGTGATTTTTAATGGTTGGAAGAGGGTTATTAACCAATAATATGGTTTATTGATAAAATACAAGGGTAAATAGGATTAGTTAGCTAATAATCACTAATTATTTTCCTGAAAGAGGATTATAACTAACGATATATCATCAATTGGTATATGGAATGTTATAGAGGTTAGTTAATCAACAAAGCATCGTTAATTAACCAAAAAAGAGGGAAACATTAGTTAATTATCAAAAATCATTCATTATAACATAAATGGTAATAATGAGGATAATTAGTGCACTCTTAGCAATAAAATTGCATAAGTAGAATTTTGGTGTCTATAGGAACCATGGACATTTGCCTGAATAACAAGAAGAATTGTCAATTATTTTTAACATAGTATTCATACTTAGATCATGCAAGTAATAGTAATGATATGAAATCCACTTCTTGATACATGTTCTCTTTGGGATTTGATCCAATATCATGGAGGAGTAAGAAATACAACTTTGTTTCTTGATATTCCTTTGAAGCAAATGTGAAGGACTAAGAGTACCACATAAAAAAATAACCATCCTATATGTTGAGAATGAAGGTGTGTACTACATAATTTTTTCTTTCCAATTTTAATTTAATAAAATGAAATAACAAAAACAAACGGATCTTAGAAGATGACAATGTTTACCAATACCCGTGGTGATGATTTTTTATGTTGTTGGATAAATCTCCTTCTTCTCATGCCAATGAAGAAACCTTTAGATCAAAGACAACCAAAAATATATATTAGATAAATGGAAAACGAGCTACTCGGCACAGCCTAATTCCAAGAATCCAAAGGGACTTCCTTGAAGGATTTCAACTCACTTTGATATAATTAATTAGATTGACAATAATGATAGAAGTATGTAAATGATAAAGATAGATAAACAATCAATGAGAATCTCTATAACTCAAAATTGAAGGGTAAGTCTTATGCAACTTAAAATTTCACCCAAATGAGGGTGGATGTGATCTAAACTAACTCAAAGTAGTCATACAAAAATTCCTCAGTTTCTTGTTGGATCTCATGGAGGAACTCAAACCGATCTTCGATGTCACTAATTTTGGTGGAAAATTTTATCGCAAAAAAGTGTAATCTCGTGAAGTACATTGTATTGATCCAAAAATAAGGGTTGTTGGACTACAAGAAGGTCATAAATGCATTTGATAGGATGGGAACGGCCAAGAACTACCATTTAAAGTAAAGCCATGCTTGTAGAAAATAAGTTAAATCTAAAAGATTGACAAAAATTGATACTAAACTAATAACTTGATTAAAATATATAATTTGACATGGATCACTGACGATTAGGAAGAATCGCAGATAATTCAAGCAATCGTTGGTGATTACTGTGTAAATGATAGACTTTGATAAAAATGATGAATATAACTTCTGGACAATTATCTTTTATTGACTTTAATGCCTAAAATGAAATGTAAATAATGTAACAACACAAAGAAATACCTCTTGATGTACAATGAGGTTGAAAGATGCCTCCAAACGTCGGATGGAGTTGATTGAAGTTAATGAGCAATTGTTGAAAGATGATTAATGAAAAGACTATCAAAATGACATGTTTGCAAGAGCTTGAAGTTGATACAGTTCCTTGATGATCTCTTCAAATTATGTAGATTTTTTTTGAGTTGAAAAAAAAGTACAAGTATGAGAAAAAAATTTCTGAAGATCCCTAAGAAAGGAGAAAAAATTCTATTTATAATCACTGGTGATTAGGTAGAATCACCGGTGATCTGGGTTTTTTGGGAATATGTTTAGGAAATGGTTGAAACCACTTCCTAAATGATGTGATAAAATTGTTAGGAGGAGGTTATGGATGATTTGGGGAGGTTAGGATGTTATTATAAAATAGGTTTGGGGTGGTTTACACGTTTTTAAGTGGTTTTGAAGAGGTCGAGGTAATTTGGGATAGGTAAAGAGTATTTTCTATGGGTGTAAAATTTTAGTTTACTAGATGGGGGGAGGATGACTTAGGATAATGACATTAATATATGTTTTAGACTAAATAATGTGTGTATAAGATGAAGGTAGGAAGGTTGATAAAAACTCAGTGTCTATATTTGCCTCTTTTTGTAGACTAGTTTGTGATGACCAAACTATTGGATAAAAATTGTGTGAGATAACCTACTTTGCATTTAGATGGGTGATCCCCCTCAAAATGGGGTTGATTGAAATGAAATACAAGGATCACTAATTTGATTGAGTTGATTGGATAAATTTTACATGTCTCCTTCATTTCAAGTTGCCCCAAGACAAGGTATCGAAACAATATGGATATCACAATAGAATCAAGTAATGGGGGAACCAAAGGGTTTATGTCCTATTGACGTATGATTCGTAGGGATAGCTAAACGACCAAGGAGGCAAGAAATAGGGGAGCCAAATGGTTTGCAGCCTATAGACGTATGGCTTACTAGTGTCAAGGTCATAAAATGATTCTTGTGAAGGATGACCAGTTTTAGGGTCCTCAAAATGAGGCACATTGTTGAAAGATACAGTAGTGTAGTTGAAAATGATTTTCAGTATTGGAAAATGATGGTTTTTGATAGAAAATGTTGGATCGCTAGCGATTTTGAGGAATTGGAGGTGATTAAGGATAATCATCGATGATTCAGGTGAATTACTAGTGATTACAGGAATTTTCAGGGATTCCTGTACGTGAGATAATTGTGGCTTTAAATAGTCGATTTTCTCAAGAAATGGTTCATTTGTGATTTTAGATTTTATAGAGCTCAATCGAGTGATTAATGAGTGATAATTGAGCAATGACAGTTGTAGGAGTTTCTAGAAGGAAGATAAGGCCCACTTAGGTAGAGGTTGTACGCTTATTTATCTTTTTGTGTGTTTTTATTTTATTATTTCTTTTTCCAATTGATGTTTATACGAGGGCATATTTTTGAAATCACCATAATTACTGGTGATATTTATGGATTGATAACTATTAGGATGGATCACCAGTGATTTGGGTTGAATCACTAGCGATTGATGTTTTGTGTATAAAGGACAAATTAACTATCAGAGATAGGATTCGAGCGATTTTAGGGGATGTGAGGGAGGATATGTCAGATGAGTATTGGGCACACTTAGAATATGTGGGTTTTGTGGGGATGCATCACTATAGATGCATCCATATACATCAGGGATTGTTATTGGAGTTGATGGAGAGGTGGGATCCGGCCACCTATAGTTTTTGGTTGCATGTGAGTGAGATTACCATCAACCTGGAGGATGTGCACATGATTATTAGATTGCCCATTCTTGGAGAGGGCATATATTCTATTGATGATACTTATAGGGGATATGTGATGAGGAGGTTATACAGGGAGGATGTTGATGGTGTGGGTTTTACATTGGGTGGATTCTATTATCAAGCTTGATATTCTTCAGAGATAGAGGTCCGTGCTCATATGACTATGATGATGATGAGGATCACATGTTTTACTTTACTAGACTTTGGTGGAGGTCAATTTCCTTGGATGATGATAGGTGTATTTTTAAGGATGATGAAGCATAGGACTATCTTTATATGGACCCCTAGTTTACTAGCACATACCTATAGGGAGATATGGTCTTGAAGGATCCAAAAGAGGTTCCTGATTGATATTGCTTTTCTATTATAGTGTTGGGACTTTGAGCATATTGTTGTGGCTCATCCTCATGATTTTCCATGGGGAGGTGTTTATATGGTCAGGAGATCAACTGGATTTATACGATGGTGTTCTGATGTTGGGCAGGGTGGACCAGTACGAAGTGAGGAGTACTATAGGTAGCTAACTTTAGGGTTATAAGTGGGGCATGTGCTATGGAGGCCCTATATTTTATTTCAAGTGTGGGAGGGCCATGAGAGAGGTCTGGATGCCACTCAACATGACTTATGGATATAGGTTCGTCAAGGAGGGTAGTGGGAGCTTATTATATTTAGTCACATTAGGCGATAGTTTTGTTTGATTCAAGATGTGTTAGAAGCTCTAGTTGTGTATAAACGTGATTATGGAGATGTGGAGACTCCATTACCAGTGCATTGGATGTATTGTTACATGGCTAACGAGAGAGGGTACATGGGTGTTGATGACTAGGGAGATCTGGTTCCTATAGATGATGTTGGTGTGACTACAACATTTACCACATGGTGGACTAGGGCCTATGCTACATGGTGGTGACCCTAGTCGGATCGAGGAGACAATCGGGTACAGGCCCGAGTGGAGGGAGCACACCAGGGAGGTGATGGGGTGTGTGGTGAGGGGGATGATGATGTACATGAAGAATAGTTGGAGGCTACCATTGCATTGTTTAGGGTTGAGAAGGCCACAGTAGAGGTAGATCGAGCTACAGGGGCCACAGAGAGAGATATCTTAAGGACCAAACATGATGACTTAGTGGTGGAGAGAGATGGTATGCAGAGTGATAAAGAAATCCTTAATTAGAAAATAGCACAAGTTGTAGAGGATTGAGACCATTATAAAATACACTGAGAAACCCTGAAAAGGGATCTTGGGATTATAGGGACTTTAGTGACATGTGTCGAGTTGGAATCTCGGGCGTAGGCTAGTTGTTAGATGGTACCACCAAGTATGGTTAGCTTAGGTAAGTACTAGTCAGTATGTGACACACTATCCTATTATGAGGATCTAGTGGTGTGGAACCTACCTACTATGCTTTGTTACTAACACATCTATCTCAAAGAGGAGAAGCTACTAGTGTGCTGTGTGGCTAGTGTGGGTCAGCCACCTTGGGTTCTAGATGGAGGAGGTCTGAATCGAGGGCTTGAGAGAGGTGATGGTGGTGATAATGGTGTTGGGGGTAATCAGGGGAGCATTTTTTTGGGAGTACCTTCTTTACAGGTGTCCAGTTCACCCAGTAGCTATGTTCTATACAATGTATTGCGATATATACAACTCTTTGTGAAGCCTTTATTCAATGTACAATTTTTGATATACAAAAATTTTGAGACTCCTAGATGATGTATAGAGACATTTTGATATATGTATGAGATGATGATGATAATTTTGACTTTGATTAAGATGTTGTTTTTATGTGTTATGATGAATCTTTTGATGTTTGTATAAATATTTGATAGATGTGGTTACTACATTTGACAATGGTGTTTGATTGTTTATGTGTTATGGACTTTAATGTGACCTTAATGTTTTTCAAAAATATGTTTTAACTCTTATATAAGAATAAAACATGGAATGTTTGCTTTTTACATTGGATTTTGATGCATACATGATGGAAATATATATGGTAAAGGAACTTCCACTTTTGGCCTTTATTAAAAATGTTAACATAAGACTAACACTGGGTAGTCACATGTAGGATCTTGGATATAGATGGAAGTGAAAATTATACCTTCTTAAGACATGGGAAGGGTTGACACATGTAGGTTATGTAGGAGAGTAGATTCTCCTTTTAATGCATTCAAATATAAATTACCTAGCTTTATACTTGTTTTTTATGCAAACTGATTGATCTGGGAAGTTTTCTTTGATAGTAAAGTTGATGGATGTAGGAATATTTTCTAGGATTCTTTTGAATTTTTTGAAGGCCGATCGATGTGGGAATCCTTTTAACATAGGTATCCATCCTTTGAGAGACTGGTCTACAATTTTATTTTTTGAAATTGAATAGTCATCCTTAAATGGATCGGTCTATGATTTTAACAGGTAGTTTTCCTTTAAGGGATTAGTCTATTTTGATAGAATGCATCTATAGTAATTTTTAACTTTCTTTGAGCTGAAGGAAAATGTTAATAGACCATTTCAAGGAGGAGAAGATATGTGTGCACAAACTACACATGTGTGCCCCATGACATGTCTTTGATTGATATAACATGTAGATGAGCATAATGATTGTGGGGTTCCTGATAAGGAGAAACTTATCCATGTCAAAGATATGATAAACAGATCTATGGTGCTCATATTTAAGGCTTCGAATATAGTGATAGAAAACCACATAGTTTCAAATCATTATGATTAAAAGATGACTGATCTACAATGAAAAGAATATCTTTGATGTGACTATTATAATGACAGTCAGAAATGTTAACAATATAAAGGCCACAACTGTAAGGCATTCAGAGGTTCCTTTTTAGGTGTACCATCAAGGGAGGCTAGAGGATAACCTCCTAACCCATACTTATGAGTGATAATATATCGACCGATCCAATTAGGGGAAACATTTTCACAGTTACTCATTTCTCGAGTAGTGAAATTTTGATTTTCTTTGAGAACAAGATCGCCAATGTTAAATTTTTTCTCCTTTACATGTTTTTTATATGTGCATTTGATGCGATCTTGATTGACATGATGATTTTTGAGACATAATAAATGTTTTTCATCTAATAATTCTAACAGTGTTAAACAGTCTTGTGGATAGTCCTCATCGGGGATGAAATATGTAAGGGACACGTGAAGTGATGGAATTTCAAATTTAACATGTAATACTACCTCGAAGCCATAGATGAGAGAAAATGGCATAGCACCTATAGGAGTATAGATGCTAGTTTGATAAGATCAAAGAGAAAATGGGATTTGGAGATGTTGATTCCTGTCTTCTTTGTCAATGGTTTTCATTAGGATTTTATTAAGTGCTTGGTTATAAGCTTCAGCTTGTGTGTTTTTTTGTAGATAATATGGTGATGAAAAGATTATTTTGATGTTGAATGTGTAAAAAAGTTTCCTAATGTCTTTATTTTTTAAATATTTCCCATTATTAGTGACGAGTTTGTGAGGAATACCAAAGTGACATATAATATGTTGATAGATTAAATAGACGATTTCATTAGCTTTTGTAGATGTCTGATGTAGCCTAGAATTCATGATATGACACCCTAGATGCATTGGCACATCACTTAGCCTAGACTAAGTGCTCACCTAAAGAACGCAAAGGTACTAGGTCCCTCTTTAGGATTATTGTAGCAGAATACTAACATGATGAAGACTTACAACATATAAATCCATAACTGATACATCATTATACAGTGCATGACAGATCTAGATCTAGGAAAGAATAGGTTTAAACAATAATTATGATAGAAATAAGAACATGCACTACCCAATTATACACAGGAATAACACTTAGGTTCAATCAATATCTTCCATCTCTTAATTATCACAATAACACAGAAGCTTTTTACAATACTGGCAATCTATGTCGATGCACGCATGGATATGATACAGTAATCTAGAAAATGTACACTATGTTATCTATCTATCTATATCCATCATCTCCTACCAAATAATTCACTACATATATAGGGTGGGGACTTTCCCTTCACCACTTATCTATTCCAAAAATAGGTCGCATGCTATTAGTAGCCAGGCACCATTTTCATGCATAGCCACACATGCAAGTGTGTTATCTATAGACTAATGATAGTTAACTGAGGTGAAAATCCTATTCTTAGACTGTCTCCATACAAAAGCACTCTGAATCCAATCCTCCAGAAATAGAAAATGTGTGGCATGCACATCTCTGCATCGTTGGTGTGTTCTGCACGCCATCTTCTAAAAATAGATCTTTATGCCTAAAAATAGCTAAGTCCTGAAAACTGATCTTCTGCTTTGCGCGTGCGTTCTTCCTATCCATTCACGCCTTTGTATATGACTTTCTTTCCCGCGTGGACTTCTTATGTGTTTTATCTATCAAGTGTTCTTTGATCAACAATGTCAAAGGAATTGCTTATACCCATTTAATAAAGTATTCAGTGGTTGTGATGATAGAATGATAATGTTGTGATGAGTGATGATTGATTGTGCTAATGAGGTCTACCCCCCATTACAAGAAAGGTCATAGGCCTTGAGTAGGTTGTAAGGATTGACTATGGATATGAGTAATATTTGAATATTGTTGAAATTTGACATATTTCTTAACATATGCATAACATTATTGATTGATGGTGGGCCAGTAACAGCCCAATCAGAGAACATGCTTAGCGACAACTGATGCTATTGAAATGTCCACCACGTATACCGTTGTGGACTTCTTGAATAGATTTAATAGACTTTTGATATTTAATACATCTTGATAAAATTCCATCAATTCTATGTTTATAGAGGATATTACCTATGATGATGTATCATGTAGTGCATTGAATAAATGATTGTTTGGCATTTATATATAGATCAGGAGAGATTTTGGATTCTGAAAGACATTCAAATGTTTGAGTATACCAAATTTTATTCGGAGTGTCTTCGATGATGTTGATGGAATGGAGTTAATTTTTGTGGGATGGTTGGTTAACTCTATGGACAAAAACAAATAGTTTAGAGTTATTAGTTGAATCTTCATTTAATAAGGGGTGACAGATCCTAAATAAGCCATGGTATCCTTGAATTTTTTACAGGATCGTGGAACTTTTTGGATGGTCTAATGGTCAAAGGCTTGTAGGAGGAATCCATTAATGGATTTATATTTTTATATAATTTCATTTTTACATTTGTAAATTCCTTTGATTTGATTGAAGTTGTGAGTCTCCATAGATGTCCAAGATTTGAACATCAAGCATGATGGTGTTTTTGATACCCATGCTTAAATCTTTGTATTTAGCCATGTTGTTAGTACATTCGAACATAAGTTTAAATGATATAGGGATAGGAGTCCCCCCAGGGAGGTATACTAATGATACCGCCCATCTGCTGACATTTAGACGCATCAAAGAAGAGGGCCATTTTGAGAGGGGTGTATTCTTTATCAATAATAGTGGTTATAAATTTATCAAGGAATTATTAGTGAAGGAGTTGATTTTCCAGGAGGGGAGCTTTGATGATCTGATCTACGATGGCTTGTCCTTTGATATATTTTTGCAGGATAAATTCAAGATCAAGGTTGGTCATAAGCATAAGCCACCAAGTGATGCAGTCATTGTGATATGGTTTAGAGTGCATATATTTAAGAGGATTAAAACTAGTAACAACATAGGTTTTTTGGTAAAGTAGATAATGGCATAGCTTGGAAGTTACAAATTACAAGGCACAAAAAACCTTTTCAAATTCAGTATAGCGAGTTTCATGTTTGTGGAGAGTGTGGCTTATATATTAGACGTTCTTTTCATGACCCTGCTCATCTCGATGAGTGAGTATGATACCCAAGGCATGATTGGTAGAAAATATGTAAATATATAAGAGTTCCCCTTCTCATGGGGGTGTCAGTAGAGGTGGCGATAGGAAGTACATTTTGAGCTCGTCAAAGGCCTTTTGACAATTACGGTCCCATATGAAGTTGACATATTTTTTAGGGAGATGATGAAAGGGCTGAAAATGATCTGAAAGTTGCGATATAAAGTGATGGATAGACTAAAGCTTACCCTGAAGGTTGTGAAGCTATTTAAGGTTTGATGGAGGAGGCATTTTGATAATATCTTTGATTTTTATAGGGTCTACTTCAATGCCTTGGATAGATATGATTAACCCTAGGAGTTTTCCAGTGAGGACACCACATACACATTTAGTGGGTTTTTAGATGAATGCAATATTGAATAAGACAAGTAAAGATACCATCCAGGATGGTGAGATGATCCTTACGATGTTTAGATTTCCCTAAAAGATCATCAACATAGTCTTCCATGGTTTTGTGGATAAGGTCATGGAAAATATTGTTTCCATGTAGTCATATAGGTGTTTTCATTGATGAAAAACCACATTAATTACAAAATGGATTATGGATTAGGGTTAGATGATGTTATGGATGATGTTACCATGATGGTTTAGATGTGTCCATAATGCTACAATGAACATTCAGTGAGGTTTGTTTGCTCCTGCAAGCCTATTCAGGTGCCTAGGTGATATTACATGGAGGTATGAGATTCTTGGTTGCTTGAGAAGAATTTTATCATGATGGATAATAGGTTTGGAGATTTCTTGGACACTCACATCAGTGCATGATGCAGATACAGGTGATTCACTATGTTATAGGTGTTCATTTAGAGTAGGTATGGCATGCTAAGAGGTATGATATTGAGATTTAGAATATATATGAGCTCATGGATGCATGTATTCAGGTATATCATGGTGTATCATGTACTTTTGGGTCATTTTCAGTGATTTCATGATTATTTATATCATTCTTTTAGTTGACCCTAACTTCTACATTACAAAACCCTAAGGTAAAGCTATATAAATGAGATAGGGAGATAGGTTGGAGATTTTGAGGTATGGTGATTAAATTATGATGTTTTGATGATGTTAGTAGGATGTGTCATGGTGCTTTGGGAAAATTTTCAGGTTTCCATGATGATGAATTTTGCAAGTTATGTCAGTTTTTGTGAGATAGGGTCAAAATCTAGTGTAAATTCTATCTCGAAATTGGAACTTCTGATGCTCACCCTGAATTGTGTTCTTTTCATGGGACCTTGTGGATTACAAGGGATTTTTTATAAATTTAGTTTATAAGGTTTCAAAAAACTAATGATATCATTTCATCTTCATGTTTTTATGAACAAATGTTAAGAACGATAAAGTCAATCTATTTACCCTGAGCTTGAAACCCTAGCTAGGAAGAGGCATGCAAGAACTGATTCTAAAGTGGATAATGAATTTATTCCTTGTTAATCAAAATTATTATTTTAAAATTTATAGGAATCCTTAATATTTCCATAAAGGTATGGATAGAGGTCATGGTGATGAGTGGGCCCCACTCAAACAGGTCAGTTTCTGAAGAAGAAGGTTTTGGGACAAGGTTTTCCAAAGGCGTAGCATGCTAAATTGATGTTATGGAATTTATGTGAATATTATATTGATTTACAAATAGAGTTTTTCAG
This sequence comes from Taxus chinensis, assembly GCA_019776745.2. Taxonomy (NCBI): domain Eukaryota; kingdom Viridiplantae; phylum Streptophyta; class Pinopsida; order Cupressales; family Taxaceae; genus Taxus; species Taxus chinensis. The sequence goes on along the minus strand of CM034148.1, from coordinate 942,618,574 downwards.
GACATTTTCATGTAGGTACATGGTCAAATTAGGTCCATTCAGGTTGACTGGTCAAAGGGCAGTTTTGAGGCCTTAAAAAGTAGTGTTCAGTAAAATGGGCATATCTAGAGCTACAGGTGGAATTTTGAGATGATTCAAAATGTGTTGGAAAGAGGATTCAATATATATTTCCATTTATATGATATTTTTCCTCATGATATGTATTTTTTATATATTTTCTAGGTCATTATTTAGACATGAAGGTTTTTTTCAATGAAGGACAAGATGTGCTTTACTGCAAAGTTTTGAGTTGTTTGAAGCATGATATGGATTACGTGATGATTTATATCACCTATAATGTTAATAGGGATTAATTTTTCATCTAATTAATCTATTTATATGTCTTTAATATTCCTATAAATTATTTTATGAGCTAATCTTTGGAAACAGATTTTTTTGGCAGGTTGATTTGGTGAAGACAAAAGTGATTGTGGTTTGAGAAGGTGATTGTTTCAAGGATTATAACTTTCTTATAAGTTTTATAAAGGTTATTGAATTTACATAAAGTGGTTATATTACATGTTTTTTTCATATTTAAGTTTATTTTGTGGCATAATGAAGTTTCTAGGATGTTAAAGGGTGTAGGAAACAACATTTTTTGAGAAGATACAAAGAGTATTGGGCCCATTAAATGAAATAATTTGATTGGTTGAGCTAAATTGAGACCATGTATGAATGTTAAATGATATTTTAATCATGTTTAGTTGTTTTTGGGTCATGACTATGTATGGTTTTGATGTAAGGGCATTTTTATCTTTGTGCCCATGGGGTTTTGAGCCATTTTGGCACATGTAATGAGTTTTTAGCTAGGCCGACCTACTTGGATCACTTGTGACTATTGTAAAATTTTCAAATTTGGGATTTTTTGATAATAAATGGGTTGATGAAAAAGGAGGGAAAATTTTTGTGTTTGAATTTGAAATCAAGAGGAGCTTATAAAAACATTGTTTTGGGTGCTTTTGCAAGATAGTTGAGTGTGTGCAAGAAGTGATACCTAGGTGAGTGATTTTTGCAGGTTTTATGAGCATAAATTGAGATCATATCAAGTTTGTGATAGGTTTAACATAGTTTCAATCATGTGTGAAATAGTTTGAAGCATTGAGAAGTGAAGAAAGAGCTAGATTGTGCAAGTTGAAGACCTAGGGTTTGAGCAAGGGTTTGGAAGAGTTTGGAGCTGAATCTTTGGATCACTATCAACTGTGGTATCATAATATTTTAAGTGGTCATACTTCATAAAATATTGTGTGATGATTTTCCATATTCATGCAAGTCTCTTGTTGTGTGTAATATCAACAGAGGATTTAGGGGTTGGTGCTCCTTGTGGGGTCAGTGCCTCACTAAAGAAATCTCTTGTGATGTGTAATATTCACTTGAGTATTTGTTGTGTATAATATTAAGAAAAAAATTAAGTGTTTTTTCTTCCCCTTGAGGTTTTCCCACTTACATCTTGTGTTATGGTATTACTTATCTTGCTCTTGGTTTATTGAATGAATGTTGTATGTTGTTGTGCACACATTAATGAATGGATAATTGATTAATGGTTTATGTGAGTGATCTAAAATTGAAGTTGAATTTGTAAGGAAATATTTAACCCCCCCCATCTCATTATATTATTATTCCAATAATTGGTATCATAGTAGGTCCTTTTTTGAGAAGTTTGACAGCTTGAAAGGATATCCTCAAGCACAAAATGTTGAGTGTTAGAAGTTCGTAGGCAAGGCACCAATGTTTGATGGAACAATCTATAAACTTTGGAGGCTAATGGATGAAGTTATACATTATGTCACAAGGTTTTTATGTTTGGAATATCATGGAAGATGATTATTCTCCTCCTACCACTCCTATTACTATTCAAGTAGACAAGGATGATTATGAACACAATTATAAGTCCTTTAATGCTATCATTCAGGGGGTATTGGAGAATATGAGTTGGGAAAAGTAATGTACTATAAATCATCAAAGGAATAATGGCATAAATTTGAATCCCTATATGAATGTGATTCAAAGGTAAGAATTGTTAAACTTTAAACCTTCAAAAATCAGTTTGAATTTCTTAATATGAATGATGAAGATTATATTGTTGTATATCTACTTAGGGTAGAAAAATTATCAATAACATGAAACAATAAGTTATTGTTCAAAATGTTCTAAGGTCACTAACTCCAATATTTTATTCTAAATTATCTTCTATAGAATAAGCAAAGGAGTTGACTACTTTGAATATGGATGATTTTCATAGTACCTTGATTTCCTATGAGATAAGAATAAGTGATCTCAAACCAGCCAAGAAAGAGTTTGCATTCAAATCTGAAATGAATACTAAACGAAATAAGGTGAAGGATGATGAAACCACTCTTGAGATTGAATATTAATAGCTCATTGCTATGATGGATAGAATATTTAAGCTTGGATCTGGTAGGTATAAAGGTAAGCTTCCTTACAAATGTTTCATATGTGGTAAGATAGGAAATTTTGTTGTTAATTTTCCTCATAAGGATAAGAAGGAATATCATGATGAACATGATTATGATAGTGATCATGAAAACAAGCACAAAAATTATGATAAGAGAAAGAAAAAAATTAAGAAGTTAAATTACAAAAGGGATAAAAGGATTTTTTATACAAATGAAGATGAGGAATTGTAGTGGTGTTTCAGGTTTTGAATCTGAATTAGATTATGAGGATAGATGAAATGATGATTTTTTCATGACTAAAAGTGAAAAAATATCTTCTAGTTATGGCTCCTCTTTGTTAGGAGATTTTATATATGGTTATTTCAGCTATTCTAGTGAAGATGAAAAGGATGTCAAAAAACATCTTCAAGGAATTCAAATAACACTAAAACATGTTAAGAAAAAGAACAAGAAGCTAGGACTTCATGTAAAAGAGTATGAAAGTAATACACAAAATCTAGAATAAGTGTACAAGTCTGAATCAAGCAAGCAAAGTGAGTCAATCAGATTATTGTAAGATAAGGTAAAGTATCTTGTTTCAAGTTTAGAGGAAAAGGATGGTTTGTGCTCAAAATATAAAGAAAATATAGATCTTCTAATGGTTGAGCTACTAAAGGATATCAAGAATACTATTTCCTTTCAGAAGTTTGAGAAAAGTGTAAAAGACCTAGATGATCTACTTGGAAAACAAATTATCGCAGGTGATAGAGTCAGTTTGGGTTTCAAAGAGGAATCTAAAGGTAAAGAGTTGAAGTAAGAATACATGATTCCAAGCAAAGAGGAAGGTGGACCAATCATCAAGAAAGAAAAGAAGGATACACTCATCAAGGACAATGTGAAACCAAGGCCTATTAAGTAGCCTAATACCTCAAGGTATGAGAGAACTTTCAATGATATTGTTATTATTGTAATGCATTTTTCATAGGGCTAAAGAGTGTATGATGTATTAAATAAATACACAACCTTGGAAAGATAATAGAAGTGAATATGCAAAGAATGTTTCATGTTACAAGTGCAATGAGATAGGCCATGTTGCTAGATTTTTCTTATATGATTCACCTAGACATGTTGATGGATTCAAGAGGAAGAATAGAGTAGTTTGTTACAGCTATAATAGAGTTGGTAATGTTGCAAGGAATTGCTATCAAGGTTACCCATTTCAAAACAAGGGTTTTCAAGGTCCTAGAGGGAAAGGAAGTGGATTTAAAATATCTAGAATATATGACAGTGGCCAAATAAGAATGTGGGAACCTAGGAGAGAAAATTGTGTCTCATCAAGGGTAGAGGTTAGTGAGAAGAAGTGTTTCTCAAATATCATATCAGAAGAAAGCTGGATGAAGGAGTTCTTCAAGTTCCCAAGAAGGCTTGGGACCTCTTTCAAGACCTTCTTTTAGGTCATTATGGTACATATATACCTTCACTATGCTTTTTGAAGAGTATATCAATGCATATGAAGCATTCATGAGAGGGTAGAGCTGTCTAAGTCAATGTCTGCATGCCTCCTCCATAAGGTCAAGGTATGTCATTTCATGCTCTTACTCATTATCTTGTTGGTTCATCATGCTTGTACTTGTGTGATATTTCTTGATCTCAGTCTTGTGGTTATTAAATGTGTATGTATGAAGTCCTTATGGTTTGTTTTTGCATCTTCATGGTGTATATATGGTCTAAGTTTACTGTGTATGTTCATGAGTCCCTTTGACATGTCATATGAAGTGTGTAAGTGATTTAGAACTCATATAGAATGTTATCACATTCTTTGTGTCAAATCTTGATAGTAATGGATGTGTCTGAGATTTGCAAAGGGCATAGTGTCTTTTCAATGTCTTATTGGTGTCTTAAGGTCAGCCATGTGTTGCAATGAATTACACTCAATGTTTCCATGTTCCTTTTGGTCTTAAAACTTTCACCCATGTATCATATCTATAAGAGACGATATGTTTGAGATCACAATGGAACTGTCTCCAAAATGTGGGATCTTGCACACTTGAGATGGATCTCTAGAAAAGGTCGATTCCTTTATCTATTTCTACTGCTACTGCTACTGCTACTCCTAGTGCTGAAAGGAGAAACTAAGCTAATAAATGCTAAGGGACCATGAATAGAAGGACAACATTAAAATAAACTACACTAAAAAAGTGATAGCACTATAAAAAGAGGGATGAACACTATCTATTCTTAGTAGGAATGAAAATGGGATGCGTGAAAGGAGTCTAGGCATGAGTAGTACCGCTGAAAATGTGTTTACTAGATCATTCTCATGGAACAAAACTAAACAATGAACTGCAAGGGATGTGAAGTGGCACAACAAACATGCAATGTAAAAGAAAAGGAAAGAATAAGGAGTGCAACCATGTTAAGATAAAACATAGTCACAATACTATGTTTCTATTACTTCCAGGAATGCACAAAGTTGTTATAATGGAAAAAGAGGTCGATATCCACATGCATGACCCAAATCTAGAGGTCTGCAACTCAAAATGTAGAAAATATGAATTCCTTAGCAAAACACATAAGGATTAAGAGTATCCAACGTTATTAATGAGCCCATCTCTTACATTTATAGATGAATTTGTGGAAGGAGGAGAGAATGGAAAACATTAATTTGAACTACAACCACTAACAAGAAGCATTCAATGCCTACAAATCCACCTGCAAATCTATCAAATGTGCTTCCCTAGGTCTATTTGGAATTTGGATTATTGGAGAAGGAATGAGGGTGGATCATATCAAATCATGTGGTTGAAGCAATCAGATATGTTCATTAATACCTAGAAAGACATTTTCCCATTTCTCACCTACTGGGTCTTCCAAAATTTGAATTTGAATGTCTAGAACTATGACTGATGTCAGCAATTCTCTGAAAAGTCTAGGTGCATGCCAATTAGAGATCTATAGAAAAATATATGGATATAAGAGGATGTAAGATCCATCTACGCATGCAAGACATGTGGTGTGTGCGAATTGGCTAAAACGATGGCCAACTATGAAAAATGTTTATCGTTTCTGACATGTGTCACTAATTTTTTGCAATGATTCGACACCTTTTTGGCATGCACGAATTGGGCACATGTGGCATAATGAAGCATGTCAAAAGATGACCTAACACAGAAGGGTGCAAATAAAGTGCACGTGGAAGAAAAAAGAGGAAGACACAGAGGAATGTGCGTGGGGAAATGAGGAAAACTAGTGAGTAGAGAATGTGCGGTCAAGGCACAACCACTACAAGATGATTTTTAGGCGTGCAAAATGGTGAAAAGCTTCCAGGAAGAAGGTGAATGTGTAGAATATGCACGTAAGGGAAGATTGAACAAATAAGAAAAGGAAAGGAAGGTAAAGTGTGTAAGGTTGCATGAGGTAAAGAAGGGGATGTGCCAAGTGAACTTGAGTGTGCACAACCTTTCAATGAAGACCTTAGAGCTAGAATATGTATACAAGCTACCCAAATCACTATGAGAGTTATTTGGATAATAGTTTTGGTGAATTTTTGAGCCATCTTCTTGCTAAATGAAGGAGATAATGGCTTGAGAAATGCCAAACCTTGTGACTATACCCTCGAGAATTTCAAGTATGACTGACTCAGTTGATTATTTGAGTGTAATATCTTCTGTCCATCTGGTGAAATAGTCTGTATCTATCGACACCCACTTATGTCTAGGGCTTGAAGGTAGATTGATCATACCTATGAAGTCAAGACCCAATTATGCAAAAGGTTGATCCACTTGGATTGGTCAGAGGGGAAGTGCTGCCAAACATTTCTTTTTTGCAAAGAAATTACATTCCTTGCATTTTTTGACCCACTTGTGTGCATATAGAAATAAGGTAGGCCAAAATATTAATGCCATTATGATCTTCATTTCTGTATTTTTCGAAGAAAAGTGTCCACCAAATAATCCATCTTGAAATTATGCTAACACTTTTTTAGTCTACATGATGTTGATACACCTTAGCGGCATGGCATCAAGATTCTTCTTGAATAAAATTCCATCAATAAAAACATAAATGATAGATTGTAACCTCAGATGTCTTCTCTTTGCCTTATTCAAACTAAGACAACATATGCCCTTAGAAATGAATGTGACCATGGCCTTCATCCAATCTCACTCACCAGGATTTGTATTCTACTCAATCTCTATGCATAAAATACCTTCATCCACAATTAATAATGAAATCTCATATTCATTTTGCGCATTCTCAGCAATCTACCTACAAAGCGTACTACCTCTTACCAATTTTTTGGCTTTGATGGTCACATAATATTCCATGATTTTGGTCACCCATCGTGCCCTCTTTTCATAGATCTCTAGTCCCATGATGAATTCTTTAACATAAGAGTGGGAGACTAACACCTTGATATGATTCGTGGTGAGAATAATTTTGAATTTCTTGATCACATGAATGATAGAGAAGACTGGCTTCTCTATGTGACTGTATCTTAATTCATAATCCTTTAGCATTTCACTGGAGAAAGCCATTTGTTGATCCAACCCTTGTTCATTTCCCTATGTTAGGAAAATGGCAACACTCGTATTAGCACCATAATAATAAAAGATGAAATCCTTAGAATAATCTAGGTTGATATGTGTTGGCACACAAGTAATCTCATGTTCCATTCTATTGAAACTTTCTCTTCCTTTTGTTGTCCATCTGAAAGTTGTGTTCCTCTTGAGCATCAAGGTGATTGGCCTTACAAGTCCTGTAAATTTATGAATAAATCACCTAACAAAGTTGATCTTACCAAGGAAGGAGTGCAAGGCCTTTTTGTGCATTGGCAGGGAAAGATCTTGGATTGCTGAAATGTGCTTATGATCAATTGTGATGCCATCCTTTGAAACCATGTGGCCCAAGAGTTTTCCCTACACCACCATAAAATTACACTTCTTGGGGGTTAAAAGACACCCCATACTTTCTACATCTCTCAAATAATTTCTCCAGGTGTGCCATATGATCTGCGCTCTTCTTTGAGAAGACTATTATGTCATCCAGGTAAACCAAGATGAACTCATTGATGTAACCTTTGAAGGCAATATTCATGGCATGCTAGAAATTTGTGCCTATGTTTGATAGACTAAAGGGCATTTTATGATACACATATGTTCCCCACTTGGTTGTAAAATTTGTTTTGAATTGGTCTTCTTCCTTGACCAATATTTGATTGAAGCCTGAATATCCATCTAACATTGAAAATATTTGTGCGTCAGCCACAATATGCAAAATCTGCTCCATTGAAGGCAAAGGATAACGATCCTTTAGAGATGCCTTGTTCAAATATCTAAAATCAACACAGAGTCTGATTTCACCATTCTTCTTGCACACTAAAACTAAATTTGTGACCCAAGTAGAGTACTTGATAGGAAAAATGATTTTTGTCTCAATGATTTTAGATAACTCCTTTCTAATGAGGGGCTCTATCTTTGGATTGACTGACTATTGCTTCTATTTGAAGGGCTTAATACTGAGATCAAGATCAATGGAGTGTTGAGAAATATTTGGATCAAAACCATTGAGGTCTTCATAATCCCATGAAAATATATTACTGTATTTTTTACAAAGAGAGATGAAGGCCTACTTTTCATCATGCACGCAAGCCTTGCTGAGCAACAACTCCCTTCCACGTGCAATAGTGACTATGGAGAAGTCTTCTTGCATAACATACATATAATTTTCTTCACCCTTGAACTCATCATCAGGGCTAAAAATTTGTTCCAAGGTGACCGTTTCTTTAGGAAACTTGTTTGTCTTCTTCTGTATTACTTGGTTACCATTGTTGTTATGCAATTCAGCTTACATAGTTGATGATAACTCATCTTAATTTTAGATGAACTAGATGATATACACACCACTATCAAACACTTTTTAGTTGGTATTGTTGTCTAGAATGGATGGCTTGATTTTGACAAATTCCTTATCATGAGAGAACTACAAACCAAGAGTGGCCATTTTTTCAGTTTCCTTGTTCATTTTACGCAGCACCACCCAAAGGTTTAGAGCATTAAATCTCTCAAGTAGGTCCCAAACTCTATGCTCATAAGATTTGAGAATATTATTATTTGTTAAGAACTTGTTGGTAAGAATATAGATGACCAACTTTGTATCCCCAAATATTTGCAGCACCTTAAATTTCTTCTTTTCAGCAATCAGTAGACCATGCACCGACGCCTCATATTTTGCCACATTATTAAAACAAGTAAACTGCAGCCTATGTGTGAAGAAGAATCTCTCATCCCTAGGGTAAATGAGAACCACTCTTGTTCCCATGTTGTTTCTACTTTTGGAACCATCAAAATATAGCTTCCATAGACCAGATTTAACTTGATCTTTCTTGAGCACGCGCGAAAGAAAAAAAAAATTCTTCAACAATATAGTAAGTACCAAGCCTAGTTTCATAAGATTCCAGTTCTTCAGTATATGGATCAAATGTATGGTTCCTCTCTGCCCATTCATCAAGTAATAGGTCAAGAACATAGGGTGGAAGAGGCTACTCTTAAGGAATGGAAGCTTGTTCTTAGATTAGAAAATTGGCTTAGAGAGGGGATAGGACATATGGCTCTATATGATAGGAAAATATAGGCTCGTCTTGTATGGTAAAATGGGTACCATACCTTGTCTTGAGTAACATATGAGACCAATCATAAAACAAGTAACCACCCACTTGAGCCATGAAATCTCTTGATAGACATAGAGAAACCAAAGGAGGTAAGTTAATGATTGACACATCTTGAGTAATTGTTAAACTTAGACATGCATGAAGAGTTAAGTCAAGATCCTTGATGAATCCTAAGGTAGTGACGGTTGAGCTGTCAAGTTCCAGGACTCCTTTAGACAATGGGCTATACCTAAGACCTAGGACATCATCTATTCTCTTGGACATAACAGAGGTACTAGTGCCTAAGTCTATCATGCAATTATGGACAAGATGTCCACCTATGATCATGGACATATAGAAGGGTGGGGTTTTGAAAACCTTACTTGTTTCTCATTTTCTTAGCAGATGTTGATAGGAATGCGTGAGATTTGTGTCATAGCTTCATACAATAGATCTTGCTAAGATGGAATAGTCAAGGCATCCCACATTGTGACATTTATATTTGTCTTCTTCATCTGGTCAATAATGTTGAATAGAAGACCCACTGACTTGTGCATTTGAGGAACAACATCCCTTTTTGATTGTTCAGGCAAGGAAGTAAGATTTTTTAGCTAAAGTAGGAGCTTGACCTACCAAAGGAGGGGCACACACCACTTCAGGAGCCTTGTATGGGGACTCTTGTGTAGGGAATTGAGAACTCTTACTACTAGATGCCTTGGCTGCTTATTTCTACTTTTGAGGGTCAGTTTGCATTACTGGGAATGTGACCTATGCACCTAACTCCAACAGTCTCTTCTTATATATAATTTTTTCTACAACTTAGCTACACATTCTTCATGTATTGTCTATCACTTGGTTGATTGCACAAAATTTCTCAGTGCCAAAGAACATCAAATTTATCTCTGGAGGAGTTTCTAGTTTTCCTTGGTTTTCTGCTTCAAAGGCACTTGTTGAAGGCTCGCAAGCTAAATCATTCTGGATCATAAAGAATTGGGAGCACACAACATTTACATAATGATATTTAATTTGAGGTATATTGCAAGGGAAGCACCATTCTAAATCCTATGCCAAATTTATTTTAACCGGAACAAGCGCCTGACTAGTACTAGGTACTAGAAGAGAGGTCGCAGGAGGAACAAATTGCAAGTGTTTATGCGTGTTAGCATTCCATCTATCATTTTGATGGTTGGGTGTGTATCTTTGGTTTCCATATTGATTCTACCAAGGCTGATGGTTTTTGGCTATGTACCTGATTAGAACTACCTCTATAGGATTGCACCTATTGCTTTTCTATTAATATGAATTTTTTTTAATAAATTTCTGCTAGAGCCTTTACTTCTTCATCCTCCTTTTTTTCCATTGGGGAGTAGGATGTAGATGCAACTAGTTGCATGCTTTTTTTAGGAATAGGAATAGATGCCACATAAGTTTGAGGTGCTTGTGAAATTTCTAGGAACAAGGGCATACGTATTCTAGGATTTATCTTTCCTGCCTAAATAAGACTATTTTCTACCCTTACTGCAATACTATAAGTAGTTAGTAAGGTCTTACCTCCCACAGATTGAATCATGACTGAGATATCATTGTTCAAAACCTTTAGATAATATAGAAAATCATGCTAGGATGTAGGTCTTACCACAAGAGGGATTATTTCCCAAGTCTTTTGAAATCTGATGTTAAAATCAGTCATTTTCTCATTGGGAACCCTTTTTGTTGTTGTCATTTTCTCCACCAGAGATAGGTGATCTGACTTATCTTTGAAGTAATTATAAAGAGTTTCCCTAGCTCATCCCAAGTGGTAATAGATCTAAGTCTCAAGCCTCATTACCATTAAATCCTTTACCTTTCGAAGAATCTGTAAGTAGCCTAACTGTTACATCGTCATGTGTGATCAGGAAGAGTGAACATACGTTTGCTACATCTTGGATATACTAGCTGAGGGGTGACTTGATTCTCACTATTAAAGTATGGAATAATTTTTGGCACACCACCATTTGGCATGTTATTTTGCACAGCTAGCACCAAGGGACTCCCTCATGTGATGTTGACAAAGTTCCTTCAGTGGAGGAGGTGGCTGATGTGCCATCACAAGGCACGTAGGTTGTCTATTTTGAGGAGTTGAATGGGTTTGGTGCACTGGATATGGAGATATGTTCACAAGCCTTCTAGAATGAACTCTTCTCAAGGATATCTAGAGGTACTCAAAAGAGTCTTCAGCTGATACACTTCTTGTATGCACTGTTTTCATGAAAAGCACTCAGGACTACTAAAATAGAGATCTGGAAATGTTGGGAGTCACCAGATGTGTTGAAATGAGCCTCTAAAGGCTTAAGTACTAAGTCCACACACAAGAACTTAACAATATGAAATTCAAGCTTTCATTTCTTGTCCCACTGGGTGTGCCAGAAACTGTTGGTCTTCAAACTTGCACCCTCATCTTAGATCTAGAAGAGCCAAGATGTTTGAGATCACAATGGAACTATCTCCAAGATGTGATACCTTGCATGCTTGAGGCAGATCTCTAGAAAAGGATGGTTCCTCTATCTATTTCTATTGTTACTGTTACTCCTAGTGCTAAAAGGGGAAACTAAGATAATAAATTCCAAGGGACCAAGGATAGAAGGATAACATGAAAATAAACTACACTAAAAAGGTGATATTACCAGAAAAAAAGGAATGAAAACTATTTATTCTAAGTGGGAATGAAAAGGGGGCACATGAAAGGAGGCTAGGCATGATTAGCACATCTAAAAAATGTGTTTTCCAGATCATTGTCATGGAACACAACTAAACAATGAAATGAAAGGGACGTGAAGTGGCACAACAAACACGCAATGTAAAAGAAAAGGCAAGAAGAAGGAATGCAAACATGTTAAGACAAAGCATAGTCACAAAACTATGCTTCTATTACTTCTAGAAATGCACAGAGTTGTTATAATGGAGAAAGAGGCCAATATCCACATGCATGAGCCAAATCTAAAGGTCTGCAACACAAAATGTAGAAAATATGAAGTCCTTATCAAAACACGTAAGGATTCAGAGTATCTAATGTTAATAATTAACCCAACTCTTACATTTATAGATGAATATGTGGAAGGAGAAGAGAAGGAGGGAAAACCTAAATTTGAAACACAACCACAAACAAGAAACATTCAATGCATGCAAATCTATCAAATGCACTTCCCTAGGTCTATTTGGAATTTGGCATGTTGGAGAAGGAAGGAGGTTTGATTATATAAAATTGGGTGGTTGAAGTGATTTGATCTATTCCTTAATGCACAGAAAGACATTTTCCCATTTCTCATCTACTGGGTCCACAAAATTTTTAATTTGAATGTCTAGCATTGTGTCTGATGTTAACAGTTCTCTGAAAATTCTAAGAACACACTAATCAGAGCTCTATAGCAAAAAAATATGGATGTCATAGGATGTTACAGCTTTTTTTGCATGCAAGACACATGGCGTGCATGATTTGGCTGAAAGGATGGCCAAATATGCAAAAAAAAATCATTTCTACCACATGTCACTTACTTATTTGTTGCAAACATTTGGCACCCTATTGACACTCATGAATTGGTTACATGTGGCATACTCAATCATGTCAGAAAATGACCTAGCATAGAAGGGCGCAAAGGAGGGCACAAGGGAAGGGTGCGCAGAAGAAAATAGAGGAAGACACAGAGAAACATGTGTGGGGAAATGAGTCAAATACGTGAGCAGAGAATGCATGGTCAAGGCTCAACCATTACAAGATGATGTGTGGGTGTGCACGATGGTGAATGAATATTAGGAAGAAGGTGAATGTGTAAAAGATGTGCATAAGGGAAGATATAATAAATAAGAAAAGGAAAGGAAGGGAAGAAGGGGAAGTGTGCAAGGGCGTGTGAGGAAAAGAAGAGGATGTGTCAAGTGAACTTGAGCATGCGTAACCTCATAATGAAGAGCTCAGAGCCAGAAGATGTATATAAGTTATCCAAATCACAAGGAGAGTTATTTGGATAATAGTTCCCATTATTTGGAGTTATGAAGGTGTCATGGAAGTATTAGAAGGTCATCAAGAGTCTCAATGTATAAGTTTTGTAATCCGAGGTTTTTTGAGTATCAATCTTGGTCTATATGTTCATTGGTCTAAAACGTCACTGAGTCATATGTCTTGAGTCTCAAATTGTGGTTCTAGAAAAATGTACATGAAAATTCTCTTGTGCCATCATGAAGGTTGATCTAATCTTTCAATTTGAAGAAGAAGATCTATGTAGTGTGTTCTTGAAGGATAAACAGGATAAAATCAAGAAGGTTTTAGGTATGAAATTGGGCATTCTTTCTCCTTAACCATTGAAATTGATTCTCAAGATGTTAGAATTTGTGTTTCCATTGTCTATGTTCAAGATTGAGATAAAAAGATAAAATTTGTGCATTTTTTGTACTTCTCTACCCTAGAAAGTGTTTTCACAGTGCTTCTGAGTGGTGTAAATGGAAACTAAGATTTGGAGGATCAAATGATGGTGTTTTTGGCTAAAATTTTGTTAATATCATCCTCACAAGGAGGACTAAAGGATTCAATTGGTCTAAAGTCATATTAATTTATACTTTCTTAGGAATTTTTGATAGTTGATGTGTTGAATATGCTTGCACTAAAAAGAACTAATTTGAGATGTGTATGTTGTAATTTGAGAAATAAATTCTTCTAGGAAATGGTTCAAGAATTTTTATGGAGATAATATAGCCAAATGTGTGTTCAAAATAGGTATGATCATCGTGTGAAAGTTCATGCACAAAATGTTAGGAGTGATTTCACTTTATTCAATGAATAGTTGATGGTGTATCTACAATTGGTGAATTAAAGAAAGTATGGTAAATCTGATGATGTTTTCTCATAACTTCTATAACATAAATGAGAATGTAGAAATATTGAAAAGTGCTAGCTGGTCATAAGAAGGTAAAATTGTTTGAAGGTTTTATCATGAGCATTGTGAGCTATGAATTGTTTAGGTACGTGCCTATAGGTCTGAGTCTCATGTCTTCAGATTTAATTCAAGGTTCATGTATGGTCATAATGTTCTTAATGGTGTATTATGAGTAAGAAATGGTTTGTCCCCATACATCATTTCATTTGATGAATATTTTTTATGGAGTGTAAAACAAAGTATGTAGTATTAAAGAAAATGTATGCTATAGGTCAGTCTTGGGAATCTACAGATATATTTGACTAATTTTCCTCATTCTTGATTGAGAAGAAGTCTTAATGAACATGATTATGTAGTTGCGAGTATGTTATTAGTGCTCCTGAGTTGAAAAATATGTTTCCAATTCCAGCAATATGCCAGTTTCTTTACAAATTATGGCCACAGTTAGTAAGAATTAGGTTTCTGTAATCCTAAACATTGCAAGTATGCATCTATAGGCATGAAATTGTGTTTGTAACATGTTTTTATATGTTGTATCTTAAATGAGTTGATTTATGCATGAATAAAGTATTATGAGCCCTCATGGTGTAAGGAAGTTAATCTTAAATTGGTAAGATTGTTTTTGACCCATTTTTTACTCCACGTAAGAAATGATCTACTACATGTGCAGAGTTTATGTAAAAGACATATTATGGTGGTTTTTCTCACATAAAATTATGTGTAGTGAGTTCATTTTGAAATAGTATATTTATCCTTGACTTGATCTTATGTTGATGGCAAGAAGAAGTATATAGTTGACTTATATTATGAAGAATTTTCTTGGCATGGAGTCTACAATGCTACATTTGTTTGAGAAGATGTTCTCTCTCTAGGTATCTAGTGAGGTATGATGGAATTCTAGGTAAAGAGATTTAGTGTTCTTATTAGCTCCATAAGACCAACTTTATGATGAAGGTATAGAGAATTGGGTCTCTCAGCTTAAATTTATCTTGTTGAACAAAAATGTTGGATCTAGACACTAAGACAGACTATTACAGTGCTACAGTAACATGAAGAAGATGATTCTACAGGTGAGGAATCCTTTTGTGACTATTAGGACAACGAGAGTGCATATGATCACTCTTTGATGTTGGTACATGTGATATACTATGAGAAGGATCCATCTTCTTAACAAAATGATGCATTGGCTAAGTGGTGAATATATAATTGAAATTTTGTCAAGCATTAAAAAAAATTCTTACAGATGTGCAAATGTTTCTCGAGTATGCATGAGCTCTTCATGACAAGGGGATCTTAGAATAAAGTTTTTAGATGGAGACATAGTGGTTTCAAGGAATTTAAGGTATGTATTGGGTATCTACTTCATGAATTGACCAATTTAGTTTATTGAATGCATGATCTCAGTCAATCATGACTATTAAATACGGAGAAAGTTGTTTAGGACTGGTAAAAGTTACTCAAGATGTTTTCTATCCATGGATCCAAGGTAAGAATCTTGAACTTCATCTTGTCTACTTGAGATAGGTGTCTGAATTCCATGGGGAGTGTTGTTTTGATAAGACAAGGTATGAATAACATGTTGTAACATGTCAAAGTTGGTCCTAAGTTCACTAAGAAGTTTGTTTAAGGACTTATGTTCTTGAGACTATTTTGAAAGAAAGAATATGCAATGTAACGCTTGTATTAGGCCTAGACAAGATAGAATTTGGTAAAGAAAGAAGATATAATGGCTTGACATGATCAGTTATTACATGGTTGGCATGTTTAAGGCATGAATGGCTTAGTTTGTACTCAACAATAGTGGTCGCATGAATGTAAAATAGGGGATAAGGAGAAAATGTTCATTTTTTCATACCTAGAGGTTGAAATATGATGCTTTGACTTCATAATAAGGTATAATGATACTTTATTTATGCTTTATTGATGATTTTCAGATGTTGTAGATTCTTGGCCTATGGGGAGTATGATGATTACATGCTTGAAATGAAGGAAAAATCAGGTTTTCAGTGAAAGTTCAAGATTCTTGAGCTTGTTTGAGACCTTTGGTGGATGTTTTCAACCAAGAGGTGATGTTTTGAAGCTATAAAAAGAGGAATAACATGTTGCTACATGTATACCTTTGTCATTAATATAAAAATTGGAGAAGTTCAGGTAGTTTTCCATCAATGACAAAGGGGGAGATTGTTGGCATGTGGTCCTATAGGTGTTTTCATTGATGCAAAACAACATTAATGAAAAATTGAATGATTGAGTAGGGTTAGATGATGTTACCATGATGGTTTAGATGTGTCCATAATACTACAAGGAGAATCAGTTAGGTTTTTTTGCTTCTATAAGCCTATTTAGGTGCCTAGGTGATATTTCATGGAGGTAGGAGATTCTTGGTTTTTGTAGAAGCATGTTGGCATGATGGATAGAATGTTTAGAGAGTGCTTAGGTGCTCACATCCGGTACATAATGCATATACAAGTGATTCATTATGTTACATGTGATCATGTGGAGTAGGTATGCAAGCTAGGAGGTATGTAATTAAGGTTTGGATCTACATGAGTTCATGGATGCATGTATTTAGGTATATCATAGTTTACTAGGCATGTTTTGGTCATTTTCAATGATTTCATGATGATTTCTAGCATTCTTTCAGTTGAACCTAGCTTCTACAATGTGAAACCCTAAGGTGAAGCTATGAAAATGAGATAAACTAGAGATTTTGAGGCATGGTGATGACATTCTAGTGATTCATGGTGCTTTGGGAAAAATTTTAGGTTTCTATGAGATGTATTTTGCATGATATGTCAATTTTTGTGAGGCTGGGTCAAAATCTAGAACAAATCCAGCTCAAGTTAGAACTTTTGATGTTCACCCTAAATTGTGGGTTGTGAATGGAACATTTTGGTTTTCAAGTATATTTCTAAATTTATTTTATGAGGTTTCACAAAATTAATTATATCATTTCATCGTCAAGTTTTTATGAACGAATGTTAAGAAGGTAAATAGCTATTTATGAACTTGAAACCCTAGTTTGAAAGAGGTATGGAATAAATTCTTCCTAAGTGGACATAGTTACTTCTTAGTGAATGAATAATGATTCAAAATGTATAGTACTTCTTAATATTTCTATAAAGGTATGGTAGATGTCATGGTGATGAGTGGGCCCTACTCAAACAAGTCCTTTTTTAAAGGAGAGTGTTTTGGGACAAGGTTGTCCAAAGGAGTAGCATGATACATTGATGTTATGGAATTTATGTGAGTTGATCTTAATGTTCAAAGATGTTTCAAGACATGTTGATGTAGGTACATGTTCAAATGAGGTCCATTCAGGTTGACTGACCAAAGGGTAGTTTTGAGGCCTTAAAAGTAGTGTTCAGTAAAATGGGTATATCTGGAGCTATAGGTGTAATTTTGAGATCATTAAAAATGTGTTGGAAATATGATTCAGATATATTTATATTGATATGATAGTTGTTACATGATTATGTATTTTGATATAATTTCTAATTCATTATGTGGACAGGAAATTTTTGTTTAGTGTAGGCTAGGATGTGTTGTGCTGAAATTTTTGAGTTAGTTGAAACATGATATGGATTAGGTGATGTTTGTTATTGATGAGAACAAAATATGTCTCATTACATAACCAAACAATAGATAGGATATTCTCTCTCTTAAAATCAATCTTTCAAGTGAATTTAGATGTATTTTTAATAACAGATAGCATATTTAAGGTAGAATATAGGATTTATCTTGTCATCTCTTTAGAAATATATTTGCAATATAATTGTTTTTATTTCCTGATATTTCTTCTAAGTTGGAATGAAATAGTGTGTAGAAAATAGGTCATAAAAAACTCTACTCCAAGTTCATAGATTATTTCTACTGAAACTTCCATGCAGCTACTAAAAGGCCCAACTACCTACTCCAAGTTCATAGATTGTTGCTAGTGAAAACTTCCATACAACTACTCAAAGGCCCAGTTATCGAAAGTCTTTTGGTTTGTTCCAAAGTAATTTAAAGGAGAATTGAACTATTCCACCCACTTTTTTCTTCCACATCATCAACGAAGAATACAAATATTAACATGTTGCAATCAAAATTCATGCATCCATGTGGTGTTCCAAGAAGAATTCAAAGTCATCGACTTAGCACTCCTTCATTTTCTCTCCATGTTTTAAGGATGAGCAAATAGTGCAATAGTATTAGGAATGTTGAATAAGTACTCTCCCAATTTGTGTTCCTAGATTAAAGGGATGAGTTGTATAAATATTATCCATGATAAGTGGACTGTTGTAGTCAAGTTTGTTTAGGATTTATTACTTTGAATAAATCCACCCAAGAATAGGTAGTTAGTTCTTGGTGTGTGGACTAAGTAAACTAGGAGAGATGCCTATAAATACCTCTTACATATACTTATAAAGGGGGTCATATTTTGTAAATCAGTTTGGAATACATACAATTGCAGTTCTAAAAATTTCCTTGTAGTTTCTCCAAATCTCGAAGGGAAGTGAATGGCCAAAAGCCACTCTTCCCCAAGGAGGAGGATTTTTCTGTTATTACTTAGCATAGTTTATTTACCACATATTTATTTTCGTTAATTTATTTCAATAATTTATTTGTTGTGTGTTTCCTTTTTATGCATGTTTGATTTCAATTTGTTTTCTTAGGAAGAAGTACTATTGAATAATATTTTCGTTCTCCTTTTAAATACAACTTTAGACACCACTTTGGTTATAATGACACCAACTTGTCTATGAGTTGGTTAAATGACTGGTAACACAATGACCCATAAGATATCACCTGGAATATGGATAATGATTAATTTGGCATCTATTTAATCTATTTATAGGTCTTGAATGTTCCTAGAAATGATTTTATGAGATAATCTTTGAAAATAGATTGTTGGTTAGGTTGATTTGGTGAAGAGAAAAGTGATTGCAGTTTCAGCAAGTGATTGTTTCAAGGCTTATAAATTTCTTAAAAGTGTTCTACAGGTTTTGTAATTTCCATAAAGTTGTCATATGACATGGTTTGGTTAATTTTAAGTGTTTTGGTGCATAACGAAGTTTCTAAGATGCTGAAGGGTGTAGGAAACAACAATTTTGATAAGAACAAAGAGTACTAGGCCCATTAAATGAAATAATTTTATTGCTTTAGCTGAATTACGACCATGTATGAATTTTAAATGTTATTTTAAGAATGTGTAAGGGTTTATGGGTCATGACTATGTCTGGTTTTTATATAAGGACATTTTTATATTTGTGTCCATGTGTTTTGAGCCATTTTTGGCACATGTAATGAGGTTTTTAGCTAGGCCGACTTACTTGGGTCACTTCTGACTATTTTATTTCAAAATTTGTATTTTTTCATGATACATTTGTTGTGAAAAAGGAGGGAAAAGGTGTGTTTGAATTTAAAATCAAGAGAATCTTATAAAAGCATTGTTTTGGGTGCTTTTGCAAGCTAGTTGTGTGTGTGCAAGGAATGAGACCTATGTGAGTGTTTTTTACTATTTTTAAATCATGAATTGAGATCATATCAAGTGAGTGATAGGTTTAGGATTAATCACAAGCATGTGTGAAATATTTTGAAGCCTTAAGAAGTGAAGAAAGAGCTAGATTATGTAAGTTGGAAGACCTAGGGTTTGAGTAAGGGTTTGGAAGAGTTTGGAGATGAATATTTGGATCACTTTTAGCTATGGTATCAACATATTTTTAGTGGTCATACTTCATCAAAAAAAAAATTATGTCTCATATTCATGTAAGTCTCTTATTGTGTGTAATATCAAAGAGGATTTAGGGATTGGTGCTCCTTGTAGGGTCGGTGCCTCGCTAAATAAATCTCTTGTGATTTGTAATATTCACTTGAGTCTTTTTTATGTATAATATCATGAATTTTTTTAGTTTTTTTCTTCCCTTTAAGGTTTTCCCACTTACATCTTGTGTTATGGTGTAAATTATCTTCCTCTTGGTTTATTGAATGAATGTTGTATATTGTTGTGCACACATTAACGAATGGATAATTTATTCATGGTTTATGTGAGTGATCTAAAATTAAATTTTAATTTGTAAGGACTGATTCACCCCTTATTAGTCTATTCCAACAGATATATATCATGAAATGTTGATAAGTGGCCCCCACATTTTTAAGTCTAAAGGGCATGACACAGTAACAGAAATTCCCCCAAGGAGTGATGAAGGACATTTTGTGTTGATCATCGATAACGATAAGGATTTAGTTGTAACATATGAAGTCATCCATAAGGGAAAGCATCTCGTGGCCAGATGTTAGATCGATGAGCTAGTCGATGTTTGGAAGAGGGAAGTCATCTTTAGGACAAGGGAGATTGCAATCTCGAAAGTCAGTATAGATGTGTAACTTCCCTGAGGCTTTAGTTATGGGTATGATATTAGAGAACCATTGTGGATAATCAATTGATATAATAAATTTGGTGGAGAGTAAGTGTTGTAACTCTTCTTTGATGAGAAAAGCTATGCAAGGGTGCATCCTACTTAGATTTTATTTGATGGGTTTGAAGTTAGGATTTGTGATGATATTGTGGATTGCGATATTGGGATTGATATCTTGCATATTATTATATGACCAAGGAAATAACTGACTATTTCTAGATATGAAGGTGATGAATTTTTTTAATTCCTATGGATTTAAAGATTGACTGACCTTAACTATGTGAGGTTCCTGAGGATACTTTATGTTAACATTGGTAGTGGAATCATTGAGGAGTGTTGAAGTGTCAGTTGGTAATATTTTCTGAAGGAAATGATCATCTACCCCCATATGAGAGAGGATAGTGTGATTGTCTTGACATTGAAGGATGTTAATGGTGGGTGAATCTTCTTCTATCATTTCAAGATAGATGAGAGGAAGTGTCTTAGTATCGTGACTAGTTTCATAAGTTAATGGTCCTATTGTAATAGTATTAACTAAAACAATTAGGGGGAATGGAAACAGTTTCCATAAGGTAGTTGTGCGTGGAAGAGGAAGATGGTTCTAACTCTATGATGGCTTTGGACGTAACATGGGTGGAATATTTGGAAAGGGGTCTCTCATAACCTAGCCCATACTTCTCATGTGGTTTGAATTAATTTTGGATGATTATATCATGGATACATTGCTCATAACATCCAAATCCAAATCCTTTCTAGGAACAACGATGGAGATACATCTATGTGAAGACTTGATTATATAAAAATTCAAAGTCTGATATGAATGACATGGCATGACATAGATAAGTAGGTTACATAGAGGGTTGGTTAATCCCTTCATAAGTAAGATTTGTTATCAATATTGGGAGACCATAGGAGACGACATCTCCAATGTTGGATTTGTACATGGGTTGTGGTATCCCCAATATTTCACTTAGAAATTTTGGGATACCCCTTTAAATTTCTGGTCTTTTTACCTTGTGAAGGTTTGAGTTCATGTTGTTTAAAAATACTTTGTTGTTTATTTTTTTCTGGAACTCTTTTTTATTGTAGGATTGCTCAATATTCCTTTAAGAGGTTGCAAAAGGTTGCTTGCTCAATATTACTTACTAAAAAAAATCGCATAATCCCTATAAATCTAAGTATAGAACTCACTCTAGACTTATTCAGGTTTCCTAAGTTACTTTACTTTATAAGTTGTAATAAGTCATCAATTAAACCCCGATTTACGCTACAAAATATTAGGTAGGCTTACTCAACCATTTTACTTCTTAAATTAAATGAGTAAAGTAGTTCCTAAAACCCATTTCATACCCCTAGCAATTCATTGTGAAAACTGATATTACTCTACTGTGAAAATTAGTAAAGAAAATTTGAATCAAAATCCTGCAAACCAAGTCCTTACCTAAACATATTTTTTGGATTACTTTACTGCGCAAGAAATGTTAAGTAGTTGAGTAATGTCAAAAGGAAATCCCATAATACTAATCTAACCTAAACCTATCTGATTTTATGATATTTCTTTACTCCATAAGCAAAAATAATAAAATATATTTATAAAACCCACCTCTAAGCCATGGTGATGTGGCACTTGTACCCTACACATTAAATGTGGTGGATAATTTAACTGGTAAAAGTAATTATTGATGGTGAATCACAGCACCCCTAAACATCTGTAACTCGATGGGTTGAGACTCTCACTGCGATTGCATAACATGGAGCTTTTCCCAAGTGTGGGACCTTGTGAATTGGGAAAGCTCTCCAGATGAAGGCCGGTTCATATTCCTCTGTTCAGATGCACACATAAAAATTGTAGAGGGTTTACTCAAAAACCTAATCTAACTTGCTAATGAAACAGGGTAAGAAGCTGCATAAAATAAACTTAAACTAACAAAGGTGATGCACCAAGGAATGAAGAACACCTATCTTGCCAATAAACACAAACCATTAAAATGCAATGCAAGATCATGCACAAATAACTAGATTTGTAGTGAAAGATCAAGAGGATGCAAATGAACAAAAAGAGGGTTGAGAATCATCCACAAACATGCATTATTTTCTCTAAATATTGACACAATACACTACAAAATGCCAAGAGGCAAAGTTGCATTACAGTTTTGGATGGGAGGTTTGAACTCCACAAATTCACTTGCCAAAGAGAAGAAGGGAGGGGAAAAACAAGAATCTCTAACCTTTAGAAATAAACCCCTCCTTAAAATTTATAGGAATAATGAGAGAGGGAAGAGAGAGGAAATCCAAATCTACCCCAACCACCTCCAAACTGCATTTAATTCATCTCATTATGGCGGTAGGTGAGAACCCTAGCAAACCCAAAAAGTGGCGAATTGTATTTTGCTTTTTTGAAGAAATTTTTCTCACCCAATTAAATATATCCAGTCGTAGTTGGACAAAGGAACTTGTAAGCTTTCCAAAAATTCCAACCTTGTGTGAATCTGAGCTCCCTGTGAAAATTTATGGCCATTTGAATATCTGCGTCAGGGTTTGCTTCCTGTCGGGGTGTCAACGCTCAAAATGTTACGCCTCCTAAATATGTGCAATAGGTGTATCCATTTTCGTGTCATCATTTTCTTACCTGCACCATAGGCACATCCATTTTTATGTTGACATCTTCTTACCTACACCATAGGCGCATCCATTTTCATGTCTACATCTTCTGCATGTGCCATAGGCGCATCCATTTTCGTGTCGACATCTTCTTACTTGCACCATAGGTGCATCCATTTTCATGTCGACATCTTCTTACCTGCACCATAGGTGCATCCATTTTCATTTTTACATCTTCCTACCTACACCATAGGCGCATCCATTTTCATGTCAACATTTTCTTACCTGCGCCATAGGTGCATCCATTTTCGTGTCGACATCTTCTTACATGCGCCATAGACACAGCCATTTTTGTGTTGACATCTTCTTACCTGCGCCATAGGTGCATCCATTTTCGTGTCGACATCTTGTTACCTTCACCATATGCACATCCATTTTTGTGTCGACATCTTCTACTTTTCTATATTTACCTAGGGGGAGATATATACAACAGTAATTCCACCTCATTAACACCTATGCATTCAAATCGAAGTGAAGTAATCCTCCCTACAAAACCCAAGCTTTGTTGAGTAGGCTAACTGGAGAAATATTTGAGCAATTCATCATCAACCCATTTGTGGAAAAGGTTTATTTTTTATTTCCCCTTCTTTCTTTTCAGTTTTGTCTTGCGTCTTCATAGTTTGTTTGGCCAAATTAGCCTTCCCGTTGTTTGGGCATTTTCCTATTTTGTTTATTTGTGATTTTCCTTCAAAATCTTTGGGAAATTGTTTAAAATTGTTATAAGGTATTAGATGTGAGCATGGGAAAGTTATTTTCATGTTTATTTTTGTGCAAAATCCCAACTTAGGAAAATAATAGTTTTTCCCTAGCAAGCTGGTGATTCGAATCAACTCAGGAATTTTCGTACTTACTACTCACCCCCCACTTGGAGGATTTGTCCAAGAATATTTCTTGCTCAAAAAACTAAATTGATAAGACTCCCCATTGTCCCCCATGTCTTGTAGAAAATTGACCCAAAACATAAGTTTTGTGAGTTTTTGAACTACTATTTTTATTTCTTGTATTACGTAGAATTGACCCCCCCATTACTAAAGACTTATGTTTAAAGGGTTTCCAAACTACTACTACTAATTATTCTTGTGTATTATGGAAAAATGGCTTCCTACTGCTTGAAATCTATACAAAGTGGGTATTTGGGATACTCTCACTTCTCAGTTATTTTTGCCAAACTAAACCCCTCCTATTATCTTACTTAAAACTTCAAGCAGCTCTTCCCTGCAACCCCACATTCCATTGTGAAAATAAGATGTCTCATTTTCTTTCTTAATAAAGTCTTGGTACATTACCTAAAAAATTGAGAACTCTAATGATCATATAAAGTAATGAAC
Source organism: Taxus chinensis (assembly GCA_019776745.2). Classification (NCBI taxonomy): domain Eukaryota; kingdom Viridiplantae; phylum Streptophyta; class Pinopsida; order Cupressales; family Taxaceae; genus Taxus; species Taxus chinensis. Next base: position 942,594,202 of record CM034148.1, on the reverse strand, counting down.
ATGCACATTATCTTGAAATTACCTAAGAAATTTAGAGGTCAATAGTTTTACTCAAAATTATACATCTTATGCAGGAGCGGGTATTGGAATATCCATAGTGTGTATTCATAGTATTTCTTGATATAAAATGAAACAAATGTATAAGGTACAAGAGAAGTCATCAATATCTGGAGAGGTAGTTATCATTTGAGAAGATCCTATTATTGTAGTTATGGGAGCTTCCAGATCAAAAACAAAGGAAAAGGCTAAATCTAAGCCCATCAGTGAACCAAAAGGAGAAAATATGAAGTCTAAGTACAAAGGTTACCTAATTAATTCATGCATTGGGTCTAAGCTTGTAGAAATAAGTGATACTGACATGGGACATTTATCCATAACTGATCTTATAGATAGGTCCAAAGAAGCCAGCAAGACACCTTTGATGCAGGCTTTAACCAAAAGTGGAATTATACAAGAAGCAACCTTACCAAGTATTTTTCAATTATCTGCATTTGTCTTGGAATGTGTTAAATTATATGATCTTCTCACCAGAGCAGTTAAAGACATATCAAGGAATGTGATGGTGAGGCTAAACACCCAGTTTTTTAACTACTGCTTTACGATCCAAAAAAATATGCGGGTGTTAGATGTGAACATGGAAAAGGCCATTGAAAAATTGGAGAACAATACATATGGTTGCATTAAAATCATGGATTTGAACTACTTACAGAAACCAAAACATGCCTCCAGGTTTCCCAAAACCATAGTAGGGTCATATATGGTTCTGAAAGTTGATGACATAACTTAGTTATTGTATAGAATCAAGGAGAGAAGAATGCTAAATATTTATCCACATGGATGTATTACTTCATTAGAATAATTGAGGCCAATATAACTAATGTATTGGTCAACTAGATTGATATCATAAGAAACAATATTGAACGTCAATTGAGAGAGGTTATCAAGTATTTCAATTTCAAGATGACCTCTTATTTGGTGTAGTTGCAGCAGCAAATGGAAATTTTACTAAGTTACACAGTAAAGGAATCTTAGGTACACTAGATGACATTTGGATTGGCAGTTAGAAAAATTATTTATTTTAGCCTAAAAAAAGTTCCTAAATACCTCCCAGATGATGGGAATGTGGTCCTTGATTCTTATAATCAAATGGGAGGAGATAAAGAGCCACTTCCACCCATTGATTAAAATAGTTGAAGAAATGAATTCAATGGTCTTGTAGACACTAAAATTAGGTCACACTCCCCTTTTATACCTCGACCAATAAGCACCCTTTATTACATTTACCTAGCCATGCCCCCCTTCACCCCACTAATATTAATTTAATTAATTAAATTAAATTAATGCATTATCCTCACTATATTTATTATTTAAATATCTTATTTAAATAATATCTTCACATATAGTTCACTTAGACACCTCATTAAGCTAACTCAATCTAAGACCTATTCTTAGCAAGTTCCCATAAACAACTAAGACTTACCCAAACCCTAAAAATCAATGCCTACATTCCCTCTAACCACATTCATGCATACTCACAAAAGGATCCTAGTATAATCCGTGGGATAACGACACAAGATCCAATAAAATTAGGAGGATCTCCCTAAGTTTAGTAAACCTAGGAAATCCCACCTTGACTGACGTCATTTACCCCTAACCATCGCCGGTTAAGCCAGACTGATGTCGATTACCCCTTTTAACCCCTAAACTACCTTATTCTCAAGCTTTGGCAAACATTGGGAGAAAGTGGACAGGCAAGAGCACATCTCAGAGAGATAATGCATCTTCAGAGAGAAAATTCCAGTGAAAACTCACATCCAAGGAAGGAGATTGAGCATCTTCTCTTACACAGCCATCCCAGCCACGATCTGATCTATCCAAGCAAAGAGGAGTGTGCATGCAACCCATGTAGAAGATTTTATTCAATTGGTGATCACTTGGAGTCTTTAAACCCATCATCAGCACCTCCATCCTTCACACACAGACCTTCAGGAATGAAATCCAAATAAGTATACCATCATACTTCTCTGGTTTATTTCATTTCATCATTATTGTACCACTCATTGTTTATCTTTCTCCCTATTGATCTCCTCCAACATTTTCACCTCCATATACCCATTGAAACCTCACAAAATCCTACTTCATCCACCCAATACCTCATCCCAACCAACCAAAACCCTGTTCTGTGACATTTCTAGATCTCACAGTAACTGGCACCAGTTATACCTAACCGCTGTCGGTCACCCCTGACCAACACCGATCTCTGTGTTTTCCCACACAACCTTAAACAAAGACCTACCCACCTAATTTTAGCTCACCCTCACTCACATGTGACCTACATGAGACCTTTATCAGACCTGCAGAACCCAGAACCAGCCATTTGACCTATGGATTCTATTCTAGCTTAGCCTGTTAGACTAGATCTATTTTCTTATTGTGTTTTAAGTGAGATACCTAAATCATTTTAAAATAACAATAGGATTTACTTTTTTTACAGCATTAATTTGTTTAAAATAGTGGACTAAAAACCATCTAGGAAGTATCATACTTCCTAGATCTAGCTCACGCTAGGTAGTTCACTGCCCATATTGTTTAATTCCTTATGGTGGTCTTTTTTTCATTACAGGTAGTTCCTCCTAGCCAAAAGGAAGCTCTCATGATCAGTTGTGGATTTGGAAGTCATACGCGCACAACAACCCATCAATCGATATTTGAATAGGTATTCCTCCTACACTTGTTACCCTATCTATTTTTTCAATGCTTCCAAGAAATAATCCAAGAAAAAGGTGAAACATTTTGGCACACCTAGTGGGACCCATGTAGGATTCCTTGCATTTCATTCATACCTAGGAAAAAATTGTTTGTTTGTTTCCCTTCTAAAAAGTGTACACACTAATTTTCTTCCCTGGTAATCCACATCTCCTTTCTATTTTCTCTAAAGGAAAATTTTCTTTTGGTGTAATTGAAAAGAATCATTTCTTCATGTTTTCTACATTCTAGTGAAAGAGCATCCCTCTTCCTATTCATCTTATTGTGTCATCTAATTTCACATTTTTGATTTGGGTTTTAAAATCATTACATTTCATTTTGATTTTCTGCATTAGCTCACATTAATTGAGGGCAACCTATATGCTGGAAGTCATTACTAGCTAATGGTTGAAAAACGAATCGTAGAAAAGCACTTCTATCCTTATCTCTTTCTCTGAGTCTTACCAAACCACACAAAAATTCAAAATACATACATTCTTAAACAACATCTTAGCTGGAAGAAGTTGTAGGTGATCACACAATCACGGCATAGTGGGCACCCAGCTCACTACTCTATCGAGTCATACTTCAGAGAGAAGCCCGCCCCCACCATAACATACCTGAAACCTCACCTTTTAATCTCCTTATTTGTAGGAATCCATCCTCACCAAAAAATCTATTTCACAATTCATGTGTCAAACCCTAAATAGCATAAGCTAAAAAAACATAATAGAAAGGGCACTCCTAGGATCACATTTTCTTAGTGTTTTTGCTTGGCTTGCGTTCTGAGGTGAAATATCATGTTCATCACTTATTTTTGTTCATCCTTGCACGCTCCTCATTATAGTTGGTGTATTCCAGCTTTACCTGAGTGTGCCTGGGCCATATCATCATAATTTCTAGAATTTTGGGTCTAATTCTACATCAGATTTTAATTCACAACCACTTTCTTTCATCACTGTTTCAATGTCACAATAACCGTCATCGGTTACCTCTTACCGCCATTGGTTATACCAAACCGATGTCAGTTCCATATCCTTTTGCTAACCTACTCAAAAGGACATTTTCACTTCACTTTCTTCCACTTTCCATAGTCTCTCTCACTTTCATTTTTCTCATTAATGTTTTACACATCCCCAGATTTATCATAATCGTCAGAATTTTCCTTCTGCCTCGTTGTTTACTCACTATCCATTTTATACAGTGACTGGAAGTGGTTACCCTTGACCGACATCAATTTTCCCTAACCGGCATCAGTTATCCTATTTCACATTCCACCCATCGTTTGTTATTTCATCCATTTTTTATTAAAAGATTCACCTATTCCTACTATTCTCTGTATTATTTACAAAAAGGCAACCCTACCAGGTCAATACTGGTTCCCAAGGTGCTAACCCGAAGACAAGCAAACGCCCTTGTATTCCATGCTAGTTGCAAACCACTCCCACCTAGTCCTTCACCACCTTCTATTTTATCACTAGCCATGGATCCCATCTAGCCTACTACTATCACTACCCCAGATGAAGAGTTTGCATGACTCCTTGACTAGAACCCTGTCACCTTGCAATTTTACCTTTCTCACTCATCCACCCAAGATGCCTTGGGTCATTTGATATACAGCATGCCTGTATCTATCCCCTGACTCTCGCACCCACTTCTGCATCAGCTCCATCTAGTTCTGTGTTGCCCACATCCACTTTACCCCCAGTCATTTCGTAGTTAGGTTCTATACACGCTATGACCACCGCATCTATTACCTCTGTGGCACCTATTACATCCACTGTACCCTCGACGAATACCCCAAACACAACCTCATATGCCCCTAATGTCTCATACATACCTATAGCTACTCTCCCCCCTCTAGTTTTGGTGACCCCTACCCCATTTCAGAACGTGGTTCTTTCCATTCCACAATCAATAGCCCCTATTGCCACCAGTGTTACCACGACCCTTCCACCCCCATATACATACTATCAACAACCTCCCATTTCATCCACTATAAATTCCAGGTATGTACCCCCTATTTCATTACCTTCTTCTCCACCACCTTACATGGTAGCCCCATAAACTAGAATGCCACCCCCATTCTATGCCCAAAACCAACCTCCTCATGCTAGAGGAGACATCCAATCATCACAACCCACCAGTGACCTAATTAAATTGATGTTGACAAGATGCAGACATTAGAGGCATCGGTTTCCGGCTCCTACAACACTCTCACCTATGACGAGATTTGTAACGAGCCTATTCACCCATCCATTCCTATCCATTCATACCTTGAGCATTGGGAAATTCCTAAACCCAACCACTTCAATAACAAGGAAGACCCGTAACAGCATTTGCACTTGTTCAAACATGGGTGTTATCTGATCAATTATGATGATGCCCTACTTTTGAGAACCTTTCCCATGTCCCCCACTACACCAACATTAGATTGGTATAGTGGGTTACCCAAACACTCCGTATTTTCATTCAATCAGGTCGCCCAAGCTTTTCTGGATCATTTATCTATCAATATCACCAAGAAGGTTACCATGACCGATATATATTCCACACGTCAGTATGAGGATGAATCCATTGCAAATTTTGTCACTTGCTAGCGCAGCCTGATCAATCAACTTACCTTCTAACTGCCACAAACATAACTCATCGATCTCTTCATATAAGCTTATGCTAGACATATCTCCCCGACCTTGTAAGTCCAAACTTTCTGAACATTCGATGAGGCATTCACTATGGCATGAAAGTTAGAGATTCGGGCCATCAAAGAGAAGAAAATCTTATTATGAAATAAGAATTCGGCATTCAAGTCAAATGAAACCTCTTCTTCTTCTAAACCACCAACCAATTAATCAAAGGCTAAGGGTACCACTAACACAGTGGTACTCAAGGCAGGCCTAGCTCATCCATCCAATCAGGCTACACCCTCATCAAATCTATCACCTGTCTAGGATTTTTGATTCAGACAAGAGCAGAAAAAATATACCCCAATTGCGGAACCTTACTCTTATGTTTTATAAAAGCTTATCAAAGCAGGATCCTATTAGCATAATTTAGCATAGGCATATTTATTGCATTTTATTGCATTGTCTTTTATTTAATAATGTGCAACATGTGCACTCTAGTCTAGTGACTTGCATTCAATATTGTTATGTTGGATAACATTCAATATTGGTATTAGTAGTAATTGCATGTGCATGTGAGATGGGTCTTATCATCTCATAGTTGGTGTCTGCTAGGGTGTCATGTCTATCCATATGAGGCTGTCTAATATCTATAAATATTACAGCTCTTGCATTGTTATGTAATCTGATTTCATGATCAATAATATTTGTGAGGCTTCCGTCCCTCTTTGGTCATTGCAAACTTGTTCTATTCTATCATTTGGTATCTAAGCTATACCATTATTATCATTTGGTATCAGAGCAGGTTCTATCCAAGCAAGGTTGAAGAGGAGCACTATTAGAGAGGATCCATTGGAGAAGAAGATTTGCATCAAAGGAGAGCCATTGAAGCATCCCGCAGCCTCCATTCCTTCTAAGCATCCCTCAACTAAAATTTGACCTATCCACTTATTTGGAAGGTAAATTTTTTTTTAGTCATTGGTATAGCCAATTGATCTAACATATTGGTGGAATATTTCAGATTTGGAGATCTTTAAAAAAAAAAAAAGGGAGAAAGATCTTGAAAAAAATTGCAGATCTAAAAAAAAAAAAAGATTTGTTAAAAAAAAAGATATCTTAAAAAAACAAAAAAAAAGGAGAGAGATCTTGAAATTTTTTTTGCAGATCTAAAGAAAAAAAAGATCAGATCTAAAAAAAAAAAAAAAAAAAAAATTAGATCTGAAAGTGGAGGTGTGAAGAATTCGGGAGTAAAGGTTGAAGCAGTCCCGTCAACAAAATTCTAGCAGATAGCTCTTAGCAAAAAGGACGTAAATTTTTCATACAATGTCAGATTGATGTGCCATTTTTTTTTCTGGAAAGATAAGAAGAAGATGCACAACTTTACAGTTTATATAATCTTCAGATTCAGCCTCTACATGTGACAAAAAGTCTGTACAAGTCGGATCATTTTTTCTGAAAAAAAAATCAAATCTAGCTGGTAAATTGGTAAGATCTCAAAAAAAGATTCCGATTCTTCTGAAATTTTGTGGATTTTAATATAAATATTGTATGATGATTCTGTCAAAATTTTAGAAAAACCCAGATCACAGTTTGTGAGAAAAGCTGAAAACAATATTCAAACTGTTTGTTTGGATCTTGGGAACAAACAGGTCAGCGGTTCGATTCCCACTCTCTCCATATTTTTTATTAAATTATTTATTTTGGAAAATTTGGAGAAATTAAAAAATTTTGGGAGATTTCTAAATTTAGAAGCTCACCAAACACATTTAGAACCACTGCTAAATTTAGCGAAAAAACACCTATTGGTGGGTAAAAAATATTTTTGGCCTAACTTGTGTATTTTGTGATTCTAGACCCTTTTTTGTAAAGAGGGGGGACACAAAACTTCATTTTTATGTACTTTTGGATCATGTTGTAGTAATATTGGTGCATAAAGTGAAAAAAAAAAAAGTGCAAATTTTTCATTTTATGTTTGGTTCTATCACACGAGATCTTTGATCTCATAACAACGTTTGGTATATATGGTGCCTCTGGGAAGCGCTTACGGTTGATGCCGTCGCGACTACTACTGCACTTAATGCCTAACACAGCTGCCTAAACATCGTCTGGGCATCGACCCTATAAAATCGACGGGGAGTAATAAGGACACAATACACACACATTTGAGCCCTCCCATCCGTTTGTGCTTGCACAAACTCCTCTCCGTACTGTCTAAGTACCACGTACTAAATTATTTCACGTGCATTAACACCTCTTTCCGTACTGACGGGTATATTGAAAGGGTGATCTTCTTCCACGTACCGACGGGTATATCGGAAGGGAGCGTATATAGAAAGGTTTGGTATATCAGCCTGACGGTATATTGAGAGGGAGACCATAAACCTGGAGTGATAAGAGCCTTACCCTTTGTCAGAAATTTAGAGTTTCAAAAATTCAGATTGCAAAAATGGGTGCACAAGCACCAAAGTTCTTCTTGCCAGATTCACAACTGCTTAGAGGAGATAACTATGCTGCATGGAAACTGAAGATCAAGACGTTACTTGAGTTTGAAGACCTATGGACAGTTGTAGATGGACAAACAACAAGATCACTTGATGATGGAAGACAACAAGTTCAATTTGACAGGGCCAATCAAAAGGCCAAGTTGATCATCTTGTTTAGCGTAACAGACGATGTGCAACCCCACATTAGAGATGCCACATCGGCCAAGGATGCATGGGATAAGTTAAGCACAGTCTATGAGGCAAAGAACAAGAATGCCATCCTCAACCTACTATCACAACTGCATACTCTCAAGTTCAAGCACAATGAGAAGGTTGAAGTTTTTTTGAGACGAGTTGCTACTTTGAGGGCATCTCTATTGGCATTGGGAAAAGAGATAAGTGATGAAAACCTCATACCAATTGTGTTGCGAGCACTTCCTCCTTCCTACAGAATCTTTGTGACAACTATCAATATGAGTGAACACACAGTCACCTTTGAGAAGTTGGTCAATCTACTTCAACAAGAAGAGGCAATGAACAACAAAGATCAAGAAGATGAGCAAGCACTATCTTCCAATCATAAAGGAAAGGGAAAATTTCAGTCCAATCACAAGAAGTCCCAACAAAATCAAAGTCAACGAGACAACACCAAGAAGTGTCCCATTTGCAATAGAGGGGGACATGACATCAAAGATTGTTGGTACAATTCCTATAAAAAGGGTTCATCAAGCAATTCAAAACCCAATAACCATCAGGGGGTAACAATAATTCAAATAAAGGGAAGTCCAAAAACAACAATCAAGGGCAGAAAAATGGTAATTGGAAAAGAAAACCCAAACAACAAGGGTACATTGCCGAACATGAGCATGATTCAGATGAAGGACACCACATGTATTCTGCTCAATTTGATGACGAAACCAAGTCCACACAAGATATCTGGTATGTTGACTTGGGTGCAACTCGACACATGACTGGACGCAAGGATTGGTTCTACACACTACGTGACTCACCTAACAAGAACCATGTGTCATTAGGTGATGACTCACCATACAGTGTCAAGGGGATTGGAAACATTTCACTACCTCTTGGAAAACATGACTGTAAAATCACAAATGTATTGTATGTACCTGGGTTGACCAAGAATTTGCTATCAGTTAGTCAACTCCTTGATCACAACTTGAAGTTAGATTTTGACAGTAATAATGGAAAAAAAGTGTGCTTGATAAGAGATAAGTCAAGAGGTTCCAAGATTGTAGCAAGAGCCTCCAATGTGGGAAGCATGTTCCAACTTGATTTTGTCCATAAGGATGACCAAGCTTTAGTGGCCAAAGACACACAATCTGCAGAACTATGGCATCGCAGATATGGTCACATCAGTTTTGGCTATCTCCAAACACTTCAAAAGAGCAACATGATGAAAGGATTTCCTACACTCAAGCACAACACTGACAAGTGTCACAATTGCCTAGCTGGAAAGCAACACAGAGTACCCTTCCAGAAGAACACATATAGAGCTAAGGGAAAGCTTGATTTGGTGCACACCAATCTTTGCGGGCCCATGCAACCAAGTCATTCTGGATGTCAATACTTCATGCTTTGTGTTGATGACTACTCAAGAAAGATGTGGATATATTTTCTAAGAAACAAGAGTCAAGCCTTCGAGACATTTCAGAAGTTCAAAGAACTTGTTGGGAATGAAGTTGGTCGCAAGATCAAAACTCTCCGCTCAGATCAAAGGGGGGAATTCACAAGCAATGAGTTCAAGAATTACCTGGAAGCTCATGGGATTCGTCAACAAATACCTCCTACTCACACACCACAGCAGAATGGTATAGTTGAGAGAAGGAATCATACTATCATGGAAATGGTGTGATGTATGATTGACGACTCAGGTTTAACAAAGACATTTTGGGCAGAAGCTGCAAGAACTGCAGTCTATCTGTTGAACAAATTGCCCACAGTAGCTCTTGAAGGCGTGACACCTCAAGAAGCATGGTCAAATCAGAAACCATCAATTGCACACCTAAGAGTATTTGGGTGTAAAGCTAGCATGCACATACCCAAGAAGAACAGGAACAAGCTGGATATAAAAGCTGAGAAACTGATATTCATTGGATACAGTGAAGAAGCACTTGGGTACAGATTATGGGATCCGAAAGCAAAGAAAGTATACACAAGTAGGGATGTTCAGTTCTTTGAGAAGAAACAAGCAGATGCTCCACTCAACAACTCAACAAACATGCAGAATACACCTCTTGTGAAGATAGAATTTGATGTTCCCACTGAAGACGACAGTGATGAATTGGATGATGGTGAAAATTTGGATCCACCACAAGCCAATGGAACAGCTAAGAAGTTACCTAAATGGTATACTCAATTAATAAGAGATGCAAATTTGGATGAAGCACCTAGCACATCGTCTAATCCTGGACCTAGAACTCGCAGTCAAACTCGTGAAGAGGTCAATTATGCCCTAATGAGCAGAGTTGTTGAAACAGTTGAGCCATCTACAGTTCAAGAAGCCCTACAATCAAAAGCTTGGAAAGATGCCATGGATTCAGAGTATCAGTCAGTGATGAAGAACAACACATGGTAACTTGTCGACCTTCCACCAGGGAAGAAACCCATTAGATGCAGATGGATATTCAAGACTAAGTACAAATCAGATGGGACTATTGACAAGTATAAAGCAAGGCTTGTAGCAAAGGGGTATGCACAACAAGAAGGCATTGATTATGAGGAGACATTTGCTCCCACAGCCAAGATCAAGACAATCAGGATGATCTTTGCTCTAGCTGCACAATTTGGTTGGAAAGTCCACCAAATGGATGTGAAAAGTGCCTTTCTTAATGGATATTTGCAAGAAGAAGTCTATATGACTCAACCAGAGGGTTATGTAATACCAGGAAAAGAGATGATGGTATGCAGACTCATAAAATCTCTATATGGCCTAAAACAAGCACCCCGGGCATGGTACATCAAAATTGATGAGCATCTCATAAGTCATGGATTCGAAAGGAATCCTTATGACCCCAATCTCTACCTCAAAAAGCAAGGGGGGGAGATTGTCACTGTGGTTGTTTATGTCAACGATCTAGTCATTACAGGTAGTTTTGTGAAGATGATCGATGCAACAAAGAAGGATTTTAATCGATCGTTTCGACATGACAGATCTCGGGCTCATGCACTATTGTCTTGGATTGGAAGTATGGAAAAAAGAGAATCATATCTTTGTGTCGCAGTTGAAATACACCAAGATAACACTCGAGAAATTCAAGATGATGGACTGCACTCCTATTGCTACACCTATGGAAGCGACACTTCAGTTATCTCGTTCCGATCCATCACCACCGGTGAATGCAACTCTCTATCGGCAGTTGATCAGGAGTCTCATTTACCTGACATATACTAGACCAGATATCAGCTTTGCAGTCAGCTATTTATCACACTTCATGCAAGAACCAAAAATATGTCATTGGAAAGCAGCAAAGAGAATACTAAGATATCTAAAGGGTACAATTGACCTTGGTCTAGAGTACAAGAAGAACGACAACTTCTTCTTGACCGGAATATTCAGATTCAGATCATGCAGGAAACATGGATGATAGGAAGTCAACATCAGGCTTTGTCTTCTTTATGGGATCTGGACCGATATCATGAGGAAGTAAGAAACAGAACTTTGTTTCTCACTCTTCTACAGAAGTATAATATAGAGCTGCAGGTGAAGCTATTTGTGAAGCAATATGGCTACGCCGAATACTGGAAGGAATTGGTCTACCACAACAGAAATCTACTCCAGTATATGTTGATAATGAAGGAGTTCTGAAGCTTGTTCGCAATCCAGTATTTCATGAGAGAACCAAGCATATTTAAGTACAGGTTCATTTCATACTGCGAGCATGTCTTGAAGCACAACATACAGCTCCAGTTCTGTCCTATAGCTGAATAGAAGGTAGATGTTTTCACTAAATCACTTGCACGTGACAAATTCACACTATTTAGAGAGTTCCTCTCCACTTCATTGGAAACTATGAAAAATTAAGGGGGGGAATGTTAGCATAATTTAGCATAGGCATATTTATTGCATTTTATTGCATTGTCTTTTATTTAATAATGTGCAACATGTGCACTCTAGTCCAGGGACTTGCATTCGATATTGTTATGTTGGATAACATTCAATATTGGTATTAGTAGTAATTACATGTGCATGTGAGATGGGTCTTATCATCTCATAGTTGGTGTCTTCTAGGGTGTCATGTCCTATCCATATGAGGTTGTCTAATATTTATAAATATTACAGTTCTTGCATTGTTATGTAATCTAATTTCATGATCAATAATATTTGTGAGGCTTCCGTCCCTCTTTGGTCATTGCAATCTTATTCTATTCTATCATTTGGTATCTAAGCTATACCATTATTATCAGAGCCATCACCCTTCCACCCATAAAACCACACACTGGTGTTGACCCTACTTGCCCCATTCCCGCGTGGTATAAAGAGCATGATTTCTCTAACTATCACCAAGTGAAGGGTTATAGTGACGGAAAATGCATCACTTTCAAGAATATTGCCCAAGAAAGGTTAGTTAACTGTGGATAATCCCAATGCCACCCCCAACCAAAAGCTACAAATTTTCAAAAAAACCATTTCCCACTAATGCCCCTTCATCCAATTAAAACAGTGAGTCATCCACTCACGATACCCACACTCGTGAGGTTCATGCTATCTTTAACAAAGTACATGTAGCCTCTCAATTACCTCACATCCCTTCCATAGAGGAAATCCTAGCCCGAAATCCTCCTTCCACATTGGAACCAACCGTCACTATTCCTTCACCAATAGAGGAGCACCTTTCATCTCCTTCATCACCAACGGAGGGGTTTTCCACTAACATCGAGCCTCTCTCACCCCTAGCTTCTCCACTTAGAGAACCTTTATCTACCATACCTCCTCCACCCATAGAGGAGCACCCATTACCTCCTCCACCCACAGAGGAGCACTCATCACCTCCTCCACCTACAGAGGAGCACCTATCTATTTCTCCACTTATAGAGGAACTCCCATCATCTCTTGCACCCATCATAGACCTAGTGGAGATACCTTTTCCTCTTGTCGAGCACTCTATATTGGCTACCCAAAACCCAATAGACCTACTTTTGTCTCTCTTACCCATGGAAGTTGAAGCTAGCCAATTCCCCATCTCTAAGATGCATTTTACAGGAATTCCCATTAGGTCCTTACCAACTCCACCTACAAATGTGCCATTCTCATGTTTGGCTGATCACTTAGATTATTTGGATAGGGCTTTGTTTTGGGGGTGCCTCTTACTCCCTGTCTTGACACAACTGTAGAGATCCCTCGATGACACCTCCACTATCTACCCAAACACATTTCCAACCATCAAACCAAATACAACCACTTCTGTCGCAATCCCTTCCACAATACCTGTTAGCACTCACACCACACCTTTACCCATAACCCGACCTATACCTAAACCCAAACCCATACCCACAACATTTACCTCCAGTAAACCTATTACCACTTTAGGGGTTACTCCAACCACCATCCTTACTCATCCACCTATTAAACTAGATTTATCTACATCCTTCAATGTAAAAACCACACCTACTCTGACACCCAAACTAAAGAAACAAACTCCTCAACCTCATACCCCTACCACACCAATCACGCTTGCACTTGTCTCATCTCCCTTAAAATCTCAGCTATCCAACATGGTCAAGCACCCTTCACCCATCCATAAACCAATAACACAACAACCCATTCCTTCCTCATAAACCTCTAACCTACCTAGGCACACAACATGACTTATACCCACACCTGCAGTATCCTTACCACCAATACCTCCAATACCTTCAGCTATTGCTTCACTACCCACTACACTTCAGTCATTGTCCCTCACACCCTAAGTGTGACCCGCATCATCTACCTTCACAGCACCCCCATTATCCCTGTGGGTAACTCACCCTCTTCCTCCATCTGATTTTCCTTCTAGACCTTGTACACCCACATCACCTTTACCTACGAAGGTGAAACCCAAAAACAAAACCCCACTACCCCATAACAAGGTAGTCAAAACAACCCCGCACCCTCCTACCCGTCTATCTATTGTACCCATACCCAAACAAACTTGACCAATACATCAAATCACACCGGCACCTAAACCCATCACTCGACCCATTCCTACTCTTCCAAAAATAATTCCCAGACAACCAACCACACCTACACCCAGACCCACATTCACTTCCCATTGTGATCCACTAGCAGGGTCTTATGCCAAAATTTTAACCAACATCCTTGAGACTTCTGCTATCACATTACCACTAGTCCAACCTTACGACCCCCTCAAATCCAAGCCAAAAGGGTTTGATGATATGAAAATTTATGCATACCATCATGTGCCAGGGCATGATGTGGAGAACTGCAAGGCCTTGAAAACCATCCTTATCAAATTGTATCCACCAGAATCCAACTTTGATGACGACGACCTTCTTGACGAGGATCCTGCTTCACCTACACCCATTCCCACACTTCCCAATCAACAACCAGAACCTCCACCCTCACAACTCCTAGACCCACACACAATATTTGAAACTAACATGGTTTTCATAAGAGAACTTGCCACGCCACCACCAAAATATCGTTGTGCCCAACTGACCTCACAGGGCTTTTCTCCTCCATTAGGTTTTTACCCTTCATGTCATTTTACCACTCACCCTACAACTTCTCCATTAGAAAACTTTCCTCAAATCAACATGGTGCATGTCACTACGCATGTGCAGAAGGGTAAAGAAAAGGCAGCTGACCCACCAACCAATACTATACCGAACATACCATCTACACCCATACCTAAGATAACTATCTGCAGCCCCACATACCCCATTTCTAATGGAGTCACACATCACACCATACTCAAACAACTACACCAATCTCCCCTCAAAATTTCCTTATACGACCTCATCCAAACCTCGGAATCCCATCGTTAAGCCCTCATGGAGATTCTTCAATCTATTAAGGTTTTACCCATTGAACCTACACCCGTAGCCTCCATTATCACACCCCATCATGTAACCTCTCTCACCAAACTACCACCTTCATCCTCACCTCACCTTGTTCACTAAGTTTCCTCCCTTAGCTTCTTAAAGGAAGAGATCACGCCATACCAAAACGATGACATAGACCTAGCCCTCTTCATCTCTGTCCACATTGATGACATACGGTTACGCCGTGTGATGATTGATGGAGGCGCTAGTATTAATGTAACATCCTCATTTATACATTAGAACAAGTCAATTTTTTTTTTTATAAATGCTTCCTGGTTCTAAATACATAATTTAGATTTCACAAATCAAATAACCATTCTTATACAGATAACCATATGCAGTTGTAATGACTCGGAGTACCTCCGATCTATTCATTCCATGACTCGGAAATCTACCGATCTATTCATGAGTAATAAGAGTTAGCGTTTTTATTTAACACATCACTCTTGTGGTTATCTTCCCTATTCTGGGATTCAGAATGCTTTGTCTAAGGAACCTAACTAAATAATTGTTACCATTATTCATCGGCATCTCATCCCTTAGACCAGGTGACTCAGGACAACGCAATCAGCAGCTTGCGATACTTTGGCCAAAGATTTGAAACATACTGCTTATGTCTCGTATTCCTTAACGGCATACTCGTCAATCTGGAATACGTCCTTCACCCCATTCTTATGTTATATAGAATGTCTTATACCGACTTCTGTCAGTCCTTCTTATCCCAAGTTATTTACTCGGAAACGGATTAGTAAGGTGACAACGTTATATGGATGCACTCGAGGACTAGGGATAAGATGACATACTGGGTCAACCCTAGTTGAACCAGTGTGTCAAGATACCCCGAGTCTCCTAGGCAGCCATATAATGTGACCACATTCCTAATCGGTCCCAGAGTAACTTGTTCGAGTTAAAGGTGTAAATCTTAACGATCAATGCAAAGGGTGTCTTCATAAGTCACTTGCATTGTTGTATCTTTGAGAAGATCCTAATCTTCTCGAAGGTACAACCTTGCAGTTGACTTGTGCCGTCAACCTTTAAATCCGCCTCGAAAAGGTCTACTTATTAATAAGCGTTATGCACATTTAGTTTAAATTATATTAACAGACGTTCCCCTAAGGTTAGCCTTTCCCGATCCCTGGGTTCCTCACCTTAGAATGACCTTTCTTAATAAAACCCTTAGCACATAGATGTCTTTAAGATTAAGGTCCCATCAAGGAGTTCATAGAATTTACTTAATTCTATATCAATGAAATTGGACAATAACCCAAAATCTTCACATGAGATTGCCATCTGAACCCTATTTAGGTTTAATTCAGTTCTCAAATTGAATTTATATCTTACCTATAAGTATCGAGATATAGTGATTAAGATTCCAATTACATGTTGTCCTGGTTTAATCAAGACTAGGAATTAATAATTTAATTCAGCTTGTTTAGCGTTCTACTTAGGTTTATTTTAACCCTAGTTTCCAGTAAGACAGTGATCCATATTTCAATTTAGCTTTAGATAGAACACACTAGAATTGCTAAACAATCATACGTAATCAGTCACATATTCTTGCAAGCTTACATTGATAATCACAAAAGTCTCCAATATAAACAATAATAACAATACTCTTTAGATCATTTGAACCAAAGAAGGTCAAACTATCAAGATACGGATGCAAACATATAAGTATCAATTATCTATTTCATTTCCTTCAGAACTAATCAAATACATTTTATGCATTCAGCATACTTGATACAATGCTCAACGGAAAAAGAACATCTTTCCTCATATAGTACATTTAGAAAATTAAGTTGTAATTCAACATAAAATCAAATTTAAACAATCTGATCATCCTATCAGATTTGCGTGCTTTTACCACTTACGGCATCCATCTGCAAAAATTGTCAACATGGGTCAGTTCGATGAACTGAGCATGATAAGCACTAACTCTTAAAACAATTGCAATCCATCAATTGTTTTCATTAAACAACCTATTTAAATGAGATCAAATCACCAAACAATTAAACATATTTCAGATTATGCTTTTGTAAAACAACATGACTATAAACTCGTAGCTCATATTATAGACACTAAATAGTCTCAGATACTTTTCAATTATTTTATCAAAACGTTAGTGACCAAGAAGACAAGTGCATCTAACCAGCTATCCATCTGAATCCCAAGAACAACAACATCAGACGGATTATATATTCAACATAATAAATAAATAACCTTTCATGATTCCATCAGCATGATAGAACAATTCCAAAAGTTAGATAAACAATTATATCAACCTATACTTTATAACAGAAGAGAAATAAACGAATCATACATATTTCCTTCAGAACTAGCTCATGACTATACCATCTTTCCAAGAGCAAGGCATTCACCTTAAACACATGCAAATAATCAGACGAGACCATCAAAAGCACCACAGATTTTTTAAAGATCAAATATAACAACCTACTGTAGTTATCCAACAGTACAGTAGCTCTCAAGCTAAACAATGATGACCCTCTACCACCAGGCTCCACAAGACCTTCCACATGAAGTGGCAAACAAGAAGATATCCACCACATCGCCTGTCGAGGTGCAGTCGACGGCTCTAAGTTCAGTCAAGCTCAAGGCAGGATTGTCATGCTACAAAATACATAAACACGACTACAATCCCTCATATCAACCTACATCCCCCTTCTAGTCCCTAATAAACACTGCAAGGCTTTTAGACCCAAGGTCGAAATCAAAGAGCTTCAATTTAATCGCAGTCAACAATAAACTCCTCAACATTAAGCAATTGATGTTTCCCTAAGACTATGCCGAGATAATCACACAGAATTCCCACAACATGCACAGCCTTATCTAACTGGAATAATTAGAAAGGAAACATGACATCTCGTATTCTCATCTGGACGCATTCAGGATTTGAAGTGTGGTATTCACAACCCACTTTTACAGAGTCAACTTACATGATATCTAACTATACTCAAGGAATCCAACCGTGCCAAAAACAACAAGTGTACCAATCAGGTTAATAGAGGTAGATACTAAAGTTACCTGTCAAGGATTCAACTGAACCTGAGTAACAGTATACAAGATAAATAATAATTAGTGATTCCCAACTGTGCCAACAATGGTAAACATTCAAAATCAGGCTTATACAAAAGCTAATTATTGATTTCATGACAAAGAATCCAATTGAGACTCTTCAATATTTTCGCACAAGCTTATGCAGAAGGAAACGTAAGTACACTCAAGAGTTTGTACCTAAAATTCATTACAAGATATCATAGGTTGTATACCTGTTATTCCTTTAGGACTCCAACAAAATCAAATTACCAATACTCAAATATATATGTATATATAGCTTCAATAGTGGTCCATAATACATGAATCATTCAATGGATTCCATAGAGTCGTTTCGAATACAATAAATATATATATTGCATACTATCAATAGGTTGCATCCCATAACCACAATGCAAGGGAAAAACAACTTCAACAAGGTCGCAATGAAACACTGTAACACAGCAAGTTATCCATTCACAAATAACTGTAAAAATCAAGCGAAACCCAACAAGATTCAGTAACCACTACCTTAATAACCTCGACAGAAGTTACAAAGAAGTCCAATTAAACTGAACAAAATGTCCATCAGTATTCTTTCCAACGAGTAACAACAACAAGCATCAACAGTAAGCGTTAACAACAAGTTTCGACAGTAAACATTGACAACAAGAATCAACAGTAGCCTGTTCCCATTAAGAGAACAATTCATGGGCTCTCACAGAGCAAGCCCAGTACACATTCTTGCATATATATTCACAAATTATAGCCGGAATGCAAAACACCAAGAATATTGCAATAGTTTGAAAAATAAAATACACCCATCAAGGTTTAAATTGAAAAATCGAACCAGCAAGAAGATACAGTGACAAAATCACACAAGGCTACCATATAATTCATCTAATTCCAAAAATCATCTGAACAGAGTTGTTCTAATGAAATCATTTGAAAGAGAGCAAGATTTTTAAAGGTTAGGGCCTAACATGCCTGGTTATTTGCTTAAAATTTCGAAGCAGACCAATGAAAGAGCTTGAACCTTCTCCTCCTTTTCCAAGTTAGAGCCACCAACAAAAATTTGCTATTTCCATGACTTATATATTTTCCTTGCCAGAGGAAAGAGCTAGTTATGCTCATACTTGCCATGCAACTCCAAGAAGACTGGTGCAAAGAACCAGTGAACAGATAGAAGGAAAACCAGAGCACATGCAAAACCCAATAAACTACTAACTTTCCTTTTTGCCTGTCTTCCCGTGAAACTCGAGCTCGACTACCAAGTTCCTTAATTGCATTTACTCCCAATTTCCCGCTCAATCTCCACTGCCACCGACCGACATAGTTGGCGATGGACAATTACACATCAAAGATCATTTCCAACTTTGGCAACCTACCACGTCGGCTCTAGTTAGCCGTTTTAAAACCTCCACCAAATTACCTGTCCCTCATGCTTATCCACGCATTTAATAACATAGAAACTGCCGCCCATGGTTCGTACCCTTCCAAAGGTCCCCTTCCTGCTTGTTCAATAGTTAGGTTAGTAACTTAGGTTAGGATTTAGGATAACACCTAGTCTAACCACTTTGCATATAGATACTAACTTAGAACATTAGCTCTTAGCCTAGGTCTAGGTTAGATTAATACTAATCTAACCCCTAGGTTAGGTTTAGTTTTAGGTTACTAACCTTAACAAATTGATCAGGGGATCATTTCTAAAAGTTTTGTAAACATCACTAAATGGTATCAGTGTAGAAGATCATCTCTAGAGCTTTCCAATGACTATGAGAACGTGAAAAACGAACATCGGGAGCTCTAGATATGTTCGGTCAAAGTTCAGACAGTGGGAAAGTCAACTCTAGTCAACTAGTCAATATTGGACCGAATCGCAGTGTGACATGTGGCTTGCCACCACTCGTCGAATTCTCTCGATTTTCCTATTGAGAGACGAACAAGTGGGCTATGCTATTTACCGAGTTAATTATTTCTATGCCACCATTGTATGGGTTTAAATTATATTATCTTGGTAAGTCCACTGTTCCAAATGGCACGCATATATGCCAAAGCCACTATATATATATATATATATATTAATGGTTATACATTAGTATTAAACTGCCACATGCATATTGCCAAACTTCCACGCACGTGGAGGAGGTGGTGAAGTAGTGTTGTGGGAGGCAAATTCCATACATGGAAGCTTCCACGTGGAGTAGGAAATGAAGCAGTGGTAGGGGGACTAGGCCCATGCGTGGAAATGTTCCACTTGAAGAATGGAGTGGGTAAGGTTTTTTAAAACCTTACCCAAATAATAAGGCGGTCAAATGTGGGATGATTACACCCACATCAACATGCAAACCACCCACTTCTCTCCTAAGCTGCTTCACATGGCTGCTGCACATGGGATTTTTATCCCATTAACATATACAACGCCACCCATTTCGGATTAAACATGCTAATCCGCCATTATGGGATTTTTTTATCCTATTATCAATATGTATATGCCGCCCTATATTGGTATGTAATCCCATTTATACATGCTATGGGTAAGGTTAGGCTAAAAATAGCCTAAGGATAATATGCAATGCATTTTTGTTAAGGGCCCTATTTTTTGTATAAATAGGGAACCCATTGCTATTGTAAAAACACACATTACATGAAAACTTGGAGGAAGCTCATTCCTAGAGTGCTAGAGGCTTAGTCCGAGCCAAGAGGAGAATGAGAAATTGTTGTGTGAAGACCTAAATTATTTGTGGGATGTGTCATACAAGTATTGTCTATTGGCCTATTATTTGTTAGGAAATAGTAGATGAAATATTTGTGATTGGGAGTAAATTATAAACTACCCAATAGGCCCATTGAGTCCACACCAATTACTTGTAAATCCTGGTTTGCCGACCGGAGTGCTAGCTTCGCATTGATAGCATCAGGAAGGCTGATCGACAGATGAAGGAGAATGTGCATCAGGAAAGTGGAAGAACAATTTGACTGATCATTCGGACCCTTTTCGTTTGAAGAACTGGTTGTACTGATAGGCAAGTAAAAATTCCATTAGGTTTTCTTGTGAAAGTACTATTGTAAGCTTACAAGTTTTGACTAGTGGAACGGTTCAACCATGAACCCGGAGACGTAGGCAATTGACGAACTCCATAATCAATCTTTGTGCAATTGTCATTATTTGTCTTGCATTTTATTTTAAATTGATTACTTAAAAGGAGAAAATTATCGGCAAATAATTAAAGCCTACAAGGGTCCGAGATCAGGTAGTAATAATCTGATTATTTTTTGGATCAAGTTTGGTATCAGAGCTAGTTTAGCTCCATATTTGTTTTACAGTAAATCTAATTAACAGAGTGATTGCTTCAAGATTGGTGCAGTTAGTTCAATTTCTGTGAAGAGGGTACAAGTGCACTATGGGTAAGATGTCCAAACAGGCAAAGCTCAAGGAAATTGAAGCTTATAATCACCAGATCCAGGAAGAGAACTCTCTCCTGCAATCCATGTATTACTCCTTGGAAGAGGAGAATGCTCGTTTGAAATTGGAACTGAAAATCAAGGATGAGCTCTTGGCAAGGTTGCAATGTGGTGATTAGAGGAATGAAATACCTTCAACTTCAGATGCAAAGGCCATGGTAGATGATTACACTATAAGTTTTTCACCATGGGAATATTTCTTCTTCCTCCCATTCGGTTTTGGATTCAGGTAATGAAGTATTTGGTTTATTTGAAAAGCATACTAGAGGCATTGGATCCAAGTTACTAGATAAAATGGGATTTGATGGAAGAGGCCTTGGTAAAAATGGCCAAGGCATTGCTAACCCAATACAGGTCGAGGATCGTCCTTGTTTTAGTAGGTTTGGGTTTTCCTAGTGGTGGGAATGGAAATTGGAGAATGCTCCAAGAATGCAATGACGGGAGACAAGCTTCCGAAAGCAAAGAGAATACCCCACTATTCCTGCAAGAAGATATCTGAGCAGGAAAGTTGTACTTCATCGTCACAGGCAAGATGTGGTAAGAGAAATCAGTGAAGAGGTAATGAGATTCCACCTCCAGTTTCATACCATAATCATAAGCACAGTAAAAACTTCTGATCCACTTTTTCAGCTTAAGAAGTATGATTATGATTTTCAGAAGATGTGGAATTCCTTTCCATGTATTTTTTGTGGATTGCATAATCATTCAATGGCCAGATGCTGGAAGAGAAGGACACTAATGAAGAAGTTGATGTCGTTCGTCAGGAATAAGGAAAATCAGAAAGACCAATCTCGTCATGCAAAGTCGAGAAATGGCAAAAAGAGTTCCTCATCCCTAGAAGAAGGAGATTAAGAGGAATTTTTGTGCTCATTGCCAGAGGAATGGGCATCAGGTGGAAAATTTTCTGGAAACTGCATCCATCTCTCCATCAGAGTAATGGCAAGCCAAAGATGGAATGGAGGCCTATTGTAAAGGCAAAGGAGGTTTCTACTTCACCCACCAGTTGACAATTCAACCCAGGACTAGGTAATACCTGAAAGTGAAAGTCCTTTAAAAATGGGTAAGTCAACAATTTTTCAATTATATATTGCATAATTTAGATTGATGAATCGTATGCAGTATTAAGTATCAGAGGCGTTGAGGTCTACAGAGACTTAGCATCATACATCGGAGGCTCGAGGTCTTGAAAAAGGCTTAGCATCATGTATCAGAGGCGTTGAGGTCTACAGAGACTTAGCATCATACATCGGAGGCTCGAAGTCTTGAAAAAGGCTTAGCATCATGTATCAGAGACATTGAGGTCTACAAAGACTTAGCATCATACATCGGAGGCTCGAAGTCTTGAAAAATGCTTAGAATCATGTATCAGAGGCGTTGAGGTCTACAGAGACTTAGCATCATACATCGGAGGCTCAAAGTCTTGAAAAAGGCTTAGCATCATGTATCAGAGGCATTGAGGTCTGTAACAGACTTAGCATCGTGCATCGGAGGCTCGAGGTCTTGAAAGAGGCTTAGCATCATGCATCAGAGGCATTGAGGTCTGTAAAGGGACAAGGCATTGTCCATCATTGACATCGGATCAATCAAAGCTCTACGTAACATGGAGTTCCTTCAAATCAGTTCAGATTCTACGGAATTAACTCAAAGTCAGGATCTGTGTTATAGAGTAAAATAAGATCCTTGTTGTCAGATATCGAGAAGCTTAGCACCGCACAGAAGGAGCATTGAGGTTTCATTCAGAAACTTAGCACCATAAAGCTGAGGCGTGGAGGTTTTCTTCGGATATCAGAGTGGCGCAACGAAAGCATCGTGGACCCATAACCCATAGGTCCCAGGATCGGAGCAGAGTTGTCAAAGTGAGAAGGTTGGAGGAGAAGACCCAAGGGTTTACTACAGCAACACTTCCGAGGTGGCAGCAGAGTTTTCAGATTCAGAACAGTATGGAAGCTTTTTGGGACAAAAAGCTTTTCTCAGCGAGGAGGTGTGATCAGGGGATCATTTTTGAAAGTTCCCTAAACATATCTAAATGGTATCAGTGCAGAATATCATCTCGAGAGCTTTCCAACGACTGTGAGAACGCGACAAACGGACATCGGGAGCTCTAGATATGTTCGGTCAAAGTTCAGTCAACAGGAAAGTCAACTCTAGTCAACTGGTCAATATTGGACCGAATCGCACTATGACACGTGGCTTGCCAACACTCATCGAATTCGCTCGATTTTCCTATCGGGAGACGACAAGTGGACTACATGATTATTTCTATTCCACCATTGTATGGGTCGAAATAATATTATATTGGTAAGTTCATGTTCCAAATGGCGCCATATATACAAAAGCCACATGTATATATTAATGTTAAAACATTAGTATTAAAACATGCATATGCTTTGAGCACGTGGGTGGCGCAGCGGTGGTAAGGGGGCCCATGCGTGGACTGTCCCACGTAAAGGATGGAGTAGGTAAGATAAACCTTACCCAAATAATAAGGCGGTCAAATGTGGGTTGAATCCCCACTTTAGCATATAAACTGCCCTCTTCTCTCCTTAGCCGCTTCACATGGCCGCTGCACATGGGATTGTTATCCCTTAACATATGCAGCCGCGCCAAAATATGTGGGGATTTTTATCCTATTTAAATATGTATATCTGCCCACATAGGGATTTAATCCTATTTGTTATGTACGGGTAAGGCTAGGCTAATATTAGCCTAAGGATAATATGCAATGCATATTTTTTGGGCCCTAATTTTGTATAAATAGGGAACCCTTTCATTGTAAAAACACACATTACACGAAAACTTGGAGGAAGCTCATTCCTAGAGCGCTAGAGGCAAAGTCCGAGCCAAGAGGAGAATGAGAAATTGTTGTGTGAAGACCTAAATTATTTAGGCATTGTATATTTTTATTGTTATTGACCTATTATTTGTTAGGAAATAATAAATGAAATATTTGTGGCTAGGAGTTATTCAAACTACCTAGTTGGCCCATAGTGCCACACCAAGTACTTGTAAATCCTGGATTGTTGACCGGAGTGCTAGCTTCGCATTATTTGCGTCGGGAAGGCCAATCACAGCTGAAGGAGATTATGTACCAGGAAGGTGGAAGTCGGGTGCTATTTTTCACCCTTGTCGTCCGAAGAACTGGTGTACTGGTAGGCAAGTAAAATTCCATTAGGTTTTCTTGTGAAAGTACTATTATAACTTACAAGTTTTGACTAGTGGAACGGTTCGACCACGAACCCGGAGACGTAGGCAATTGCCGAACTCCGTAATCAATCTGTGTGCAATTGTCATTTTTTTCTTGCATTATTTTAAATTGATTACTTAAAAGGAGTAAATTATCGGCAAATAAACAAAGCCTATAAGGGTCTGAGATCAGGTCGTAATAATCTGATTATTTTTGGATCACAAATCCAGTTGGTTCTAATATTTCAAATGCTCAGAAAAAGAACCTTCAATATACATTCACGAACAGGGTTCACTCCTGTACTGCTAATAGGCTAGTGAATTAAATGTAACTGAATTATTACCTGGTCCACGATCAAGACCTTCCAGATATATTACAATATCTGGCACCAGTTTATTTAACATGATCAGCCTGAGTTATACTCCGGACTAGCTTATTCAATGCATCCAGACCTTGCAACCTGCTTAAGGTCTATAATTTTAATTCATCACAAATAAACTTAAAGCACCACTTGGATCAATACCACTGATCCAAGGCTAGGTCTTATAGATGGATAACTCCATAATTCATTCCAAAATCAGATTAAACTCAGGTGTAAAATGAAAGAAATAAAAGAGTCCAATCACATTTCGACTCAGTCAAAGATCTGCAATCTGCAAAGAAGATATAGTACATATCAAGCATGACTTCTTAATCAAAGGAACACATCCTTTTTACAAAAGAAATCACATATCAACACTTGTATGCTCAGGAGGAAGTAACAACAGTTCAAGGTGTTACAATTAACATCATTTCATCCCATGCATTCTCTTAAATGTGCATACCTGACAATTACATGCATAAACATCTGGTCATGTTGTGTTCATTCAATGATGCTATCACTACCACACTAGGCACTGGCATCCTTCGCGTTCATGTAGGCCCCCGCATTGTTCCAAATTTGTTTTATGTTTTGGAGGGGGAATTCTAATATAACTTGTTGCTTGGTAGACCCTGGATCTATGTCATGGGTTGTGTTCCTTCCACTTTACGTCATTGTGTAAAGTTTGAACATGAAGGACACACTTATACCATTCCATCTGACCCATCACCTTTCAAAACATGCAACATGCTTTACCAACCCAATGATGTGCTCATACCTGTCAAGCCACCTACCTCTGCGACCACTACCGCTTCAACTACACCTCTACCTACTAGTACAGCTACTACTTTCACTGCACATACCGCCTCTATTCCTACTACTTCTATAACCTCCACAACTGATCCATTAGCTGCCCAATCCATTAAATCCACCTCCGCATTGACCTTTGACACATCATTCATACCAGCTACCTACATACCAACCACTGATCCCTTGGAAGGTGTATTTCAATGCCTCACTCTAGGGGAGTACCACCTATATACTGTCAACACATTCCTTACTCTGCATGAGTATGGAAGCCTTCATCAACACCCTCGCTATGATCACCATATAGGAGAATGCCTCCTTTATGGTCCTCCTCACCTTCGTACTAGTCTCGTGACTTGATACTACCACTTACATACCTGAACCACCATCACAACCCCACCCATTTTCCACTGACTTCCAATTACTTACCAATCATCATTTCTCCCACATCTTCCTGCACCGCTGTGTGTGAAAGGGTTTTGGTTTTGGCTTTTATAAGCAAGGCCACCATACCGTTGTTCCATGTACCACTTGCAAACATAATGACCGTAGTGGTATCGGCTTCCCTGAACCTCCTACCAAATAGGTACACATTGAACTCATTAAAGAACCTATCCCTCCTCTACCTTCATCTTCATCACTACCTTCACCCACTCCACCTTCATCACCACCCTCACCGATAGAGTTGATGGATCCTGAATCTATCCCTCCTAATTTTTTATTTATTTTTCATAAACACCATTTCCTTAGGTCCTTTGACTTATCAACGTGAAGGTGAGGCCCCTTCCACTCTCCTATTCTGGTATCCCGAAATGATCGACGACAACACACCTACCATTAACATCATTCAATGTCAGGTTGATGAATCCATACTCACCTACCTTGGTGCAGAAGACTGATATATTCATCAGTCGTTACCATCTGAGACGTAAACCATGTTGGATGAATCAACTATCGAGATCAACATTCATACTTAGGACGACCCACACATCCTAAAGATCGAGCAATCTTTAGATGTTGTTGAATATAAATCCATCACTTCTTTTCTCTGAGATCATAACCATGCTTTCACTTGGTCTTATGCAGACATGCTCGATATTGACCCCACCATAGTGGTCCACAATATCATAACCATTCTCGATGCCAAACCTATCAAACAAAACCTTAGGAAAATGCACCCTCACATTTCTCTTCTCGTCAAATAATAACTTTAGTTCCTTCTTTCTGTTTCCTTTATCTTACCCATTGATTATCCTCGTTAGATTTCTAACATTATTCATGTTACTAAAGCAACAGGGGGACTCCACATTTGCACGGACTTTCATGACCTCAACCTCACCTATTTGAAAGATGAATTTCCCTTGTCCAGTTTTGATCAACTGGTTGACCTTACCACTGGTCACGATATGCTCTCACTCATGGATGGCTTCTCGAGTTATAACCAAATTTTTCTTTCCCTAGAAGATCAACACAAGACCGCATTCATTACCCCTTGGGGAACCTTTTACTATCGAGTCATGCCTTTTTGCCTTAAAAACAAAGATGTTACATATCAGCGTGCTATAAATTACATCTTCCATGATATCATGCATCTCATATTGGAAGATTATGTGGATGATATCTTGGCCAAATCTAAACATCGTGCCAAGCACCTCACCATCCTCGAAACCATCTTTGACCGCCTCATTAAATATTGCGTCAACCTTCAACCTAAAAAGTGCGTCTTCGCAGTTCTCTCAGGAAAGCTCCTGGTATTTATTATTTCCCTCCATGGTATAGAAGTTGACCCTACCAAAGTCAAGGCCATTCTAGAAATTCCTCCACCCACTAACCTTAAACAACTCCATAGCCTACAAGATAAATTGCAGTCTATTCATTGTTTCATCTCAAAAAAATTTGACCGGTGTCAACCATTTCATCATCTACTTCGGAAGGATGTCTCCTTTACATGGGAAAATGATTGTCAAAAATATTTTGAGGCCATAAAACAATACCTTCTCCAACCACCCATACTCATTCCACCTAAATACGATCAATATTTTTACATATACATATCAGCTACCGATAATTCCTTTGGAGCCATGCTCGATCATCACAATGAACAACACAGGGAGTAGGTGGTTTATTACATAAGTTGTACTCTCTTGGACTATGAAACCTGATACAACCATCCTGAAAAACTTTGCTTAGCATTAGTTTTCGTTGCCACCAAACTCTGCCATTACCTACTCAATAACAAAACCTATGTTGTGAGCTACACCGATTCCTTACACTTCATATATGCCAAACCTTATCAAAATCAATGCACTGCACCATGGCTTATGCTTTTAGCTGACCTTGACCTTGAATTCATTCACCAAAATTCCATCAAAGTCTAGGATATAGCTGACCAACTAGCTGACGCACCTATTTTCAGGGACCAACCCTCTAATTTTGACTTTCTTGATCAATCCATTGCTACCCTTTCCCTGGATGAACCCCCTTACCAAATGACACTGTTCTTTGATGTTTCCAAGTGTTAGCGTGGGGGTGGAGATGGTGTTATCCTCGTTGCTCTAGATGGAGAACCCATGCCTTTGTCTTTCAAAATATACTTTGACTGCACCAATAATATTGCCGAATACAAAGCGCTTGTACTAGGTCTCCAGGCCGCCTATGCCCTAGGTGTCAAATCCATTCACATCTTTCGTGATTCACAATTGGTAATAAACCAATTCAATGGTGTACCAATGTCATAATGAGATACTTCAAAAGTATAAACATCATGTAGACATAATTTTGACCACCTTTGATCGTTACACCCTTCAAACCATCCCACATTCAACTAACAAATTTATAGATACCATGGCCTGCTTAGCTTCCCAAATATCCGTTTCCCCTGCCGACTCCAAAATATTTGTCAAAATCAGTGCACCGTGTGATGGCTTATGCTTTCATCTGACCTTGACCTCAAATTCACTCACCAAAAGTCCATCAAGGGTCAGGCTATAGCTGACCAACTGGCTGATGCACCTATTTCCGGGGAACAACCCTCTAATTTTGACTTTCCTGATCAATCCATTGCTACCCTTTCCCTGGATGAACCCCCTTACCAAATGACACTATTCTTCAACGGTTCAAAGTGTCAGTGTAGGGGTGGGTCTGGTGTTATCCTCATTCCTCTGGATGAAGAACCCATGCCTTTATCTTTCAAGCTAGAATTTGAATGCACCAACAATATTCCCAAGTACGAAGCACTCGTACTAGGTCTCTAGACCGCCTATGCCTTAGATGTCAAATCAATCCACATCTTTGGTGATTCACAATTGGTCTTAAACCAAGTCAATGGTATGTACCAATGTCGTAATGAGATACTTAAAAATTATAACCATCATGTAGACATACTTTTGACCACCTTCGATCGTTACACCCTTCAAACCATCCCACATTCAACCAACAAATTTACTGATACCATGGCCTGCTTAGCTTCCCAAATACCCGCTTCCCCTATCAACTCCAAAATATTTTTCATTGTACAATGCCTCCATTCACCTTCTTATTTAACTCACAATGTTTACTCAATCAGAACCGACACCCCTAACCTGAGTGACCTTTGGTATAAATAGTACTCCAACTACCTTTCCCTCTCCATCTTACCTCTTGATCTCACCCGTAACAGAAAATGTGCCTTCCTTAAAAAGGTCTCTCGTTTCATCATTAAGGGGGGACTCCTCTATAAGTGTAGCTTTGATGGTATTCTTTTACAATGCCTCACAAGTTTTGAAATTCCTTATACCATTAAGGAGGTTCATCACGACATATGTGGGGGTCACTTTAGCTACCTTGCCAGTGCTAAGCATATTCTCCACCTAGGCTATTACTGGCTAACCCTTAACCATGATTGTTGTGACTATGTCAAACATTGTGTGAAATGTCAACAACATTCCAACCTTCATCATACACCCATTCATGTTGTACAGGTCACTCGAGACCTTTGGCCCTTCTCTCAATGAGGTTTGGATCTTGTCATAGAAATCAATCCTCATTCTTCCCAATGCCATCAATGGATTATAACTGCTACTGAATACTACACAAAATGGGTAGAAGCCATATCACTCATCTCCATGAAAGACAATAAAATATGTGAGTTTCTTAACCATCACATCATTTTCCACTTTGGTGTCCCTCATCGCCTCATCACTGACAATGGAAAACAATTCGAAAACAAAACATTGCAAAAAATTTGTGACACCTTTGACATTCAGCTTAGTTTCTCATCACTTTATTACCCACAAACCAATGGCCAAGCCAAATCCACTAACAAAACACTCAACAAAATTCTCATGAAAGTGGTTGAAGACACTAGGAAGGATTGGCATATGCACATTCCTTTTTCCCTATGGGCATACCACACTAGTATTCGCACTTCCACTGTGGCCACACCCTTTTCTCTGGTCTATGGTACTAAGGTTGTACTGCCTCTGGAAGTCCAGATCTCCTCACTACGTATTTATCTCTATGACATGCTTACTGATGATGAATTTCGTCAGGACTATTTAGCACAACTAGAATTATTAGATGAACGTTGTCTTAACACTCTAGATCACCTTCAAGTTTACAAACAACATATCAAATGCACTTATGAAAAACATGTCCATGAATGGACCTTCCAAATCAAAGACTTTGTCCTGAAAGAAAATCAACACGTAACCAAAGCAGAAAAAGTAAACAGGGAAAATTCACTCCTAATTGGCTTGAAACATACATCATAACTCATACCTATGGATCGGGTTCCTATCGTTTATCCTCACTTGATTGTAAACCTGAACCTGAGCCCCTTAATGCATTGCATCTTTGACCATTCTATTGTTGACTCATCATCCCATCTCACCCTTTGTCTGTTTACAAGCTCGTCCCTTGAGTGCTACCCACTCCATCCACCTCCCTAACGATTAAACAAGCATCATGTGAGTACCTATTACTTGTTCTCTTCTCTTTAATATGTGTACCACGGCACTACACATAGCATGATTCTCATGGATACCTTTCATCTACCTTTAGATGAGATCCCATGGTCGTTCCATGTTTCCTTTTGAACAAGAGTCCTCTCCTTCACCTTGGCCTTGTCCATGATTTCAAAGACCTCACATTGGACCAAAATCCTTGAGTCAAACTTCTAATAAAAATATAACTCCCTCAAAAGGACATCTTCCTCTCGACAAAATTTCTACAATAAATAGACTGCTCTCTTGAAGGATAGCTATGTGCAATATAAAAAAAATGAGAGACACCGAAGCTTCCCACATCGATCAGCTTCACAAAGACCTCAAGGAGTACCATATTACTTATCCCACATAGACTTCCTGCATCGATCAGTCTATCAAAACAACAAAACTTTTTAGTCATGGACTTGCCCATTGAGACCTCGAACCTCTTGCCCAAAATCCCTGTCATTCAAAACATATAAAATTAACTAACTTTCACCCACCTTACCATTTCCACTCTCATTCCCTACATCACCTCAAGGGACATCTTGGAATTTTGACATTCAGTGATCTTGTGACTACCTACATCATAGAATAGTTAATCGTGTAATGCCTTTTGGGCTTGTGTTCATCACCGCCTTCAAGGTATGATCTACTTGGTTTGATCCTACCCAATCAGGTGGCTCTATTGCCCCCCTCTTATCTTTTAACCATCTTTGTTGACGTTTTGATTACCTTATACGAGACTTGGTGCTCAATGCTTACCTTTGGGGTAATCCTCTTTTTTCACCATAATCACCTTCACCTACATCATTTTACCTATAATCTACCCACACCTAACAAACCTAAACCCATAACATGCCTAAGCACCTATCGACTCATTTTCACCTTCTCCTTTTCTCCCCTAGCTTATGGGAGAACTACATCGGCCTGAGGTCCCTTTTCACCGAGACTATGTAGGCATCACTCCAAGGGCATGGGGCCCTTGGAGGTTAGCTCAACCATCCTCTACCCTAAAAATATTCATCTTCCATGTTCCCCACCATTACATCACACCTTACTCAGTTTCCCTTTTATATAAAAAATTGGAAATTAAGCCACATACATAACAAGTTGCTTCATATTTTATACATTTATTACACCTAACATTTCTCTATCATCACTATGCATAGATTATACCACATCTCACATATTACCCATAGTATCATTCATTGCAAAAATAGTAATGAATCACAACTTCACCTATTTTCAACAAAACCATGCCTAGAACCTGACTCATCCGTGTCTATAACCTGACTCAACCATGCCTATAACCTGAATCGATCCACGCCTATAACCTAACTCATCCATGCCTAAACCAACCTAACTCCATCATGCCTAACTCACCTAATTTCCATAACCAAAACAACAAATCCATATCTCATCTACTACAAGCCATACATCCAATATCTCATAAACATATTAACACATCACCAAATACCATGAATCTCATCATATAAATCAATAAATGTGTGTCTCAAAATACATGCCTATCTCATCTTGTCCATCATCTAAAAAATGTCATCACGTAGACTGATATACAATAAAAAATGTCATCGGCATGCAAGCCGGTCTCATATATACAACAAAATACTGAATCAATACATCTCTTTGTTACGCAGGTTGGTACATGCTCAAAATATACAAAAAATCACTCATACATCCTCACCATCTTCGTCACGTAGGCTGGTATGTGATAAAAAAAATTTAAAAATCTACAGCACGTAGGTTGACATATATATTACCAATAAACACTAGTATACATCAAAAATAGGGAGGCTGCATATCAGACATCTCACTAGATGTCGTCCATCTCCATGTCACCTACACCCTCAGCCTCTTGTTCCCCTACTGGCACATCACCTCACTCTAGTCACCATGCATTGGTGGCCTCTCCCTGATTCGGCCTTGGAGCTCGCTGCCCTCCTGTACTCTCCACACTATGTGTGCGGGATCTCGTCCTCTCACTAGATGCTTGTTGTGCCCTATACTCTCTGTAAGAGATGAATTCTATCCCGGTTGCCATGAGCTGATACTGATAGTATCGTACCTCACCTAGGGCATCTCGTAGCCTAGATATAGGCATGGTTTTTGGTGGTCCCATATGTCTCACCCCCTTTATCTACCCTATGCTAGCCTATGAACTAAGACCAACTCCAATGCGTTTGTGGTGGTGCCCACCTACCCTTGTGAGTGTTGTTGTGCCCCTATCCCTGTGCCTGTATATGGGCCATTAAGACCCCAATCTGTGCCTGGGTTATGGCCAAATGAGCTTGTAACCCTACCACCTGAGCCTGTAGAGCTGCCACCTGACCATATCTATCTCCATCTCCTCCATCTCCTCCACCCTTTTCCTCCACCATATGGGCCTATAGACTGACCACTTGTACCCGTAGCTTTGTGACCTCTACCTCTGACCCCCTCTAGTTGTGCCTATAGAATACCTATCTACGTGATCAGTGTCACTTACCTACCCCTATAGGGCATCTCTCTGCACTATCATAGTAGCTAAGTCTTGCTACCCAGGTCTCGATGGTATGGCTCGTAATTGAGCTACCCACCATTTCCTGTACCTATCTGTGCAACCAGAATCATCAATATACCCATCCACTAGCTACTCCTCCTCTCCTTTTGGCATTGTAGGCTGTGGTAGAGGGAGAGGCTTCTCCACATCATCTCTCTGATACTGTGGGAAGGGCAAAGGAATATCTTGTACCAGCCCAAACTGTCGTCAGACCCTGTCAACTGGGATCATCTCATCCTCCCCAGCGTAGCGATCCTGTATCCACCTCTCTAGCTGGAGCTTAGCTAGCTCCTTATGCATATGCCTATATGAGGGAAGCCCACATATGGCCTCCAGATAATGTCCACTCCAGACAACCCCTCCAATAACTACCAAAAATGGGCCACATCATATGTCGGCCTATCCGACCTCCGCTCTCCTGCAACCGACACCCATCTCCTATATCCCAACCCACCACACATTTCAGTGGGAATGGATCTACTTAGGGCATCCCTATCAGTTGAACATAGACTATGTACTCGTAGGCCCAACAGTTTAGTATAAATGTACAGCACATGCTAAACTTGCGCAGCCACCCATATGCCCACAGCTACCTATAAAGCTGCACCAAGAATGTTGGTGCCCAGGTGAAGCATGTCTCATTTACCGTCATATCATGGAGCACCCCCATCAGTGATCGGGGAAAGCATCCACCCTCTGCATTAAGAAGTGCATAGTAACACATTGCCTCCATCAATAAAACTACTAGCCTCGTCTCATCCGGACGGGCTAAGTACATATCACTATAGCTCAAACTAGCTCTATGGAAACTCAACACTGCACTGCCCCCTCACCAAATACAGTCCTGATCAGCTCCACTGAGGCCTCATAGGAGATAGAATACACCTGGGCCCCCCAATATGGGTAACGTCAAAATCCAGAACATGTCCTTTAGGGTGATAGTCATCTAACCCATCGGAAGGTGGAACATGTTGGTCGTGGAGTCCCATCTATCGATGAGCAGTGACCATCAAACTAGGCCATCAAACAGCATGTTGGTAGTGTTGAATACCACTCAAGCCCACTACCTCCATGTGTTATAGCTCCACAGGGGTCATTAGGCCGTGTAATGTCACCAGCAGTGATGGAACCCTGTCTCACATGTGTAACTGAGATCGAGCATGCATCCAATCCAAAGCACAACATTAATCTACCTTTACCATGACCTTATTCCTCACTTATCATTACCCACCACCCTATTTTTTTATCTTACCCATCTCCACCACCTAACTTACATCATTTTTTTGGACCCTTGAGCCTATAATTCCGACCGGTGCCAGTTCAACCTAACTAACTCCGGTCACCCCTTAAATCGGCATCGGTCACCTATTTGGTGACTGATATCAGTTCAACATAACTGACCATGGTTCCACGTAACTGGCGTCAGTCACCTGTTAGGTGACGAATCCCAGTTCTACCTTACTGATACTGGCCAAGCTTGACCAATGCCGGTCACTGTCGCAGAAAAATTCTTGACTTCCCAAACCCACCTTTTTCTGAAACCCTCCCACCTATACCTTTTACCCCCACCTACACTAACCTACATTACCCCACAACCCCTCCCCACCCCACCTATCCAATTTCCTATCCCTCCCCCCCCTCTTTTTGCCTATTTTTTCCCCCATACCCGATTTAACTTTTTTCCCACCCAACAAATAAAACACCCACAAAACTCTATTAAAACCAATTATTACACCCTCTACTCTATCTAATTAACATTAAAGAGTTAGGCACTTACCTCATCATGTTTCTGCCGTCTCAGTGGCACATTTGGCTGCTATGCTGGTGGTCTGCCTAATCCCTCTCCCACCTCGGCCATCACCAAATATCTACCCACACCCTCCGACCACTTGAATCCCTCACTACAATCTCATGGACCCGCTACTCACCTACCCAACCACCATCAACCCACACTACCAGCTCACTATCTCGTTTCCTCTTAATGCTTTTCTAACTTTTCTCTCTTTTTTGTCCTTTCTTCACTTCATAATTCACAAATGAATAATCAAAACGTGGATTTTCTATTTTTATACCAAACCCCACCTAACTGATTTCGGTTACCCTCGACCGGCATCGGTCTCGTGCCCTACCTAACCGACGCCAGTTATCCTAAATCTGATGCTGATTATCCATGACCGCCATTGGTCACCCTTACCTACACATTTCCCTTACTTTTCCATTTTCCCCACCCTTTACCTTGCTCTTTACCCCATACCTTTACCTAACCCATTACATTACCTTTCCTGACCTCATCCTTTACTACCTCCATTTATCCTCCTTTGGGGACTCATTATTTTACCCTTTCCTCGGCCCTTACCTGTGCCGTGACCTTGATATTTGGACCTGGACCATTTCTAGTGACCTTTGACCTCATGCATTCACTATACCTTGTGGCACTATTACCTATGTTGATTGACCAACCTAACCTTACCTATCCTATTGCCATGATTGTTTATCCTGACCCTACCTTTGGTATATCGGAACATACCTAAACGTTCCTTCACCTAACCTACATTGTGTTTCCTGACCTTATCCTATACCTTGGATACCAGAATTCACTTCAACCTTATTTAGATAAACCTATCGACCTTAGACGATGTAGAGTGTGCCTACTCTTGAACCCAGTAGCATGTTGTAGTTTATACATGTGCGTGTGTTTGACTTTTTCTACCTGTGACCCTGACGCATTACCTAGATTTCCCGAGTAGACCTTTCACTCCTTTTTCCCTATACCCACTTACCTTTTCTTCACATTTACCTTTTATCAAACCACTCACTGCTTCATCCTATTGCCTCGTTAGTTCATGGTTTGAGGGGGATCATCTTCACCCTCACATGGGGCAACCACATCTTATTTTTTTTAGCATTGCTTACCAATACAAGCTACACAACAGAAAAGGGAAAAATGTAAACACTAAAATTAGGTCACACTCTCCTTTTGTACCTTGACCAATAAACACCCTTTATTGCATTTACCCTAGCCATGCCCCCCTTCACCCCACTAATATTAATTTAATTAAATTCATGCATTATCCTCACTATATTTATTATATAAATAATATCTTCACATATAGTTCACTTAGACACCTCACCAAGCTAACTCAATCTAAGACCTATTCTTTGCAAGTTCCCATAACTAACTAAGACTTAACCCAAACCCTAAAAATCAATGTCTACATTCCCTCTAACCACATTCCCGCATGCTCATAAAAGGCTCCTAGTCTAATCCATGGGATAATGACATGAGATCCAAGAAAATCAAGAGGATCTCCCTAAGTTTAGTAAACCTAGGAAATCTCACCTTGACCGACATCGGTTACCCCTAACCATCACCCGGTTAAGCCAGACCGATGTCAGTTACCCCTTTTAACCATAAACTACCTTATTCTCAAGGTTGGAAAACATTGGGAGAAATTGGACAAGCAAGAGCACATCTCAGAGAGATAATACGTCTTCAGAGAGAAAATTCTAGTGAAAACTCACATCCAAGGAAGGAGATTGAGCATCTTCTGTTGCACAGCCATCCTAGCCATGATCTGATCTATCTAAGCAAATAGGAGTGTGCATGCAAACCCATACAAAAGCTTATCTTTATTTGGTGATCACTTACAGTCTTCAAACCCATCATCAGTACCTCCATCCTTCACACACAGACCTTCAAGAATGAAATCCCAAGTAAGTATAACGTCATACTTCTCTGGTTTATTTCAGTTCATCATTATTGTACCACTCAATGTTTATCTTTCTCCCTATTGATCTCCTTAAACATTTTCATGTCTGTATACCCATTAAAACCTTGTAAAAGCCTACTCCATCCACCCTATACCTCATCCCTACCAACCAAAACCCTTTTTGTAATCACAAAGAAGACTAAAACCCTATTTTGTGACATTTTCAGATCTCACAGTAACCGGCACCGGTTATACCTAACTGTCGTCGGTCACCCCTGACCGACACCAGTCTCTGTGTTTTCCCACACAGCCTTAAAAAAAGACCTACCCCACCTAATTTTACCTCACCCTCACTCACTTGTGACCTACTTGAGACCTTTATCAAACCTGTAGAACCCAGAACCAACCATTTGACCTGTGGATTCTATTCTAGCTTAGCCTGTTAGACTAGATCTATTTTCTTATTGTGTTTTAAGTGAGATACCTAAATCATTTTAAAATAAAAATAGGATTTACTTTGTTTACAACATTAATTTGTTTAAAATAGTGGACTGACAGCCATCTAAGAAGTATCATACTTCCCGGATCTAGCTCACGCTAGGCAATTCATTGCCTATATTGTTTAATTCCTTCTGGTGGTCTTGTTTTCATTACAGGGAGTTCTACCTAGCCAAAAGGAAGCTCTCATGATCAGGTGTGGATTTAGAAGTCATATGTGTGTAACAACCCATCAACCGACATTTGAACAGGTATTCCTCCTACGCCCTGTTACCATATCTATTTC
Source organism: Taxus chinensis (assembly GCA_019776745.2). NCBI lineage: Eukaryota > Viridiplantae > Streptophyta > Pinopsida > Cupressales > Taxaceae > Taxus > Taxus chinensis. Next base: position 942,556,399 of record CM034148.1, on the reverse strand, counting down.
ATCAACGCTTCTAAGAAATGGATCCAAGAAAAAGGTGAAACATGTCTTGTCTTGCACTTAAATATGGATCCTTAGTAGAGGTTATTGTTTGGAGGAATCAGGGATGAAACAGATAATCCAAGTTAGCTTGAAAAGGAAGGGATCCCACGGTGAAAGAAATAAAGGACCAAGGAGATCACCAAAGCTCAAGAATCTCATAACAGTGAAAGAGGGTTAACCTCCATTAGCTACACAAGCATCAACTCTTGGAGTTACTACTAGTGAAACTATTCCTTCATCAACAAAAATTATTTCTCCATCCCTTATGGCCCCCTCATCATAAGCCTTAATGGTCTTGCGTATACCACCCTCTAAAACCAACTTCTTTCACTCTTCCTCCAGTAAGTGTAGAGACTCCCCCTCCTCATCCTCCTCCTTTTTCTCCACCTAGTAGCCCTCCTCCTCGATTGATATATGATCAATCTAGCACCTAGATTGAAGAAGGGCACAAAACTACTTTAGAGATTCCCTCAACCCAATAAGTATCTCAAGTACAAGAGATGAGAGAACCTAAAGTAGAAACTAAAAAGATGAAGAATATGGAGGAAGGATAAATTGAGAAAGAACATGAAGAACATATTCATTTTAAGGATTTACAAGAGTCTCATATGCATGAAGAAGAAGAGAGAGAAACATAAGCTTAATTAGATACAAATGACAAGAATCTTGAGAAAAAATAAGTAGAAAATCATATTTTAACTCAAAAAATGGTAGATTTAGAGAAGGTGTTATGACAAGGTACTGGAGTAGAAATAAATCAATAAATGGTGGTACATTCTACTGTAGTAGTAATGAGTGGGGATATGGTTGTACATTCAGGTACTCCTACTTCTTCAAGACAGGACTCGTCATCTTGGTTACAATTGTAGTCAGTCCCAGGAACTAAAGAGGTAATAAATATAGAAGAAATAGACTTGTAACTGCTTAAATTCTTGACAAGAGTGGGTAGATATCAAAAGCTTCTATAGTAACTTCAAAGCTAATAATTGAATCATCAGGGCACAAGTTTGTTGAAGTATTTACTCTAACAACAGGTAAGCAAAAAATTGATTTAACTAAATAATATATAACTATGATAGAGGTTCCTTTGAAAGAAGTTACTAAGGAAGGGCTGAAGCAAGACACTCAGACCTTGATAAATATTTTTTTCAATGAAAATTTGAAAAAACCCATGAAAGTGGGGTAAGAATCTCTAAATAAATCCCAAATGCTCTTAAAAAACTAGTCAGTGGACCATCATATAAGAAATAAACGAGGATTCACCACTTTGCATACATTAATATTGAAAGAAACAAGAAAAATTAGCCTATTCGGTAATCCTTTATTCTTGAAAGCTTTAACAAATGAACCTATTGAGGATTCTAAGCAATCAGTTTTCAATTATGAGAATAGGAGCTCACCATTAATGGCTTTAAGGCCAATGGTTCTTCCCATTTACTCAATTCTTGGTGTGTAGTGCAATGGAAAAAATCAATAGCTTAATAAAATAAATGAAATAAGCTCTAAACCCTAAGAAAATGATATAGTTTATGTTATGAAGAAGGAGAGTTCTTAGAAATGAGAGGGGGGGTAGTGGCCTATTTATAGTTTTCCATTTGGGAAAGTGAGGGAATTTTGGTGCATGTGGGACTAAAAGGGAGTCAACAAGTATATTAGTGAGTCAAAGTAAGATTTGACTAGGTTTAGAAGAGGTTAATCATGGTTAGGACTAATTAAACTAGGTTAGGCTAGTTAATCTTTCTTAGAGATTGATTAGGGTTTTGAGAGAGTTTTGAGAGGTCTAATAAATCCAATGAAATGGATTGATAGTCAAGGAAGTTAGTAAAAGTGGTATAGAAGAGGATGATAAGATGGTTTAGCCAATAAGGGACTCTATTAACCCCATTTATTAGTTTATAGGAGAAATATGACCAAAAGAATGTCATAAATGATGAGTTAGAGGATTCAAGTTGACGAGGTATCATCAATTTGTAAGAAGGAGAATAGTTAGTGCAATATTATAAATAATAGTGCTTTGACCAAACTACAGGTGTCTACATTTTCCCCTTTTTGGGGTGACGTAAGCTACGTCACTTCAAAGAAAGTAGACAAACATAAGCAAAAGAAAAAAATTGAAGGGGTAGAAGAAAAATTAATTAGCTTAAGGGATGCCCCCTCGAGTGTCGATGCGGTGATGGTGGAACTTGATCGACAATCGAAAAGAAAATAGAAGAAATAATAGTATGAAGAGAAGAGAAAACAACAAGAAAAGGGGATATTGAGTTATCCATAAACCAATGCTTACAAAAACAATTTATAATCATCATTTTGCTTAGAATCCTCATCATCGGTCCTTATTAAAATGGAAGCATACGATGGAAGCATAAAATGACATGAAAAACCAAGATACAAATAACCTTCCATTGCTAAAATAACAAATCCATGCAACATACAAATATGGAATGCAATACGAGAAGTAAACAAACTCACTTCACAAGGAAATAAGTACAATCATAGACACTTAAACCAACAATGTTTAAGATGGTTGCACAAACATTTTGGTATCGATATGTAGTCCCAAATGTTTTGATAAAAAACAAGGGTTTAAAATTATGCCCCAAGAAATTTTTATATGCAAGGGAAAGGATGGAGGACACTTGGGTCCAATGGAAAAGCAATGTACACGATGAAAATAGTACTAGATAATTGATAGTGCCCCAGAGTATAGACAAAGTAAGTAGCGTAGCTTTTGTAAATGATTATAGAGTAAGGTGATCTGTGAATCATTGTTTAAAAACATGTGAAAAAAATCAGCAAGATAGGAGATGAGTGCCATGTAAGAGACACAAATTTCAGCTACAAATGAGATTTTTACCAATTTTAGTCCATTTTCGAAGTGTTTACGATTTTTTTTATGGATTTTTTAATTTTTTAATATTTAATTTTTGATCGGTTAGAAGAATTTTTTTTAAGAGATCAAATTTCTCCTAAAAGTACGTATGAAGGCCTTAAGGAGAATGCTAGGGATTCAGATAGCAATAAAATGCACCGGTGAGAATAATTACAAGCCAAAAATAATTATTTAAAAATAATCATAGTGCTAGATAAAAATAGAAGACAAGAAGCACCTGGAAATATTTTAAAATACCCCATGGTGAAGAGAGAAGTGCTAGGTGGAAAATAGTTCCTGAGGATGGTTTAGATGATATCATTTGGGATGATATTAGATGATATTGGTGTGGGGGTGATAGATTTGTGATCATGCGCAACCCCTCTTGCCCCCATTGATGAAACAATATATGATGATTAGCTTATTATACATGTATGATGTAAAACTTAGCATTTTTTGTATATATGATGTATTAGATGATGTTATAGGTGATGAATGATAGATGATAGATGTGATAACAAACATATGTACTGTAAATAAACACACAAGTAAAATTTAACAAAACTAATCAGATATACAACCAAAACTATACAAACTAACAACTAAAAGTAATTTAATCATTACCTTGATTTTGCGGGATAACATTGATATATTTTCTAATGTTTTTGGTTTATCTAGAAAGATAAGTTTTCAAGGCTACTATTCACATTGCTTTCAAGGTTTCCCTAAGATAATATTATGAACATGGTGTAGCTTTGTTCTAAGAGGGAATATTTTCTAAATGTTTAGGTTTTTGTGCATCCTTTTCTAAATGTTTTTTGTTATATTCTAAGGTCATGTTCTAAAAGCAATGTACAAGAGAAAATAAGTGTGGATGCCCCCAACGTGATGTGGGAATATACAAAGGGAAGAATGCCACACGCAAATGTATGAGAAAGTGGAAAATAAAGGTTCCCCCAACGTTACATGAAAATATTCAAAGGCACATCCTTCATGCAGATATGAGAGAAAATAAGCTAGATCATGGCTTGGCGAAGATGGATTCAGTTAGAGTTCCTAGACCTAGCAAGGTAAACTAACCCTAGAAATTAGTGAGAGTTACCCATCTTGATGCAAGAGTAATTTGTGACCGATGAATCCTCCTTGAGCGCTGGGAAACCGGTTTTCACCCAAAGACCTACCCACTATGCCACAATTGCATGGTTTTCACACATGGAAAACCTATTTTTTCTTTACTATTTTCTCAATTTTTTCATGTTTTGCTTTTTTTTTCTTTTTCTTCTTCTTTTTAGTTCTTATATGATATTTGCACCATACTTAAGCATGGAATCTCTTGAGATGCATGGCGTTCATAGGTTCTATAAGTTCTTCACCATCTGAATATGCTAGTTTATAAGCTCTTGACCCATATCTAACAACCACCACATAAGGCCCTATTTGGTTAGCCTCAAACTTACCTTTCTTTTCTATCTTTGACGGTGTTCTTTTGATTTTCTTTCAGCACTAGATCACCTACATCAAATTCACAATGAATGATCTGTTTGTTATATCCTCTTAATATTTTGTTCTGATAGACCTTGAGATGATTAAGCGCTCTTATATGCTTTTCATCCAACAGCTCTAGCTCTGTTAGCTGAGATACTCTATAGTCTTCATCTTTATCAAGATAATCCTAGAGAGATATTCTTAGGGATGGAAGCTCCACTTCTAATGGTATGATGGTTTCGGTGCCATAGACTAGTGAATATGGGGTCGCACTAGTAGGAGTTCAGATGGAGGTTTGATAGGCCCAGAGGGTGGGATGTAGCTATAAGTGCCAATTACAGTCAATCTTACTTACCATTTTCTCCATGATTCATACAAGGGTTTTATTGGTAGCTTTGGCCTGTCCATTACCTTGGGGGTAATAGTGGGTAGACCATTTGAGTTGAATATGGAAGCGTTGACATAATTTCTTAACTTTTTTTTTTCTTAAAGGATTTACCATTATCAATGATAATGGTGGAAGGGATACCATAATGGTAGATGAGATGGTTCATGAAGAATTTGGAAATTTGTGCACCAGTGATGTAAGTAAGAGGCACAGCCTCTACCCATTTAGTAAAATACTTGGTGGTGGTGATAATGTGGGAGTGGCCATCTAAAGAATAAGTATGGAGCTTCTCTATGATATCCATGCCCCATTTAGAAAATGGCCAAGGTGTTGCAATAGGCTACAAATCCTATGTTTCTGCATGTATCAAGTTTCCATACTTTTTGGCATAACTCACATTTCTTGATGAAATTACAACAATCTATTTCCATGGTTGGCCAATAATAACCTACCCTTAAGATCTTCTTAGCCAAAACCATACCACTAGTATGCGCTACACAAATACCACCGTGTACTTCCTTAATAGTGATGACTGAGTTAGTAACATCAAAATAGTGAAGCAAATTCCCATCATATCCACGATGATAAAGGGTGCCTCTTAGGAGGGTATAACAGGCTATACGGTCAATAAGGGATTTATTTTCTAAATGGGTAATGTCCTGGTGGAATGTTACATCTTGTAGGTATCTAAATATAGGGTCGTACCAAGGGAAGGATGTGCCAAAAAATTCACATGCCAAACAAGATTTTGGCATGTCGGATGTGGGGTATTTGTAAATGCTCTATAAATAATAGAATTTTTCTCTCCTAAGGTGGAATGCATAAGAGAGATCTAATTGTAGCCATAACATCTATTGATCTATTGTGTTACCTTATTTTTTTCTCAAAGACAATCTATGTAAAATACTCCTTCAAGGTTTCAACTAATTTCTTGTATGGAACAAATTTCTCATCTTTAACCTTATATTCATCATTAAATTTCTTAATAATGAGTTGGGAGTCCCCAATGACTCATATTTGTTCTGATATTCCAAGTGATAGCCAACTTGAGGCCAGAAATGAGTGCCTCATACTCTACAATGTTATCAGTGTAAGGCAATCCCAAACGGAATGCTTTTGGAATAACCTCACCTGTGGGAGTGATGAGCACTACCCCTGCCCCTGATCTATGGAAGGTGAATGATCCATCAAAATGGACTTTCCATTCTATAGATTCTTCAACATATATCATTGATGCATCTAGCAGGTCCAGACAAAAAGGTTACATTCCTTGTAGAGGAGTTTCTGTTAATTAATCAGCCAACTTATGTCTTTTCAAGGACTTCTAGTTTACAAACTCAAAGTCAAACTCACTTAGGAGAATGATACAATTAGTTATTCATCTTGTAAGGGAGGGTTTAGATAAAAGGTATTTGAGAGCATCAACTTTGGATATTATCTTGGTTTTTTTGTTAAGGAGATAATGATAGTTTCTGGAAGGTGAAGATGACTTCTAAAGAGGCATTTTCAATCTGCAGGTGATTCATTTTGTAGCCAATCAAGGTGCGACTAAGATAATAAACTACCCTTTCTCTATGGTCTAGGTCATATTGGGAAAGCAGTCCACCAATAGAAAATTGGGTAGCAGATATGTATAAGAGGAGAGGTTCATCTAGGGTAGGTGGCATGAGTACAGGTGGGTTGACAAGGTATTGTTTAAGTAATGTAAATGCCTTTTGACAGTCTTGTCCCGAGTTTAATGAAACATCCTTTTTGAGGAGATGTGTGAATGGGTGGCACTTATCCTTAAGTTATGAAATTAAATGGTAGATTTCCTAAATTTTTCCTTTTAAACTTCTTAGTTTTTTTATAGTTGTAGGTGGGGGAATTTCTGTGATAGTTGTAACCTTAGCAGGATCTACCTCTATGCCTCTCTGTGAAAAAATGAAACCTAGGATTTTTCCTGACAAAACAACAAATAAATGCTTTTTAGGATTGAAACATACTTTATAATCCCAAAGACATTAGAAAATATGTCTCAGCACTTCAAGGTGCTCTCCTCTGCTTACAGACTTTACTAAAATATCATCAATGTAATCCTCCATGATGTCATTCATCATGTCATGGAAGATGATTGTCATTGCATTTTGATAGTTGTCCCTGACATTCTTGAGTCTGAAAGGTATGACTTTGTAACAAAATTTTCTTCAAGGGGTGATGAAATTTGTTTTATGTTGATCCTCCTCTACAGTCCTGATTTGGTTATAACCTGAACAACCATCCATTAAGGACAACATCTCATAACCATAGGTAGAATCAATGATCATGTCAATATTAGGAAAGGGGAAGTCATATTTGGGACATGCGTTATTGATGTCGTGGAATTTGATGCAAATCCTTATTCTAACGGGTTTCTTTTGAACTGAGACTATGTTAGAAATCCAATCTAAATAGTCAATGGGCTTAATGAAATAAGCATCTAATAACTTTTCAAGTTCTTCTTTGACAAGGAGTGCAATTTAAGGGTGCATTTTTCTCAACTTTTATTTAATGGGTTTAGCATTCTCATGTAAAATGAAGTTATGTACGACCAATTCTGGGTCCAAACCAATCATATCAACATATGATCACACAAATATATCTCCATATTCTCTTAACAGCTCTATAAAAACCTTCTACTCCTGAGTAGAGAGTGAAGCTCCCAACTTTATAATTCTAGGTTCCTCTTCTGAGCCAATGTTAACACTGATGGTTTTTTCCTTAAGCATCTTATAGGTATCTTCCATCCACATAGGATCAGGGAGAATATTAGGGTCAACCTACCTAGGTATCTCATCATCCTCCTTAAACAAATAGACCATTTTTTCCATAGGTTCTTTGTTATGTTTGTCTATGAGTGCTTCAAAAATTTATTTGCTATGATACTTGTATTTATTCCTTACACAAGGTTTCTCTAAAGTATTCTTACTCTTCTCTCTAACTTCTTGGAAGTTTAGAGCCATAGTGCATTTATAAAGGAAGCTATATTAGTTCAAGTTAGGCACAAATGTGCTACTATCTATTTTGTCTAGAAAAGGCACAGGGAAACGAATTGCCAACCCTTGCCATCATGTAAAAATCTTCAAAGTTTTGTGGGTTATATTGTATTACAAAGGGTTGTTCATTGTGATATCATTTCCAGTTGTAGGAATAATGTCTAAAAATTTTTCTACTAATGTGGGCCATGTTGTAATGGATCCTTTGGATATACAAAATAACTATTCCAATCCTAATGCCCCTAGGCTGCGAGGGAAGAGTCGTATTAAGAAATTATCATTGTATGTGACCTCTTGGCAAGCCATATAAAATTATTTGATGTGATAATGAGGATCACCTTTACTTTTCTATTTATCAAATTTAGGAATGGGAAAATTCTTTGGGAAGGGTTGTCATAACATGTCCTTATCGAAGGGGTGAGGGCATAGTTCTTCATAAAAAATTCATTTATTGTAATTCACATTTAATGAGTTTTTATTTGATTAGTGACATTAGTCTTCATTCCTTAGCCACTTTAAAATTCATGTCACTATATGTATCAAAATGGAGCTCACTATATTTCATTTTGAGTTTGTCTCTGTATACCTTCCTACTTGAAGAGCCTAAGTTTGATCATTTTTGGCTCAGTTTTAGGATATTTTTTTGAAGAATCTCTTCTTCAATTAAAGGATCATCTTCCTCATAGAAGTTTGGAGGCATTAAGGCTTTGCGCTCAATCTTCACTTTATGTGAATCTTTATAATAAGGTCACCGTGGATAACCAAGTGTCGTATATGGGTCTCTTTCAGCGGTGTTATGATGTTTCCCATAAGTATAAGTGTACCCTACATCAAAGGGGTTATATATGTCTAAGTGGGACCTTCATTCTTCTGTTTTATGATTAATGACCTTGGTTTCTAATTTGTGTTCCTATAGAAGCTTTTCTCCTAACTCTAAGACTCTTACAAGTACTTGATCTTGGTTATATTAAAGGATCTTGTCAAACCAACCTAGGTCTAATTGATGTTGTTCTTCATAAGAATCAGATTCTTCTCCACTATGTTCAATCAATGGCTCTGCCTCCTTAACCTGTGAAAATAGAGGTGCTAAGTTGTTGTCACTAAATAGGAAGGACTTAAAAGGATTTTTTCCTAAGTCGCTCTCGTTTGGTTTGGTTGCCATATTTGTGATTCTAGGCATCACTAGTCAAAGTTATACGAGGTTTCATCTATATGTGCTTCGAAGTTTTCATGAAAGATAGGCGTATGTTTGTGCAAATTGTTCACTGTGATGCTGAAATAACCTAGTGTGTTCTAGAAGTAATGTTATGCAGTCATTTTTATGTTTCAAAGAACCCTCACTTAAATGAAATGATCACTCAAATTGTCACTTCACCAAATTTATACCCTAGCTATGATTCTAGTGAAGGGTCCAAAGTAGATAGTGACAATATCATATCAATACATAGGTCAAGGTAGAATTCTAACAAGGCCTAAATATTAAAGTGGTATTGACGCAATCTCTCGACGAGGTATACTAAAACTAGTTTGAATTTCGATGAAAGCTAAGTCTTTTGAAAAATGGAAGTTATGAGTATGTATAGCGTAACAACACTATCCTGATACATTAACTAAGAAAGTAAGGTGTTAGTATTAAGATGATGTTATTTTAGTATATATAAGGCAATATCGACACTCTCAATAATATGTATATGAATTCAGGACTGAAATGAATTATGATTATAGCAAGAAGTTTTTAGATGCGTGAGAAGTGTAACCACAAAATAAAGGAACTTATATCCAGTTCTCAAGAAATTTGAAACATGAAGTAAGTACCAAGATTGTGTGACTAGAATACAAGAAAAATTAATAACCTAAAAAGAGATAAATGATGAACTGAAATTGCAGAAGTGAAGATGATATTGAAATCAAGATCAAAGAATTTCTAAATATATGAAAACATACTTGTGCACTTTAGACATTTAACAATCCAACCACAAACATGGATGGGCATAAATGAAAAAAAAAAGTGTCAAGTACTATCTTTGATAAGATGCATGAGGTATGCTTCCTTCTCACCCCAAAAAATGGGTGGCAAGAATGCAAGGGTATAGACGAAAATATGAAAAATAAACTAAGTGCCACTTGGGCAGAGTTTCACTTTGTTCGAAGGTGAGACAGAAACCGAGCTAAATTATATGTCATTTAATTTCAAGATGAAATACACTTAGATCAAACTTACATGGGTTATTTTCTTTGTTTGAGAAAAAAGGTTCAGACTCCAAGTAATTTGTCACTTCATGATGTCTTGACACAACAACATAATAGCAACATGGGCTCTAAGATAGAATGGCTTCCTGTTAGTGCAAATATACATTACCCCCTAAATGACTTTCAGATCTACAGTTCAGAATTAGGTCCTTTAGTGTAATTGCACAACATTGAATTTTCTCCAAGGTGTGGGACCTTACAGGTGAGAAAATTCTCCAGAGAAAGATGGTTCTTACTCCTCTATCTAGGTGTATGCATGAATTTTGTAGAGGTTTAATACTAGATCCTACTCTAAATTCCAAGGAGACAGAGATAAAGGATGCAAAAAAGAAACAAAACTAAGAAAAAATGGTGATACAACAAAGGAGTGATTAACTTCTATCTTCAAAATAAACACAAATCATAGAGATGTAACACCAAGCATGCACAAATTTTCTAGAATGTAATGAAAGACCATAAAATAATAATATATGCATGAGAGGATTGGAAATATCATTCACAAAACATGCATTAACATTCCCAAATTTGATATAATGCATTAAACTGGAAGAAAGGAAAAAAACATGTCACAAGTTCCATGGAAGGTCTAAAACTCCTCAAATTCATGTTCCAAGAGGAAGAGGGGAGCCTGCAAGAACAAAACGTCCAACCTTTTACAACCGAGCCAAATCTGGCTTTTAATGGCGAAGCAGAAGAAGGGAAAGCAAAAAACATGGGAAAAATGATTTATGAGTTCAAATACCAATCAAATCCCTTTAATTTCACCTGCAAGGTGATGGGATTCATGGATAAACCCATATTCCAAAGTACATTGCTCTGCAGATCCAAAAAATGACCCATACTTCAATAATTTTGGAGGTTGAATGCCAATTCTATATTTTTTACGTGCCAGATATGTTTTCTCGTTTTTCTCCCAAAAAAATCCATAAAAAATTCAATAGTCCATCATATAGATGGTTTCACAAGCTTTCAATTGATATAAAGAACATGAAAAACTGAGCTCTGGATCAAAAGATATGGACCTCTGAAGATTTAGGGCAAAACTAGCAAAATTAGGGCAAAAATGGATTCGCGGGCTGAAATTTGAAATTTTTTTCCTTTTTTGACTTTGGGAAAATTTCCCAAAAACTCCCCACGCTTTGATGCTCCACTGCCACATGTGACTTTCCCATTCACTGCGGAGGTATGGGCTCAAACCTCGCTTTGGTGCTTTTTGCAACTTTGGAAATTTTTCAAAAATACTTCCACCGCCTCGACTCCCGTTGCTTGATAGAACACGTGGCACCATCTCATTTCTCAGTGGGATTTTCCCTCCATTTTTTCCTTCATGGGCCCATGGGTCAGTTTTCCCCTTTTCACCTCCACCAACTCCCTGGCGAATTTTCCAACTTACCTCTACTGGCCCGACCTCCGCTGCCGACTGGACAAGTGGTGTCCTCTGGTTGGTCCGCGTGCTTGCAGGCCAATTTTTTTATTTTTTGACTTTCACCCCAAAAGGGGCTAAGTGCCCAAATTTCTCCTTGCCTCTGCTAATGCACTTCCTTCTTCTCTATAGGCATGCGCTTCAATATTTTCCCTTTGTGCCCTCTGCTAAATCCTTGGTAATTTCTCCAACTTCACTCCACCAGCCCGACCTCCACCACCACATGGCACCTTTTCATTGGCCACAGACCTGTCAAGGGAAATTTTCCCCAAAAAACTCCATTAGGCCATAACTTGCAAACAAAAAGGAGTTAGGAGGACTTCTTTACCTTTCTAAGAAGGGGAGAAGATCCTCTATCTAATGAAGCAATACCCAAAAACTTTTGAGTGCCTAAAAAGTGAAAAAAATCAATTGAGGCACAAGGAAGGAAGGAATGAAGGAAAGTTAGCCAAAATAAGCAGGGGGCTTATTTTGGATAACACTTCCCTAATAAGATCTCTGAACTAGGTTTCAAAATTTTTCTACAAGCGATCTTAATTTACCCAAGAAATCACAATGACTAATTTGGGAGTATCTCAGCTTTACTTTACACCCTTCTGATACAATGAGTAACTAGTGCGTTTAGTTGTACCGTCATTTGGGTCGCAATACGGAAAACTTTCACTCTAACTTATAATCTAAAATCTAGTCTAGTGGGTAAGCAGAGTGCTTCCAGTTTCATCCATAAGGTTACTCAGCAGTGGATTACTTTAGGGTTCTTCAAACCAAACCCATTATTGTAGCTTAAGACATTATGACAAAGGGGTTATGTTCCAATTGAGCGGATAGGGGTGTACCCTTTTCCAAAACCTACAATACAGTGTGATGAAGTGGTGTGCTTTTATCTTACTTAACTTAATGTGGTTTTAAGTAGCACACCATTTGGAAACCTGTATGAAAACATGAGTATTAGAAGGTATTGATCAGAGAACACTTGACAGAACTCACACAAGAAGTCCATGTAGGAAAATAGGTCAGGTTTAAGGGCATGAATGGATAGGAAGAATGCATGTGCGAAGTAGAAGTTTAGCATTTAGGACTTATCCGATTTTGAACATGAAGACCTATTTTAAGAAGATGGCATGTGAAACACACCAATAATGCAGAGATGTGTGCGCCAAACATTATCTATCTTTAGAGGATCTAATCAAAGCATTTTACATAGGAGATGAGCTAAGAATAGGATTGTCACTTCAGTTAATTGTAAGAGGTCTATAGATAGCACACTTACATGTGTGGCTATGCCTGTAAAGGGCGCATGGATATTAGTAGCATGCGGCCTATTTTTGGAATAGATAAGCAGTGAAGGGAAAGTCCCCACCCTATATATATGATGTGAATCACATAGTAATAGATATAGTGTAACATCCTCATTTTATACATTAGAACAAGTCAAATTTTTTTAATTTTTTTTTATAAATGCTTCTAGGTTCTAAATACATAATTCAGAACTCACAAATCAAATAACCATTCTTATAACAGATAACCATATGCAACTGTAATGACTCGGTAATCTACCGATCTATTCATGAGTAATAAGAGTTGGAGTTTTCATTTAACACTTCACTCTCGCGGTTCTCTTCCCTATTCTAGGATTCAGAATGCTCTGTCCAAGGAACCTAACTGAATAATTATTACCATTATTCATCGGCATCTCATCCCTTAGACCAGGTGACTCAAGACAATGCAATCAGCAGCTTGCGATACTTTGGCCAAAGATTTGAAACATACTGCTTATGTCTCATATTCCTTAACGGCATACTCGTCAATCTGGAATACGTCCTTCACCCCATTCTTATGTTATATAGAATGTCTTATATTGACTTCTGTCAGTCCCCCTTATCCCAAGTTATTCACTCAGAAAGGAATTAGTAAGGTGACAATGTTAAATGGATGCTCCCGAGGACTAGGGATAAGATGACATACTGGGTCAACCCTAGTTAAAACCAGTGTGTCAAGATACCCTGAGTCCTCCTAGGCAGCCTGTATAATGTGACCCACATTCCTAATCGGTCCCAGAGTAACTTGTTCGAGTTAAAGGTTGTAAATCTTAACAATCAATGCAAAGGGTGTCATCATAACTCACCTGCAGCTGTATCTCGAGAAGAGCCTAATCGTATCGAAGGTATATAGATAGGCACATTACAGTGTGGCTATGCTGTTAAAGGGGCCGTGGATATTAGTTAACATGCCAGCCTATTTTTTGAATATATAAGACAGTTAAGGGACCGTCCACCCTATATATATTGTGTGAATCACCACTAGTAATAGATATAGATCTAGATATAGATATAGACGTTAGAGTAGGTATTTACCTTAGCTCATGTTCACCTAGGTACTTTATTTACCTTTATTGTATTTATCCTCACCCACTTATGTGTGTGGATATTTCTTTTATCTTGTTTATATATTAGGAGATATTATCTAGTTGTTAGGTATAGTTCTTTCCTTGAACCATGGTATTGACTAGTTCTTTCCTTGATCTATGGTATTGACTAGATCCTTGATGTCTAGTTCTCTCATAAATCTATGGTCTTGACTAGTTCTTTGATGACTAGTTATTTCCTTGATTTATGGCTTGATCTACAACCTTGACTAGTTCTTATATTGTTATTCCTTGCCTATTTAAGCAAGGCCCATTCTCAATGTATTGCATTGAGTTCCATAATAATATATGATATTGTTGCTCATTTGTTTGCAAAGGTTTTATGTAAAGCTTTTCTGGTGAATTTCTTTCATCTTATTGATCATGGTGTTTGATTAGCATCTATGTTCTTAGCTTGGTATGATCTAGTTATCGTTCCTTTCATCGTATCAAAGCAAGAGATTGTTGTTGACATCTGTCTGTAAGTTTTATTTTGTAAATGAGTTCATTGTATATTCATATATTTGGGATTTGGTTGTATGTTGTTTCTACATGCATTTTTATGGAAAACAAAGGCTTTCATTGGATCTGGAAGGTGTGAAAACCCTAAGATTGACTGAAAACTTGGTTGTTTCTATAAAGAGTCATTTTTTGTGGTTTTTTTGTTGTTGCAGAGAAGGACACTAGTTTGCCTCGAGATTCATGCCCACCAGAAAAGAAATCGCAGGATTTTTTTGGGTCTGTTGGTTTTTTTGAGATCTGTATAGAGTAATTTTTTGTTGCGGTGTATTTTTCTCGGTTTGCATGTAAGAAGGTTTTCAGATCTTTCCTTTTTTGGCAGGGGTCCACAAATGTTGTGCACATTTTTTGCTATTTCGGGAAAATCCACAGGTTACTATTTTTGGCAATAAAGGTCACAGTCCAGAAATAGTAATTTTTACCAGAAGTAGTAGTTGGTTGTGATTCCTACTATTAGGTGCTTAACTTCACCCCCCTTTAATTTTATTCGTGTGGTGAAGGCAACAACATTTTATTTTGTTTTAGTGGCACCTAAAATAAATAACAGAGCAAAATATTAAAGAGCTTGTAACTTTTGATCAGTAACTCGGTTTTGATTGCCATTTTTTGAAAAAGTGCTTTTTTTGTGCTCTTTCCATTGGAAATATTAATTTTGAGACTTGCACTATAATTATAAAGTGCCAAATATGGAGGAGTGTTATAATCAATTGTGGATGCAATTTCGGATGAGCCCGACATCCTAAATTTTTGGGAGTTTCAGTTTGTACCTATCATGGATTCTGAGAATGATATGTTTTTCTCTAAAGTATGTGGACTTCAAGAGGATATTGTAAAATTTGTGGAAGAAAATAGATCACTCAAGAAGTGAAATTCTCTTCTACAATCACTCATTCACGATAAGGATACAATAATACACACCCTGCAAAACAAACTTGCTAGCCTACAACATCACCATCATATTGTAGACAACCATATCCATGCTCCTAGTCCACTTGCAGTTGTTGCTCTTATACCCACTGACATTGATCTACTAGTCTTTGAGCCTGAACCTGCTTTTGATGCTTTTAAACCTTTGAGGCTTGTTACTGCATGCTCTTCCACATCTGTACCTATTACAGTACCACATGTTGTGTATCCTACTTCTGCTCAGCTGCATAGATTTTTTAAGAAGCATACCACTACATTCAGTTCTCGCATGCTCCGTTTTATGGGTCTCACTAGTGGAGTCATTCACAAACATTCATAGGGTATTGTTTCCTCTATTCCACATGTTAAGTGGAATTCTCTTCATGACATTGGTTTTCAAGCAGATACTACATTGGAATCACACATTGATAGAGCTCCTTTTTTTTTCACTCACCTCTTTTTGAGGATCATGAGCAACACATGAGTTCTATACCTTCACTCAGGCTTGAGAAACCTAAGATTTCAGCTGTTAGACATGATCAACCTGACACACATTCTAATGTTCTTTTACATGCACCCATTGTACATTTTGTACCAAGTCATATGTAGGCATCTTCTTCATCCATCCATATTGATTTGGAGTGGATATCTAATCACTCATGGTGGTAACATAGGCATTCGTTGAGAGGAATCTACAGGCATGGCTCCTCCACTATTCGTCCTCTTGCTCAACTTTCTATACCTTATGCATTGTGATGCTTCTTGTTTTGAGCATTTTTCTTTAGCAAGTGTAGTGTATCTCTCTTGTTTATTGAGAGATTTTGTATCTGTATTTTTGACACTCTTGGCATGTTGACAGTATCTCTTTTGGGGGATCTATTTTGGTGCATTCCAGTGTTATTTTTTCATTGTTCGAGTAGTTGTTTTGACAACTCATATAGATTTGTAGCGTCACTCCACCCATTCAGTAGTATGGTAGGGTGTGGTGTTGATCCTGCTTCTTCAGGTTTCGTGTCCTTTCCTTGTTACCTTGGCTTTTCTTGGATCGTGACACTCTGGAGTTTGTGTCCTTGCCTTGTTGCTTTGGTTTTTTTTCTTGGATCGTGGCACACCTATTTGCAACAGTTGATCAAATTATGTTTGGTGTTTTTTTTCACTTTCGACATCACTCTGTTGATAGTCTCCTTGTATGGAGCTATTCTGGTGGAGCCCAGTGTCAATTGTTTTTGAGTTTTGTGATCAAGCAGTGGATTCAAACCACAGTGCAAAGCAAACTTCTTCAGCATTGTACAATTTTTTTGAGCTGAACTTCTTGTGATGCCTTGGAGCATGTTTTTACTCTCTTTTACTTTGTTGTTATTGGTTTTGGGTACCTTGTGGTGTCCCTTTTTTCCTAGTTATTGTACATGAGTACTTCATCAGGCCTAGTTGCCAGGACTCATACTGTGGACATGCCACATCTATTTTGGCCCCTAGATTCACTTGAGGGGGGGTGTTAGAGTAGGTATTTACCTTAGCTCATGTTCACCTAGGTACTTTATTTACCTTTATTGTATTTATCCTCACCCACTTATGTGTGTGGATATTTTTTTATCTTATTTAGATATTAGAAGATATTATCTAGTTGTTAGGTATAGTTCTTTCCTTGATCCATGGTATTGACTAGTTCTTTCCTTGATCTATGGTATTGAGTAGATCCTTGATGTCTAGTTCTCTCCTAAATCTATGGTCTTGACTAGTTCTTTGATGGATAGTTATTTCCTTGATTTATGGCTTGATCTACGACCTTGACTAGTTCTTAGATTGTTAATCCTTGCATATTTAAGCAAGGCCCATTCTCAATGTATTGTATTGAGTTCTATAATAATATATGAGATTGCTGCTCATTTGTTTGAAAAGGTTTTATGTAAAGCTTTTCTAGTGAATTTCTTTCATCTTATTGATCGTGATGTTTGATTAGCATCTATGTTCTTGGCTTGGTACAATCTAGTTATCATTCCTTTCAATAGATATAGAGAGATATATAGGTATATGCAGAGTGCAAGAGGTAACCATAAAGAGATATGTGCATATGACTAGATTACTATATCATATCTATACGCACATTGGTATAGAATGCCATTATAGTAAGGAGCTTTTATGTTTATTAATAGATAGAAGTTATTTGTTGAATCTAAGTGTCATTCCTATATGTAATCAAGTAGTGTATGTTCTTGATTCAAACATGATTATTGTTTAAGCTTGTTCTTTCATAGATCTAAATATGGAATGCATTGTAGAATGATGGATTAGTTATGGATCTATGTGTTTCTTCCTTCATCATGCTAACATCCTGCTACAGTAACCCTAAATAGGGACCTGGTACCTTTGCACGCTTCAGGTGAGAGCTCAGTCTAGGCTGAGTGACTTGTCAGTGCGTCTAGGCTGTTATCTCATAAATTCTAGGCTACATCATTGGTTCTATTCCTAGGACCTCTTTTTCAGTTGTTTTTAAGATGGTTCACAATGAATATGTACCAGTTAACTCTAGAAAGTATTGAGGAGTGGATACACAATCTGGAGGAAAAGGATACATGACGGTTCAACATTTGATCTGAGTTTAACACACACACTTGGGTAGAACATAATTTGTATAACAGTTTATATGAGAGCTTTTTCACTATCTTTCTAGTAGAATTATATGAGTGGTTGATTGCTTATGCATCTAAGCAAAATAGGAGGTATCGTGCACTTGTCTAGACATGGGAATAATTTCAGGCCCTTTATGATGTTGATTTGATCATGACTCGCATTGTGGATGTGGTTTCGTAGTGTTCTAAATAGTTATATTTTAGAATATTCAATTTTGACGTATTCTTTCCTGGAGGTAGCTGAATTCCAATCTTTTTTGTATCCTAGAGGAGCATATCTACAAGGTATTCCACTAGTGATCAAGATTTTGATGGTAACTATGAACCTGGAGAGTAAACCAATGGCTAACTAAACTTCACCACGCACGAGGGTAGGAACAGGTTGGGTGAAAGATGGCAGACCTAGTGGCAAAAAAGCAGAGAGAGGAAAGGTGGCTCAGATATCATGAGGCACATGAAAGGGAGATAGAGAAGCATCGTACTGTTGCAGAAAGTATGGCATTAAGGAGAGAGATGGCTTGTGAAGTATTTTAAGCTCACATAGAAGACGTGGAGCCAGCGCATCAGGAACTCCCCCATCTTGGAAAGCATGACAAAGATCCCCCCTTGGCTTCACATAGAATTGTGCCAACAAAGACTACCTGGGCCATGGGCGCACATCGTAATCCACCTTGTGACCTAGCCCTTGCACTTGGTTTTTAGGTATCTAGTATAACAAGTAACCAGAAAGCTAACTTGGGAAGTAGGAGAGCAGGAGTAAGTTAGGGAGCAAGTAAATAAATGGCAGGACAGACGACTTCAATGTTATTTGGAGGAACATTTTTAGGCACATCATCCACACAAAAAGTGAGCACGTAGAATGTTGGATTCACCTCTGGATGTGGAACTACCTCACAGACTGCAGGGGTTCAATATAGTACTATTGTCGGAGCACTGGGGAGTACATCTATAGGTCCTATTCTAGCTACAAGTGCAGGATCGAGAGGTATAGGTGGTTCTAGTTCTGGTGGATTTTATAGTTCTGGAGGAAGAGGAAACACAAGAGGTTCTAGATCAAGTGGTCAAGGCCTACAGCAACCACATAATATTTATATGGAGATGTCTCTTTTCCTTCTAGAGTATAGAGGCATAGAGGATGTTGTTGAGCATCTGCACATGTGTGAAATCTTATGTCACGTGAAAGGGATCATGGCATCTGAGTGTAAGGAAAGTCAATTTGATACTACATTACAAGGACGAGCACACAACTACTATAGGAAGTTTGACCCTGATAAAACTTACGTTGATTATGCAACATTGAAGGATGATTTCTTAAAAGAGTTCTATATCCCAAAGTTTGAGCAGAAGAGTATCAATGCACTCAAAGATATCAAGCAAGGCACTACTAAGAGTGTATGTGAGTATGGTGCCCATTTTAAGACCCTTCTATCTAAGTTTTCTTATGATATTAACACTAGCCAACATGCACAATGGTTTGTTGGAGGATTGATTACACCATTTAGAAGGGCATTATCGCATAAGACATACACTAATCCATGCGAAGCATTGGAGGCAGCCCTACATGCTGAGGTAGTTGGGAGCATTAAAAATGGTGTTAGTCATTCTTAGAGGCACAAATTACAGCCATGGAAAAGTAGCTAGAAAATTTATCGGTAAATTCAGCTCATGAAATGTGCTCAGGGATCTGGTGTACAGATTGTGAAGTGGAAGGTCACACCAAGGATAGTTTCCCTCACAGATCTATACGTTCATTGTGGTTAGACTGTGAAATCTATCATTTGAATCATGATGTTAGCCACTGTCCTTTGTTACAGTGCACAATAAGGAAGAATGTATCCTTCTTTTTCAATATTTACAGGTCCACGACCCATGATACTGAGGATTGTTGTTGATTAGTCAGATCCATGATGCTATAGACATTGGGGTATGAGAGACAAGTGTAATAGATAATTCTAAAGGTAAGAATGAGAACCAGAATTAGGATCTTAATCAACCATGCTATGAAAGGAATGAGGGTAATTTTGAAGGAGGTTGTGGAAGAGGACATGGATATCTTGGTGGATATGGAGGACGAGGCCATGGTGGAGGAAGAGGTGAGTTCTCTTGTGGAACATGTTATACGTGTAGATCTCTTGACCACTATAGGTGAAAATTTCCTCAGAATATTTCATGTTCTTTCTGTGAAAAGAACCACAACTATGAAGAGTGCCTGGGCTTATATGAGCATCTGAGTAAGTAGAATAAGTAAGAAAAAAAGGCACCGGGATGCTTAGAGTCTAGTGCACAGTCAAAGATCATTGGATGCCCAAGATAGCACCAGGACCTGAGGCATTGACAGTGAAGATTACTACATGAGATAAAGTATCACACACAAGAGAGGAATTACACCAGAAGCCTACAATCACCAATGAGGAGGATTTTCATGTAAGGTACCCAATTCCTGCTCATCAGAAGAAAGTTTACTAGGATACCATGGAAGTGCAGAGGAATCTTTAGGGTGAGATATAGTACTTAAAGGAGCAGAAGATAGCATCAGATACATTCCAAAATGATCTTGATGATCTGAGAGAAGTGCGCAAAATGTTACACCAGGATAACATCATTCCACTATTAGGAAGTTGGTTAAAAGGGAACACTCCACATGTAAGTATTGAGACCGAATGATAGATCCTACATGTGACTCTTCCCCCTGATAACATTGAATCTGAAAATTAAATTACTCTAAATGTTGTTGTGGATGG
Source organism: Taxus chinensis (assembly GCA_019776745.2). Classification (NCBI taxonomy): domain Eukaryota; kingdom Viridiplantae; phylum Streptophyta; class Pinopsida; order Cupressales; family Taxaceae; genus Taxus; species Taxus chinensis. The sequence goes on along the minus strand of CM034148.1, from coordinate 942,535,731 downwards.
ATGGTTGTTGAGAAACATATTAATTGATATAGGTGAGGAAGCAAATGTACTTACATTTGATGCATGGGTACAAATGGGGAGACCTCCATTGCCTCCATCATCTAATGTGTTGTTTATGGTAAACCAGACTAAGGTCACTCCCATCGGAGTTTTGAAGGATGCATCCATAACTATACAAGGGGCCAAATTCATTGGGGATTTTGAGGTATTAGCACTTATAGAAGCAGAAAATTTCCTAGCCCTATTTGGATGCCCTTGGTGTTATGCGAATAATGATAATTTGAGATTCAATAAGGGGTGTATCAGCTTTGAGAATAAAGAGGAAATGGTTATGATACCTTTAACAGATGGTAATTCTACACCATATGTTGAGCCTCTAAGTGAGGAGGACTTAAACAGAATCTATGTACACGTTATTCAAGACCCATAGCTCAATGACCCATCAAAGAAAGGTATCCTACAGTGGAATGATTATCACTCTATTATTTATACTACGAGTATTGCTTGTGACAATTGGGCTCATGGTACATATGAACTTGTAGGACGCGAGGTGAAAAGCATAGTTGTGCATAAGAATGGACTTCATTCTATTAGAAAAATAGGTGGAGTAATACCTTGGTATACATGGGCAGAAGATCTTCCTATATTTTTGAAATCCATGGAAGCATATTGGACAGATCAAATTAAGAGAAGAGACATGTTAGCATATATCTTGTGTGGGACAACAGCGCACTGGTGGGTAGTTCCTAGAGATAATCTTATAGAGTAGAAGGAGATTAGAATCACCTTATCTACAGGTTTGTAAGAAGAAATGCACCTATGTAGATTTGTACTTATAATGTTGATCAACCTGTTTAGCACCACATTCAGTAGTGTGAGAGACTCTGGACAATAGGACAGGAAGCATTACCACCTTCACTCTGCGTGCATAAATTATATTCCACTCTAAAAGCATGCACACGCACTTGGTATGTATACGTAGAACTACATTTAGAGACCAGAAACTCACAAAATTTGACTACAAGAATGATCCAGACCTTTGACTACTTTTCTTCCCAACCTCCAATAAAAGAGGCATTAAAATTTTTCAAGCAGTTAACCATGGGAGATAGTGGCAAAGGTGGAGGAACTCATTCAGAAATTATCTAGTGAGACAGCGTCTGGAGTGCATTTTGAAAAGGAAGAAGAAATGGACTCCATACTACGTGAACATGATTTCCTTGAGAAAGAGAAAGAAAATATGGTTTACATCTTGAATGATGAGGAAGTTGAGAACCTAGACATTGAGCATTCATAAGGGGTGAACGAGGTCTTGGATAGTGTAGACAAGGATACATGTGCCTATCACGAACCCGTGAAGATAAAGAAGGTGAATATAGGTTCGGAGGCTAAGCCAAAGGAGGTCATAATTGGAGACTATTGGTTAGATTTGGAAGTGACAAAGATAATTGAGTTACTCAAGGATTAACAGGACTTATTCCCTCGAGGGTATCATGAACTTAAAGGCATGCATGAATCGCTTGGGGAAATGAAGATAGAGCTTAAGGATGGTGCACACCCAGTGAGAAGGAGACCTTACATAATGAATCCTAATTTACGTGAAAAGGTAAAAGAAGAGATTGATAACATGTTAAAATATGGAATTATCAAGCCCCTTGATGAGTCAGAATGGGTTAGTCAAATGGTGATCAGTATCAAGAAGGATGGATGAATCAGAATTTGTGTTGATTACAAGGAGCTAAATACAACATTTGTCACATATCCCTTTCCAACACCATTCGCTGAGGAAATAATAGGAGTAGCAAAGCACAAAATATATTCCTTCACAGATGGGTTTTCTGGGTATCATTAGGTTAGGATTTATTAGGAGGATCAAGAAAAGAAAACTTTTACTATGGAATGGGGCAGCTTTTCCTACACTATGATGTCTTTTGGACTGAAAAATGCACCTGTTATATTCTTTCGGATAGTTTTTTAGGCATTCAAATATTTTATTCACAACTTCTTACAAGTTTATCTAGATGATTGGACAATATATGGGCTTATGAAAGATCATTGTGACAATCTGCGCTTGATGTTTGAACTATGCAGACAATTGAGTATCTCTTTGAACATTAAGAAGTGCATATTTGTTACACCTTATGGAATACTGTTAGGACATATATTCTGTAAGGAAGGTTTGTTGGTTGATCCAACTAAGGTTGCATTCATTGTAAGCCTCTAAGTGCCTACCAGTCAAAGTGGGGTGCGTGGATATTTGGGTCACACAAGATATTATAGAAAATTCATGAAAGGATATGAAAAAAATTCCGCACCTCTAGAGAAGTTACTGAAAGGAAAAGGAACATTTTATTGGGGAGAATTATAGTAGCTCACATTTGAAACATTGAAAGAGAAACTTACTACCATGCCTATGTTGTGTTTTCCTTCATGGGAAAAACCATTTCATGTACACATGGATGCTTCTAACATGGCCATTAACGCAATACTAGCTCAACCTAGAGAAATTATTGTCGATTATCCTATCTATTTTGCTAGTAGGAAGTTGACTCCTAATGAACAAAATTATACAACTACAGAGCGCAAATATTTTTCAATGATCTATGCATTGCACAAGTTTTCACATTATTTACTAGCTACACCATTTTTATTCTATACAAATCACATGGCATTGAAGTACTTGGTAAACAAGCCCATCTTGTAAGGGCGCATATGTAGATGGGTACTCTTATTTCAAGAGTTTGACTTCACAGTTTTGGTGAAGCCAGGGAAAAGTAACTTTGGACCAGATCACTTATCTAGAATTAACTTAGAAGAGGAAGCACAAAAAATTAAATAAACCATGTTAGATGCATAATTATATAGGTTACAGCACACTCCATCAAAATTGGAAGACATTTTTGTCTTTCTACGGACTCGTGTAGCACCAGAAGGAATGAAGGAATTGGAAAAGAAATAGCTTACTATACGTGCGACACCATTTATGTTAATCAGTGGTGACCTTTACAAGATAGGCAAAGATAAAATATTATGTCATTGTGTATTAGAGCATGAGCACAAGAATATTATGGAATAATCCCATGGTGGTACTGCATGAGACCACTCTATAGGTGATGTGATACTCAGAAGATCCTACTTGTTGGCTTATAGTGGGAGACATTGTATAAAGACTGTAAATAATATTGTAAAGAGTGTGATCATTACCAGTGCCTAGGAAAACAAGGAAAAAGAGATGAAATGCCTTTGAGACCAATTACTAGTGCATAACCGTTTGAGAAATGGCCATTGATTTTGTAGGACCTATTTCGCCAACCGCGCACAGGACTGGATCACGCTATATCATTACTTGCACAGATTATGTCACACGGTGGGAAGAAGCATCACTTATAAAGGATTGTACATCAGCTATAGAAGCTAGGTTTCTATGGGAGAATGTTCTTACAAGAGATGGATGTGATTTAAGTTTGACAAGAGATAGGGGTACACACTTTTTAAATGAAACCATAAGGATCCTATTAGATGAGTTTATGGTTTCCCACCATAAGACTACACCTTACCACCCTCAAGAAAATGGAACTTCTAAGGCTTTCAACAAGATTTTGAGCCAGACATTGACAAAAATTTGTGATATTCGAAGAAAGGATTGGGATGATAAAGTGCCAGTTGTTCTTTGGGAATATAGAACAACTTATAAGAGATTGTACAAAGCCACACTGTTTTAGTTGGTGTTTGGGGTAGAAGACATTCTCCCTATAGAATTTATGTTACCTTCATTATGCATTGTGCACACTAGAGGTATAGCTAATGAGCATGCTTTAGAAGATTATATTGAGAAGATGATTCAACTGGTTGAGTGGCAAGATAACACAATGGAATCAGAAGTAGGAAAAGGCCAGGCAAAAAGCATGGCATGACAGAAATATAAAGGAAAAAAAGTTGGCAGTTGGATAAATGGTTCTTCTTTATGACTCTAATTTCTTGCGCCATCTAGGAAAGCTCAAAGTACATTACTTGCGGTCATATTTCATCACTCACATACTTGAATCAGGTGCTTTCCAGTTAGAAGTGCTTGATGGAACACGGATACCTGGTTACTTTAACAGGAGTAGGCTAGAGCCATACTATGAATAAGTCTTCTTGGTGTTTTTAATAAGGTAGTATTTCCATTTAGATTAGGTTTTCAATTCTTTATTTCCTTAATGTATTTCCTTCATTGTCGTTATGCTTTGTCAATTTATCTGTTGTTCTTGTGTAATAATCGTGCTTGCGTGTATGAATCTAATTACTATGTGAAGAATGTTTATGCACAGAGGACTGCACATACTTTTAGTGTGCGGTGGTTGTAGTTATCCAAGTAAAATACTGTGGGAATTGAAAGGTGAAAGGAATAAGCTACTATGTGTGTGCTTAAATTCAAAAGAAGATTGCTTCTAGAAAGTGCCAAGGATGGACATGAATGAAAGGACAATATAACATGAGGTAAGAAGAGGTAATGATATCTACCAGGAGAAGGTACAATGACAAGGTACTCAGGCATAAAGGCACACGCTCAAGATAAGTCTGTGACTAGAGGGTAGGAAGGTGCACTAAAAGGTTATATCTAGGGCATGAAGATGTACCACGCAGAATGAATGAATTTGGTCAATGAATGAGAGGATATTTGGTAGGTGAAGGAGTAATAAATGCATCAAAATTTGAAAAACTATATAAGGATGGGATGTGAATTCATTTTTACCGTTGTGACTAAGAGTATTTGAGGAAAGATCTAAGTACAAAGAGTTGAGTGATTGGGTTTAGGTGCGAAGGGTGTGAAACCAAGCGTGACAAACAGATCTGTGTGAAAATTGTGTCCCCAGTGGTGAAGGGTTTGAGAAAATCAAGGCGACAAAGAGGAGTTAGGGCATGAATTTTCCACCTAGGGCATGATTTAATAGAGCTAGGGTTTGATTCAAAAATTGCAGATTTAAAGAGGAGACGATTGCAAGGTAAAAATGGCACCCAAGAAGGAAGCTGTAGCAGGAGCAAAAGGAAAGAAGAAGGTGGTCATTGAGGAGGAAGAGATGGCACCTGAAATAGATTTTTTAGCAATGTTATATCTAAAACTAGTCATCTTCGGCCAGGAATTGGATTCACCCATTAGAAAGAAAAAAGTAAGTAAATACAACCACAATACATTAGAGAACAAGAAGGAGCTCGATTCATTTCTCACTACAAGGATGAACGAACGTATGTCAGTTTATGATGATGCATGCGAGAAGCTTATGAAGATAATTATGATCTACTAATTATATGATCTTCCATATTTCATGATGTATGAGTCCTTGTACTAGTGGCTCATGAGTAGAGTGCATGAGGACTTCTTCTACTTTGTACGATGCAGAGTTAGAATCTCATCTGTTCTTACCTCAATGGTGACATATTTAAAGGCCACAAGAGAAGATATAAAGAATGATCTCATAGATAAAGCTACAATCTTAAAGACCAGACAAGAGTTAGGGTACCTAAATGGTCCACGCAGTATGGATATAGACAAGTTGAAGAAATGGCTGGTTGTGCAAGCAACAACACACCTTGTTACAAAGTTGAATGACCAAGAGTGGTGGTCACATGTAAATACTATGTGGTGACATGTTGTGTGTAAGATGTCAGAAGGAGCAGTCTACAATATTACAGGCTATATTACAGAGAAAATAGTCAAGGAAGTGCACACATGAGGGAAGATCAGATTTGGGGCTATTCTACTATCACTGGCATTCATGGAAATTAGAGTACCAGATGGGCTGAAGGAAAAATTATGGGAATACCCCATGGAGAATAAGTCACCAGCTGAAAGGTTCAGCAAGTACGTATGTAAAGGGTCCATAACAAATGATGTCAAGCAAATGGTAGAGAAATGTTACGACAGGCTCCGCATAGCATTTGGAGAAGAGCGATGCATCCCGAAGGACCTATCATCAGTAGTGGGGAAACAATTCCAGTTTGTTGTATATCAGCATTTCTACATCATGCACTTCCCAATGAGAGATGGAATCTGGAGCCCTTGGTGTAAATTGCCTTATGCATTCACTACAAGGCATTTCCAAGAATCTTTTCACAGATTCATAGACACTTTCCGACTGGTATTCAATGTAGATAAGGTAGACTACGACTACCACATGTTGAGGAAGAAGTATGTGTATCTAGGAAGGAGTTCCTATGTTGAGAGGATTGTTTTAGAGGTATTGAATATTAAGCCAATAAGTCTAGTTGTAGCAGATATAGGGGCAGCATTAGTGTATCTTCAGCTGAAGCCCAAGATGGAGAACAATAATTATGTGGAGAATTAATTCATTCTGTCAGGGCCACTGAATGGTAAGCAAAAAATGGAAAACATACAAGTGCAAAGGCCCATATAAACTGTTCAAGTAGAGGGTGAAGAAGAAGAGCGTGAGGATAGTGGAGGCTTGGAGCGCAAAAGAAAGAAACCATATGAAAAAGAAGAGTCACAACGCAATGACCACTCCACCATAGGGAAAAGATGAAGAGGAAGATACAGAGGTTGAGTAGGGGGGAATAGATTTAAGAAAGTATTCAGATGTACAAGGACTCAAGTTGGAACCCCACAAATGGTAAGAAAATCACCTCGTCTCTTTCCACACAAGGAGACCACTGAACCAAAGAGGAGAAGAAAGTTGAAGTTAGATGAATAATTGGAGGAATCAGGGGAGATCTTGCATGCATCTCTTATCCCACTCAAGTAATAAGATGATCCATGGAATGAGGAAGAGAAAAAATATAAAGAGATGAAGGACAAAAAAGAAATAGAGATGGAAACCTCTAGATCCACACATGTGACTGTTCAAGGTGTAACAAGACAGGCTCCCAACCTTGAAGCTACAATTCCCAAGGGTCCTAGATCAAAGAGGATGAGTGGGGAACATAGTGCACCAATCATGGGCTATGTAAAGGACACTGGAAAAATCATCCGCGCATGTTTCCAAAGAACTGTAGAATAAAAGAATTTATTTCGCTAGGAATTGATGGGTGGGGATATGGTGATTTTTCGCACTAGAAAGAAACTCTCATGGTAAATGCATACCCACATGGATGAGTCTGACTTTGATTTATGCAAAGAGTCTTCTATTTCGAGATGGTTGAAGAAGGCACCCCAAGCTAGACAGATGATAGTAAATCCTATTGTCATGTCAAATGAGCAGGTTAGCAATGCATTGGTGAAGGTTTCTACTGAAGTTGTGAGAAGAAACATGGACAAAGATGCAATGATAAGAGCATTACGTGAGGAGCTAAGGACAAAGGATGTAAAGATAGCATGCATAATGCAAGAGAGGGACTTAGTGTAGAAGAATAACGTAGTATTTTTTAGCATTGCAGAGGATATTGGAGACAGTGTCATAAGATCTATGCCACACTTGGAGACCAAGGTACCACAAATGTTTCCCTCAGCTATACATTATGTAGGAAAGTTGGTGGACCTGGTACTTGAAGATGAACCTCTGTGCATACCAATGCCAAGGAATCTAGAACAAGAGGCAGAATGAGAAAAAGCTTCAGTGATGCGAAAGATTACATCCTATGAAGGGATTTTGTTAGTGCTACAAGAAGTATTGAAGAAATCAGACCATGCTTTGAACATATGTATAGCTCCAGATGTGCTTGTCAACATAAAGACCCTGGAAGAAAACAATGAGGTTTATAGAGCAATAAAGGGAAAAACATTGGGCCGCGCAGTAAGATTTAAAATGGTTAAATAGAAGCGTGACGACCTGACAGCAACACAAGAGCTGCACAAGACTCAGCTAGAAGAGCTTAAGAAGCTCATTGCAAAAAAATGGATCTTATTGAAAGGAATAATGACCTTAATATCCAGCATTGTGTTGGTTCTGCAAAATGAAAAAGGGGAGATTATGAGGGATGAATTGGAGTCCATTGTTTCTGGAAATTCTAGAAAAATCAAAACAAACACTCATCAAATGGCAGGCCTTGGAGGTAAGAATAAAGGAGGAGTATCCAGAGTTGATACTTCAAACTAATATAAAGGAGGCTACCTCATAAAACTTGTTTATTCATCTGCATTCTTTCATTCTTATTCTTTCCATTCTTTTATTCTTTACTTCAATTTTTGGAGATACCCATTATGGGAGAGACACTGAGATTAGTGTGGGGTAATGTTTATCAGAGAACACCTGAAAAAACTCAAACAAGAAGTCCGCATGAGAAAACAGGCTAGGTTTAAGGGCATGAATGGATATGAAGAACGCACGCGCGGATCAGAAGTTCAACATTTAGGACTTAGCTAATTTTGAGCATGAAGACCTTTATTTAGAAGATGGTGTGTAGAACACACCAATGATGCAGAGACGTGCACGCCACAAATTTCCTATCTTTAGAGGATCAGATCAAATCGTTTTGCATAGCAGACAAGCTAAGAATAGTATTGTCACTTCAGTTAACTGTACGAGGTCTATAGATGACACACTTGCATGTGTGGCTATGCCTGTAAATGGCGTGTGGTTATTAGTAGCATGCAACCTATTTTTGGAATAGATAAGAAATGAAGGGAAATTCCCCACCCTATATATATGATGTGAATCACATACTAATAGATATAGATATAAATATAAATAGATATAAAGGTATATGCAGAGCGTAAGAGGTAAGCATAAAGAGATATTTTCTTATGATTGGATTAATATATCAAATCCATGCATGCATCGATATAGAATGCCATTATTGTAAGGAGCTTCTATGTTTATTAATAGATAAAAGTTATTGGTTGAATCTAAGTGTCATTCTTGTGTGTAATCAAGTAGTGCATGTTCTTGATTCAAACATGATTATTGTTTAAGCTTGATTTTTCATAGATCTGAATATGGCATGCATTCTAGAATGATGGATTAGTTATGGATCTATATGGTTCTTCCTTCATCATGCTAACATCCTACTACAGTACCCCTAAAGAGGGACCTGGTACCTTTGTACACTTCATGTGAGCACTCAGTCTAGGTTAAGTGATGTGTCAGTGCATATAGGGTGTTATCTGGAATATTCTACGCTACATCAAAAGGTTTTTTTGTCTTGACTTCACCTTTCTTTGACAAGTGTTAGGCTCTACATGCAAGGAGTTAGTAATTTTCCATCAAATAAGAAAGAGATTCTTCATGTTGTTTTTTATTCCTAATATCATCAAAAAGACCGAAAAGAAGAGCATACACAACGTAGAAAACTCTACTAAAATAAGCCTTTGTAAAAAAATAGTTCAAAAGGTAGATTTTGTTTTAGCCAACTTTAAAAGATCAATCCAATTATTTAAATGAAAAGTAAGTGTTTGTAAAAGTGACATGGAGGTTTTAGAAGTGTTTTTGATTCCCAAGATCACCTATAAGGTGCGATGGAAGACCATACACACTTCGAAATTCACCTTTTAACTAAGAAAATGAAACACTTAAACTACCTTAGTCAAATAAGACTAAAAGAAACCTGCAATCACTTGTTAGAACCTACAAATACGTTAGAAAACTAAGAAAAATTAATTAATTCCATAGATCTATTTTTAGCAGTTATTCAACGGTTTTTAGTATTTTACATTTTTGGAGGTTTTTGAGGAACTTTGAGAGTTTGATGATAGCAGTTTTGATACCAAAGTTATATTACTTTTGGAACTTCCCATTGTAAATTTTTCTTCATTCTTTTTCTAACGCCTATTCAAACTCTGAAAACAGGTCAACAGGTCAAAAGATATGACCCAAACTAGGAGCACTAAAAATCATATGAACAAATCCAGATCAAATAGAGATACATACACCCCCTTCAAGGTGCATCTGCACTGTTTTAGGCATGTACATGTTGGTTAAGGTGCTTGTGCCCTTCTATGTAAACCTAGTGGGTATGCAAGGTGCTTGTGCCACCCGAGAGATGTATGCGTTAGCATAAGTGTGTGTGCGCCAGGGAATAGGTGTATGTGCTAGGGGAGTGGAAAATGGTAAAATCTATGACAATGCATGTTTGTTGGTAGAGGGGTGTTTATACCAGGAAAAGGGTGTATGTGTTATAGTTTGGGCATGTGCGCGCTTGGTAAACAAAATTGATAGAGGGCCGAGAACACACAGGGTGCTTGTGTGTGAATTTGGGTATGTGTGCGCCTAGCAAAAGTGATAGGTTACAATGTGTTTGCACTGGCAGAAGGGTGTGTGCTCCATGTTTTGGGTGTGTTCTCCTTATTTCAGGTACCTACACATGGGTTTGGGTGCCTGTGCACCTCTACTAAAAAAGGACAGTCTAAAGGCACCTGCGCTGATAAAAAGGTGTGTGCACACCTACCTGAAAAACCACCAAAAACACGAAAAATGAAATTTTAAAAGTGCCAATAGGTTATAATTTATTCATTAAATGTATTTTCTAGCATAAACTTAACAAAGAAGCATGAAAATGATGGTTAACTACATAAAACCTAGCTAAAAATCCTAAGGCAAAAATATTTGACCCCACAAAAACATGTAAAAAAGTTAGAAACTGAAATAAAATCTTCAAAATGACCCCATTAATGGAGGATGGACTAAGTGTCCCACTGAACGTGCCAAATATGTTCAATGAAAATTTACAAAATTCACTGGCATGGGTTAAGAATATCTAAAGAAACCCCAAATGCTCTTAACAAACTAGTCAATGGACCATTAGATAAGAAATAAACAAGGATTCATCACTTTGCATACATTAATATTGAAATAAACAAGTAAATCTAGCCTATTCATTAATCCTCTATTCTTAAAAGCTTTAACGAATGAACCTAGTAAGGATTCTATGAAATCAGTTTGTGCTTATTATAATGGGAGCTCACCATTAATAGCTTCAAGGCCAATGGTTCTTCCCATTTATTCAATGATTGGTGTGTAGTGCAATGGAAAAAGCAATAGCTTAATAAAAGAAATGAAATAAGTTCTAAACCCTAATCAAAATGCTATAGTTTATGTTAGGAAGAAGGAGAGTTCTTATGAATGAGAGGGGGTAGTGGCCTATTTATAGTTTTCCGTTTAGTGAAGTGGGGGGAATTTTGGTGCATGTGGGACTAAAAGGGAATCAACAAGTTGATTAGAGAGTCAAAGTAATTTGACTAGGTTTAGAAGAGTTTAAACATGGTTATGACTAGTTAAACTAGGTTAGGCTAGTTAATCTTTCTTAGAGAGTGATTAGGATTTTGAGAGAGTTTTGAGACGTCTAATCAATCCAATGAAATGGATTGATAGTCTAGGAAGTTAGTAAAAGTGGTATAGAAGAGGATGAGAAGATGGTTTAGCCAATAAGGGACTATATTAACCCCATTAATTGGTTTATAGGAGAAAGATGACCAAAATAATGTTGTAAATGATGAGGTAGAGATTCAAGTTGACGAGGGTGTCATCAATTTGTAAGAAGGATAATAGTTAGTGCAATATTAGAAATAATAGTGCTTTGACCAAACAATAGGTGTCTACAAATACACTTTTCCTCAAGCGTGATAAAGATAAGGCTGAAAAGGCTAAAGTGAATGATTAAATCTCCAAATTATGTGAAATTATTGTAAAATTTTCCAAGTCTTCTTCTCATTCCATGCTATCGGGAGAGTAATTACACCCTCAGTTCATCACAAAAGTTGAAAAAATAGGGTACAAATCCAAGGTTATAGATTATTGGATAAAACAAATCATTGATAAAGCAACACAAGAATACTTGGAGATACCAAACAGCTTGAATTATCTCCAAATCAAGTTAAAGTATTTAAAGGATTTAGCATTGGAGATGGAAAATGAGAATGTAATTTTTGAACTTCAGTTAGATATTCTTGTGAAGATAAACTCATTACCAAAAAAGAAAATGATTAAAGAGCAGATTGTACCAGAAGGATCAACGTAAAAGGGGGAGTAGCATGAGTTGATCATATCCTTCCACATAAATATTCTTAAGAAAATGATGGAAGTGATGAAAATGCTATAAGAAGAGGTGGATGAGGCTATGGAACATCTTGATGATTGTATCTATTTTGTCACAAGATACACACAAGCCAAGCCACCAGACACTATGGAGGAATTTCTTCAGCTCCTTAAGAAAGAAATGGATAAAGCCATCATTCCTTTCACATGTGATTTAATTGATAAATTAATAATGCTTCACCATGATGTCAAGAATCTTGTGCCCAACTTGGTGAAATTAAAAGGATTCAGCAAAATCTTAGCAAATAAAATCCTCATGTAAGAAACCTAAATGCAATCTATTCCCATAGCGGATGAAACAGTAGTGCAATATATGTTCGATCAACATGCCAAGTATCAGGAGAAATGAAGGATTAAGACTAAATTTCTCCAGTTGGAATAATTTCTTCTTCTTATTCTTCTTATTCATCTTCTTATCCTTCTCATGTTTTAGACAAAGTAATTAAGTAATCAAGTTGAATTGTAAAACTTAAGTAATTTAGTTGAAATCCCTTACTTCAAGCTATTTTGAAATTTTCAATTGCTTAGTAATAGTTGGCACTACATAAAAAGTAGTTGATTTTGTTTTGAATTGTAGAACATTTGAATATCATGTGTGCCAAGCAATGAGAATTTTGAGAATATTCTCAACTTCTTACAATTTTTTAGCTAAGCACGTGTGGAAGGCATAATTAATGTCTCCTAGTTAAACTATCTTTCTTGACACTATAAATATATGAAGAAGTTTATGGGATAAAGGATTGGAGAGAACTTTTTGGAAATCATTTATTGTAATTTTGTGCATGAATTTAAAGATCTCAAAATTTTTGTCGATATTCATGAATGTTATTTATGTAACTTGGCTAGAATTGAATAAGAAGAAGGTGGATTTATAGAGAACTTTGTGTCTAAGAAGTCTCATTGTTTAATCTGTGAGGATTTTTATAGTAAACTTTGTATTACTTTAAAGCTGAATCTGAATTCATTTATTTTTCATTTGCTAAAATTGTGACCTTTCTAAAGTATTTATTTATTATATGCATCTGCAATAATCTTTGGAATCTACTTATTGTAAAGTATATTCTCTCATTTCTCACTACTGTTATACCTTCTACATTTTGTTCTCTTCTATTCCACACTTCTAAACAAAACTACTTGCTTGCTGCAAATTTTTTGAGTTATGGTTCATGAGCTTTTTGGTTAAAGAAATACCCCTGGATAATAATTAGAATAAATAGATATCTTGCATGGGAGTTTCATCATTAAATCAAGGGGATTTATCCCATGACTGCCTAGGTTTGTGTGTGTATCCAAGTATAAAATCTAGCCAACATGTTTTTTATCAGGTCTTCTATATGTCTTAGATGTGGGAAGTGAATTAATCGTGAGGCAATACTCCCCCAATTAAATACATTACATAACGTCATCAAAGGAAGAATAATTTATTAGTTTAGATGATGGAATGGATGATATGGTAGATGTTTTGTCAAATTATCCTAGGATTGATTTGGGAACAAGCATTCCATTTGGATGATAGGTCATGTTACAAGCTTTGAAAGGATTGGGATCCACATGAACTATAAAGGGGTTACCTTTGTGTTAGTACTTAAGACATTGATGGAGTGTTGATGGGATAGAAAGCATAGCGTGTATCTAGTGTCATCCTAACAGCACATTATATTGGAACTGTCCCTCTACCAGATAGAAATTTTTGGGGAGGGTTTTAGCACCGACCTTAAGAGGTAAGATGATTGTACCCAATGTAGGAGCAATGGTATCGTTGAAATCTCAAAGTACAACTAGTGTCTCAGCGATAATGGTGTTAGGTAATCAAATTTGATTGAAGGAGTATGATGATATGATATTAATATTGACATAATTATCAATCATAACTCTTTATATGAGGATATCATTGATTTAGGTAGTGATGAAGAGGGGAATATCGTGGTCCTTCGGTTGTAATGATAATATTTCATAAGTGTCAAAAGAGATAACAATGGATGTTTTAACGGTACCTACTATATTTTGAAATATTTCTGGATGTTTTGAGGGCAGTGATAAGGATTGAAGTGCTATGATCATGGCTTATCAGTGTGAAGGTGAGGTTTTAACCAACTCGTAAAGGGACATCTTGACTGGAGCTTGGTGAATTTTTTTTTATGACAATGTTTTTTACTATAGTGGTAGATTTCATATGAGGAGTAGAAAGGATGGAAACCTTAACTTTGGTAGGTGGTGTTTGGTTAGATGATTCAAGAGCAAGTGGAATAGAAGATTTAGGATTGTTTTGGGCTGAGGGGTTAGGTTTTTGGGTACATGCTCTAGTGGTTATGTGTACTGATTTGATATGATGCAGAGGGGTTTTATTTGAATAATCACCACTTTAAATGGTTATACATGCTTTGTACATGATGATTGTAGATGTCTTACGAGGCATTTTTGATGTGGTTAAGTCTAGAGGAAGGAGGACTTTTTTAGCGAGGATTTTTATAGTGGTCATGTTATCCCAAATTTACCCCTGGGTTAATTTGGATAACATATCAAAAATGGACTTAGCCATTTTTACAAGTCTGCGACGTTCAAACAGTTGTCAAATTCCATTTCCTGAAAACACTAGCCATTGGTATTCAAATACCCGTGGGAGCACAATTTAAAATATTGGCATGTTGTTTATAAAATATGACTCACACTCATTTTCATGGAAAATTGAGTTCCAGTAGTCAGTAGGGCCACGTGGTGATAGATCAATGACTGGAGGTAGGCTACCTGTAAGCATTCCAACATTTCCTAAGGCGATGGGCTCATCTAGACTCCTAGTCCGAAAACTCAACCCAAGTTTATATTTTGTCGTGTCTAGGAAAGTTGCCAAGGTCAAAGTGGATAGCTAGCACAATTTAAAAAGAAAAAAAAATCTAAGTCCCCAAACTTAAAAGTTGTGATGAAAATATCTATATGGCACCACCCTATTGGTTTTCCTTTCACATACTAACAAATGCAAAGGCCCATCAAATTAAATACAAGCATAAGGAAGGTATTCTGACATATCCTGACACAAGGGTGTCATAGATCCATCTCATTGGATCACATTTCACAGTTTTTAGGAGTTAAAAGAAAAGACTGACAATGCGAAGTGCGTGGAGATTTTTTTCATTGGCTCGTACTTCACAATTTTTAGATGAAATTTTCAAAAGTCTTACATTGCATCAAGAAATGCAATAATCTCATTAGTCAATGCTTTGCAGATGTCAGAGGAAGTTATCAAAAGGAATGACATGCAAAGTGCGTAGAGCTTTCCCATTGGCTCATACTTAGAAATGGTCAGTCAAAGGGATTTGAAAAGGTGAATTGAAAAATCCCGTTGCAATATTATATTGTATTTCATTTCTAAGGGACTGAAAAAGAGCTAAAGATGGCCTGATAGTGCGAAGAAATGTGGCAGGGCTTTATTAGACTGTGTTTTCATAAAGACAATAATGAAGGATAAGTAAAGGGAAGCAAAGGCCCGATACCCAAACCAATGTGAGGTAGACACTTAGCAATAGGTGAATCAAGCACACGTTGGCAGAGGACAATCCCTGAACTAATCAGAGGCTGCCATGTGTTAAATTCATGTGCCTCCTAACAGGAAAATCTTCAAATGGCCATATCTTTCAACTTAGAGCTCTAAATCAAACAAAATTTATATCATTGGAAATATCTCCTTAAGTCCTTCAATTTAAAATTAGAAAAATATGATTTTGGTGGCTTTTAGTGGGTCAAAATCATAAACACATCATATGAGGTGGAAGAGAGTAGTTCTGGGCACATAATTGATCAAATCAGGTACATTAACCACCAGAATTGATGAAGAATGAATTCATTTCCTTCTACAAGACACAATTGACTGAATGATTTCTCTATAAGGTACCCATGTTCTTGGAAGAATACTTAAATGTATATTGTTGGTGGATGAAGTTTGAAAATACATGCTCTTATCTTTTCCCTCCTCTCTTCTTTCTCTTTTTCAGATATATATTGTAAAATATTTTATTTGAAAAAAGGATGCACTATCTAAACTGCAAAAGAACCATGTCAAAATGATCCCCCAAGTAGCTGTAAGTGACAATCCTTCATTTTGTCCTCAGTAAATTTTTCCTTGCATTTTGTTTTTATTATAATGGATTGTGCATATTTTAAGCAATAAAAATTTGTTTTGTGGCACATTTTTTCTACCCTAGTTAATTTTTACTTGCAACCTTGTCTTATTTGTAGTTGCAATGGATTGTACATATTTCTTACATTTACAGGTTCCCTTTTATTTGTGTTTCATGAGAAAATGGAAAGTTAGATGTGATTTGAATTGTGGCACATCTGTCTACCCTTTCTATGCCCATTATTCCCCATTTTCCCTCACAAGAGTGTCTCTCACACCCTTTTCTGGTTTTATCACCATCTTTTTAGCTTAGGATTTCCCTTTTCATGTATCTCTTTTTATCTTTGATCCCTTGGCTTGTTTATTTTATGATTTTCTTTTAGCATTAGGATTAGTGTTAGCAGTAGGAATAGGTAGAGCAATCGGCCTTCTCCATAGGTCTATCTCAAGCAATAAGGTCCCACAACTTGGAGACAGTCCCATGTTCCCTAAAAATCCCTAAGTTGTCCATGGCTTGGGGAAGGGTGCAATTTTGAACTCTAACAGTTAATAAGAGCCTTATGAAAGGCTTCAAAGTTGTACCAGGAAGGCTTGCACCCTTAAGAGTTAGATGGATTAAGAGGGGGTACTGCTATGATGTTTTGTTGAAGGAGACTTTTAAGGGTTGATTTGTAATATCCTCTGTGGGTATATGTTGAAGGAGGTGACAATTATTTTGATTTGATGGGAGTGGAAGGTACTACCTTTGGTGTGGTCTCTTTGGGTATGCACTAAGGAAGAACCTTCAAATACATAACAATGATCAATAGTTTTGATGAATTGTGTGGACTTAGAATGGAGGGAGAGGGTTTTTATTTTGTGTTAAAGGAGTGACAAGGTGATGTGTTATGATTTTTGGTTTTAAACATTAAGGGATGCATGAAAATGATATTGGGTGACATGATCATCATATGAGCTTTTCACAATTTGTATGACTGGTTTATTTTGTAAGGTTTGTGAAGATATTGTGGATGAAAGTGTTTTATTTTCTACAACAAGAATAGAAGATATGCCTACTTCTGTGGATATTTGATTTGTTGTTTCAATGAGGGGGCTTCTACTAGATGGTTGGGATGTGGATTTTGTGACTGTACTGATAGTATGATGAGCCTGAATGTTATTGGACTGAGGTTGGTTTGTAGATGGGGAATAATTAGGGAAAGGTTGTTTGAAGACATCCAAGATTTGATTTTGAGGTGCATTTGGGTTATCTAATTTTAGCGCACCTTTGTGAAGAACATCTTTAAGAGAATTTAGGAATAAACGACACATTTCAATGTCATTGCCCTTGACCCTATGGTATTTATAGTAATCATTTTCTCTATACCAAGAGGACTTCAAAATGAATGTGTTGATTGGGCAGATAGGAGGGAGAGTGATCATGTTTATAGCTAGGAATTTGTCAAAGAATTCACTATATGATTCATTGATAGGAGTATAAGGGAAAGAGATTTCAGTGGTCAAATTTTCTTTGGGAGTGGTCTTGACAACAACTGTGTTGGTTGATGATTTATACTTTTCTTGACTAGAGGATGGTTTGGATGAAAACTCAGGTTTTGGTTTCTTCAACCTAAGTTAAACTCTACCTTCTTCAAGAGCACGAAGCTCAATTTTGTGATCCATTTTCAAGGATTTGTCAAACATCTAGAAATATTGGATTTGTAGTGTACATGAAATGTGTTTGGCACAGGAGTGAGAGAATAAATCGATTAGCTCAGTCTATGGGAGGGAAAATGAAATTTGAATTTTTAATTTCATATAAATCGGTGATAATTATTTTTCATTCGATATTAATTGAAAAGTGTTCTAGGAAGACACGAACAAGTTGGGTGAATGAAAAAAGTGAATATTGCGAGATTTTGTTATACCAATCTAAGGCCAGACCAACTAAGGAGATAGGGGATGTCCTTAACATAAGGTCATGGTCATGTGTTATGAGGTAATAGGCATGTCAAAAGGCATGGATGTGTTGTTGAGGGTCTTTTTTGCTATAAAATTTGAGGAACTTAGGAATTTCCAAGTGTGGCAGATATGCTTTGTATGGTACTGATGGGTGGATGGGTTCATTGCATATTTTTTCATAAGATAATGTATTTTTAGGACCCATGGAAGCAGCTTCAAGGCTAGATATTTTGTCCATTAAATCCTGGAGGGGTTCATGTGGCAATTTTTGTTATGTACTGGATGATGATGAACCAGGTTGATTTTATGAGAATTAATTTTGTTGTTAATATCGTTGGGGGATATTTTTCAAAAATGAGTACCCAAGGGACTATTATTAGTTGGTTGTGAAACTAACATTTTTGAAGGTTGAATATACTGGTATTGGAAAGGCATAAACGTGTTTATAAGGGGTTGTGATAATTGAGGTATATGTTGGAAAGGAATTAATGTGTGGATAAGAAGTTATGATTGATGTGGTATATGTTGGAAAGGAATAGAATAGTGAATGAGTGGTTGAGATTGTTGAGGTATGTGTTGAAAGGGAATAGGTTTGTGAATGATAGGTTGATACTGCTGAGGTAAGAATTGAGAGGAAGTAGGGATGGTAGATTATTGTTTTGAAGAAGGATGGACGATATAAATAGAACTAGTTTTAATAGGTGGTATGGATGTAGGGATAGACATAACTATGTTTTGAACAATTGATGTGGGTTGTTGAGATGGGGTGGGTTGATATGTACTTGATGGGATAGATACTGAACTCACAGGAGGAGTTTGGATGGTAGAAGATACTAACAAGGTTCACATGGATGAAGATGTATTGGTATGGTTTTGAGATGATGTAGATCCAGATGAAAGGACCGATAAATATGTAGGTTGTTGATTATTCATTTCCTATGACGAGACCACATTGAGGTTGAAAGTAATGATAGGAGTCAAGGACATGACATTAGATGTTTATGATTGACTGTTAATGGGATAAGGGTGTATTTTTTTGATGATGGGCTCATGTTTTGGATTAATAAGTTGGGAAAAATCACATGAGGGGCTAGTTGTAGGGGGTTTTAGTTTATGTGTGAATGGTTAAATGTGAACACCCTGAGCAGTAAGGTATGTATTGAGGGCAATAGGGTTTAGATCTAGGATGTAAGAAAAGATGGGATCCCTGCTATCAAAGAAATGAGGACTGGGTAGATATGATATTTCAGATGATTCAGATTGGATTTTATGAGAATGTGTAGGTTAATTATCTTATATTTGGGGTCATAGAGATGCTCACCATTGTTCTAGTATATGTGAGGCATCCTTGATGCGGGTTTGAAGATTTTCAATAGATCGTTGGAAGTTTTATGTCATATTTTTAGAATTTTGGAGACGATATTTCTTTCTTGTAGTAACCATGAAAGAAAACCATCATGTAAGGTTAAAAAAAATGAATCTATATTGTGATTTACAAACAATAGGAAAATCACAAAAAATACTTTTTTTATTATCTTGATTAATTAAGGAAAGAAAATATGAAATGTGTAAAATAGCTTATGGGGTTTAAGTAATAGCCATATAAGGATGGCTTTAGGTGATGTTTATAGTAGGATTCCTTGATATAACCAAAGGTACATGAGTCCTAAATCTATGTTGGTGTAGTACGGGGCTTGGTATTAGGGACTGCCCCCTCACGTCATAGTCCCGCAGTGATAATGGAGTAGAGTGCTTAGCTAATTTACTTGCAATAAATTATTTATTCCCAGCCAAAACATGGAGTTGGCTTCTCCCCTTGGTGATGAAATCTAATTAGGTCCACTTGGGTAGGAATGCTTTTTTTTGGGCCCTAAAATAATGGTTAAGTACTAAAGGGAACGTGCACACAGGACTAGTGAGAAGAAGGGCGCTCAGGGGAAAGCATGCAGGACAAAGGGGTTTAAGAATGGTTTAAGTGAAACTAGAGTACACGTGGGAGTAATAACATAGGTTTAAAGGACTTGGCTGTATTTGGAATTCTAGGGGAACTTGAGGAAAAGTGTGAGGACTTGACTAGGCATGATGAGTGGATAAGGTACCATCCTGGAACCTTGGAGGTCAAGAAAAGGATATACCACATAGCGAATATTCCTAGAAGACATCATTACAAAGAGTGGAGGGTTTACAAAGGGATAAGCATTCAGCAATGAAGGACAACATCGACACTTGGCACGTAATATGCTCAAGAGAAAAGGCATGGTGGTGGTCGATGGTCTTATATAAAGAGATGCTTGGGTCAAGAGCAAAGACAAAGATAGATATGATGAAGACAGAGAGAATGCATAGAGAATGTAGAGAAAGAGAAGGAGAGTAACAAAGTTGTTAGGAAATAAGAGATAAAATATGTGGAATAATCCCTCACAGAATCGTAACAGTAGAAACTAATATGCAGAAATTATTACAGATCTCAAATAAAATTGCAAAATAAAATAACACAAGACAAGGAGACAATATTTAACGTGGTTCACCCAATTTGGGTATGTCCACCAAGAATCACTTGCTTAGATTTTATTACAAGCCAACGGTCTCTCAAGACAATACCCGGATCCGTTTGGAGCTATGCTCAACAAACTCTACAGAATTCACACCCGAATTCAAAACACATCTGCAATACATTTGCTTGTACATCTATCATATGCATAAGACTATATAAATAGACAACTGCTTAAGCAGTTTTACAAACCGTGGGTATCAAAACCATGGGAAAAACCCATCCCATAAACCTATGGGTCAAAAACCTCACCCATATGAGAAGAGCACCTTTCCCGATATGTCAGGTGCATTTTTTGAGGCGAGGATACATGAGAAGTGTATAGTACTCTTAGTGTACTATCTTTAACACTTTCACACATGAAAACAGGCTCCACAACCTAACAATCTCCCACTTAGAGACTAGTTTTCCTCTGAGAAAGCTTCTCAACCCTTCACTAGTTTCTGTGAAGACTAACCAAAGTTGAACACAACTTTAGTTTTTCCCTTATGACCACCTTGGTCATCATGTCTGCAGGATTCTGACTGGTATGAATCTTCTCCAACTTCAACTTCTCTTCCTCCAAAGTTCTCCTAATGAAATGGTACCTTAACTGTATGTGCTTCATCCTGGAGTGGAAAGCAGAGTTCTTAGCTAGGTGTATAGCACTCTGACTATCACTATGCAACTTACATTCCTCCTGCTTATGCTCCAACTCCTCAAGCAATTATTGTAACCAAATCATCTCTTTGCTTTCTTGTTGCAGCAACATACTCAGCCTCCATGGTTGACAAAGCCACCAGCTTATGTAGTCATGAAATCCAGCTCACTGCTATCCCACCTACAGTGTAAATATAATCTATCGTGCTCCTCCTGATGTCTACATCTCCAGCCATGTCTGAATCTACATAACCACGTAAAGTGGTGTCTGATCCACTGTAGCACAAAACTACCCCCATGGTTCCTCTCAAATATCAAAGGATCCACTTTACTACTTGCCAATGCTCTTTACTTGGATCACTCATAAATCTACTCACAGCTCCCACTGCATGGGCAATATCAAGGCTAGTGCACACCATAGCATACATCAAACTACCAACTGCTGATGAGTAAGGTACCTTGGAAATCTGATTTCTTACCTGCTCTGTCTTAGGACACTGCTCCTTTGATAACTTAAAATGGCCTGCCAAAGGATTCCCAACCGGTTTAGCATCCTGCATGTTAAACCTATCCAATACCTTCTTTATGTACTCTTCCTGAGATAAATTCAGCTTCCATTCCTTCCTATCCCGAGTTATCCTCATACCAAGGATTTTTCTGGCTGCCCCCAAATCCTTCATATCAAAGGATTCACTTAGCTGTTTCTTGAGTACTTTTATTTCCTGCATGTTTTTACCTGCAACCAACATGTCATCTACATACAAACACAGGATAATATAACTTCCATCCTAAAATTTCTTTGTATACACACAGTGGTCAGAATGACATCTAATATAACCTTGCTTCATCATGAAGCTATCAAAATTCTTATACCATTGACGTGGATCTTGTTTCAGGCCATACAAGCTCTTCTTCAATTTGCACACCATATCCTCTTTACCTTTGACTTCATATCCTTTTGGTTGTTGCATATATAGCTCCTCCTCCAGATCACCATGAAGAAATGTAGTCTTTACATGTAACTGTTCTAAGTGCAAGTCTTCTGCTACCACTATTCCAAGAACAGTTCTGATAAAAGTCATTTTTTACTACAGGAGAAAAAATCTCATCAAAATATATACCTTGTTTCTATGTAAACCCCTTGACCACCAATCTGGGCCTTATATATTTTTTTTCCTCCTTCTTCATCTTTAACTCTGTACACCCACTTGTTCTTCAATGCTCTTTTTCCTTCTGGTAGGTTCACCAAATCCAAAGTTTGGTTCTCCATGAGAGACTTATGTTCCTCATCCATGGCTTGCTCCCACTTCTTACTAGAATCTACCTACATTGCTTCATCAAAGCTCTCTGGCTCTCCACTATCAATGAGTAATAAATAATAAAAAAAAGGAGAACAACATTCAGGGTCTTTTCTTACCCTAGAAGACCTCCTCACCGTAGGAGTTTGGGGTTCCTGTTGAGTAGGTTCCTAAACTGATTCATGGGTCACTTTCCCATCTGGAAGATCCCCTACCTCTACATATTCTTTCATGGATTCTTCCATGTTTTCCTGCAACAGTTGCTTATACATGACTTTCTCATTAAAGGCCACATCCCTAGACCGGACGATTTTCTTGTCCTTAAAACTCCAACATTTAAATCCAAATTCATCACCACCATAACTAATGAAAGTACATTTTTTTGATTTAGCCTCTAGCTTGGTCCTATCATCCTTGTATATATGAACAAACACCTCACATCCAAAGACTCTAAGAAATGAATAATAAAATTTTCTTACCATACCATGCCTCCTCAGGTATGCCTCCATTCTAAGGCACTTGAGGGTCCTCTGTTTATCAAGTACACTGCTGTGCTCACCGCTTCTACCCAAAAATAAAGAGGTATTCCTGCATGTAACCTCATGCTCCTAGCACGTTCCATTATTGTCCTGTTCATCCTTTCCGATACCCCATTCTACTGCGGAGTTCCTGGAACCGTCTTTTGCCTACGGATTCCATTCTTAGAACAGTAATCATCAAATTCATTACTACAATACTCCCCTCCATTATCTAACCTGAGACATTTTAGCTTAAGACCTGTTTCATTCTCTACCAAGGCTTTCCATTTAACAAAAGTGTCAAATACATAAGATTTGTTTCTAATACAATAAACCCAAACTTTCCTTGTTGCATCATCAATAAAAGTAACATAATAACTTGAACCCCCAAGAGATGATACCTGAGCCGGCCCCCACACATCAGAATGCACCAGCTCTAACTTAATCTCTTTCTTTGTAGGTCTAACCTTGAGAAACCTTACTTGCTTTCTATTTCCCATATATGCAGTTCTCACAAAAATTGACACCTATTTCTGTATATCCAGGAAAAAATATTCTTTATGATGTTCATGCCCTTATGGCTCATATGACCGAGCCTATAGTGCCATAATGTTGTATCTGCATCTAAAGCCACAAGATTACAATCATTAGTATTATCAGTGGTTAAATACAAGGTTCCAATCTTCTTACCTCTTGCCACCACAAGAGCACCCTTGGTAACCTTCCAACAATTAGCTGTAAATATCATAGTACAACTATCACTTCCCAACTGCCTTGCCGATATCAAATTTCATCTTAATGTATGCACATGTCTAAAATTCTTTAATAGCCAAGTATTTCCATTCTACATCTTAACCTGAACAGAACATTTTCCAACTATGCTGCAAGGTTCATCATCACCAAGAAAAACATGCCCAAAATCTCCTTGAACATAATCAACAAAATAATGCCTATGTGGAGAAGCATGGAAAGAAGCCCCCTGAATCTAAAACCCAAGATTCAGTAATATTGTGCAAAGAAAGAATCAAAGCATCCTGACATACATTACCCGTTGCCACATTTGCCTCCTTGTTTTCTTCCTGTTGTTTCTTCTTATCCCGAAGCTCCCAACAGTCCTTCTTTGCATGCCCAGGCTTTCCACAATTCCAGCATATAATCTTGTTCTTGGATTTTGACCTTGCCCAATCTTTCGATTTTCCACGGTTTCCTCTATTCTTTTGTCTCCCTCTAGTTTCCACTGTCAAAGCATTCCCTAAAGTAGAAGATTCCCCAGAAATTTTTCTTCACATTTCCTCACTTAGAATCACCCCTACAACATCCTCAAACTTCAACTTCGAGTTATCTGGAACCGAGTTACTTACCGCCATTACCAGGCTATTCCAACTCTTAGGTAAAGAGGACATAATTAATAAAGCCCTAAATTCTTCATCAAATTCTATTGTAACCGAAGTTAGCATATTCACAACCATATTGAAATCATTTAAATGATCTACTACTGAACTATTCTCAGACATCTTCATATTAAACAACTTTTTCATTAAAAATATCTTATTAGAGGCAGAGGGTTTTTCATACAACTTCCCTAATGCATCCATTAGATCTTTTGTAGTCTTTTCCTTTGAAACATTAAATATTACCAAAGATGCAAGACACAGCCTAATCATTCCAAGTGCCTTCCGATCCAACAAATCTCATTCCATATCTGTCATACTCGATGGTTTGTTCATCTTCTCAGGCAGCAGAGTATAAAGATCATTTTGATAAAGGTAATCTTCCATCTGCATCTTCCAAAGACTAAAATTCTGCCCGTTGAATTTATCAACCCTAGATCTTCCATCATCTGCCATAGCTCCCACTCAAGCTAAAAAATTTCCCTGTGATTCAACACTTCAACAAACCAAACCAGGCTCTGATACCAATTGTTAGAAAATAAGAGATAAAATATGCAGAATAATCCCTCACAGAATCGCAACAGTAGAAAGTAATATGCAGAAATTATTACAGATCTCAAATAAAATTACAGAATAAAATAACACAACACAAGGAGACAATATTTAATGTGGTTCACCTAATTTGGGCTACGTCCACCAAGAATCACTTGCTCAGATTTTATTGCAAGCCACCGCTCTCTCAATACAATACCCAGATCCATTTGGAGCTATGCTCAACAAACTCTATAGAATTCACACCCGAATTAAAAAGACATCTGTAATACATTTGCTTGTACATCTATCATATGCATAAGACCATATAAATAGACAACTACTTAAGCAGTTTTACAAACCATGGGTATCAAAACCATGGGTAAAACCTGTCCCATAAACCTATGGGTCAAAAACCTCACCCATATGAGAAAAACACGTTTCCCGATATGTCTAGTGCATTTTTCGAGGCCAAAAAAATTTATGCCTAAAAAGTGTATAGTACTCTTAGTGTACAGTCTTCAACACTTTCACAAATGAAA
Organism: Taxus chinensis; assembly: GCA_019776745.2. Classification (NCBI taxonomy): domain Eukaryota; kingdom Viridiplantae; phylum Streptophyta; class Pinopsida; order Cupressales; family Taxaceae; genus Taxus; species Taxus chinensis. Next base: position 942,510,246 of record CM034148.1, on the reverse strand, counting down.
ACAGGCTCCAAAAGCTAACAAAAGTACTACAATAATTCTAGGGTTTAGAGCACTTAGTGCTAAGGGTTTTAAGGGATTTCATAAGCCTATGTATGGCACTAGGACCTGTAACAAGGGTTAAAATGGAAAAATTATAGTTAGGGTCTCATGTCAGAGAAGCTTACAGGAGTCAAGTCTCTGTCATTTATTATATATGGTCTACAATGACCCTTTTGACTATAATGTGGCTACCAAAACTCCTTTAAATCAATATATGTGGGTTAGTTCTGTATAACTTGTTTATGGGTGTAAACCCTCGTGTTATATGACTTGTAATGGCTCAGATCTAGTTTATTATTGTATGCAAGAGTTAGTTAGCTATGTAAGTATAATTGAAAATAACACCTAGTAGCTTTAATACAATGCTAAACTAAACCTATAAATCATCATGTTAAGAGCTTAAGCAAAGCTAACCTATCAACATCTCTACAATAGAACATGAAATGAACATTTCAAGCTGATATGCTAAACAAATTAACTTTCTATCTCTTATTGAATGCTAAAATGAGATGAGATTGAACCTATGTATATCTTTAGCAATCAAAGATTTGATTGTATGCTTGAAATACTAAAGGTTTCCAAGAATGGAGTCTTGTGAAATCATAGCTACAAGACCACTTGACATATCTCCATATGACTTTAATTGGGTGGATGAATGCAAGAAATGGAGAAGGCTAGCTCTTCTAATGGAAGAATGCTCCAAGTTGATAAAATGGCTATAGTGTATGTTCTATGTTCATTTAAGTGTAAGAAGAAAGGTAAGAGAATGCCTCCTTATATAGCCCAATGGATAGAATAATCTCTACATCCATCTTCATGTGGGATAAATGAAGAGGTTGGGTTAGTTTGTGGATATGGAAGGTTTACAAAGGGTTGAGTCAACCTTAGGAGAGTTTAGTTTTTCTTTTAGTGACCCAAGGGGTTTAAGGGGCTTTATTAATTAACCAAAGTGATTAATTAATAGGTGTGCAAGCTTATAGAATCTTTTTAGAGGAATAATTAGCATGATCTATACTATGAGAGGGATTTAATCAAATAAATGATGATTTATTGATTTAATGGAAGAGGAAGCTAATTAACTAATAATAATTAATTAGTCTAGATAGAATGGGGGATTAATTAATGGAAGGTTTTTAATTGGTGTATTTGTTGGATAAAAGGGTTAATTAACTAGCCTAGTGTAGCTAATTAATGGTGATAGAAGAGAAAATTATCAGTATTGACAATATGTCATCAATTTACGGGAAAGATGATAATTAGCACAATTTAAGTATTAAAATTACTTAGATTAAATTATAGGTTTCTACATTTTCCCCTCTTTGGGGTGGTGCAAGTGATGCCACTTCAAATATAGTAGAGAGATAAATTTTAAAGGTGTAGAATAAAAATTATTAGAAGTGAGAGATACCCCCTCGAGTGTTGATGGGGTGATGGGAAAAGGTGATCGACAATCAAAAAAGGTGAGAGAAAGGAGATAGAAGAATGGGGAGGAGTAGGATGCCCTAGGTGAATAAGAAGAATAGTGTTAATAGGATAATTATGTAAAGGAGAAAATGAAGGTGGAAAGAAAAGAGGAACCTTTCTATTTCACACAGAATTTCTTTCCGGAATAGAGTTGCTTCTATCCTTTCATTCTCTTGAGAAACAGATAAGGGTTAGGGCTAGGAGGAATACCTGTTGAATGTTGGGAAGGTGTGCACGTATCGTAGAGAGATCAGATCGATTGTGAAGAACTTCTTTTTGTCTGGGAAGGACTACCTGTAAGTAAGAATACAAGACCACCAGATCTTAGTTAGACAATAGGTGAGGGAACTGCCTTAGGCCCAGAAAATATTAGACTTCCTTTCGAAGGTGGTAAGTTCCCCATTTGATATGAATTAAAGAAAAATGATAACAAAGAACTATAAGATAATGCTTACTGGCTCCTGATGAAGATACAGGTCCAAGGAATGTGGTGGCAACAGTAAGGCTTAGTTGGGATGATCCAGTATTGGAAAGCGAGTTGATGAAGCTATCCTCAGTCTTTTCCAATGCTTGAACGAGAGTGACAGTGATCCAGTTGCTCAGTTGTAGTCTTCGGCTCGATGCTCTTCTCTACAACCTCTTCTGCTTGTTTCACTTCTCTTTCTCCTACACCAAATGAATTCCTGGATCCTTTCTTTTTGGTTGGGGGAGGTCATTAACAAGGAACTGATGGCAGTTTACGTAACCGATGGCGATAGTCGAGCAGGAACCGATGTCGGTTAGGTCAAAGTGGCTATTTTTAGTAAAACAGCCATCTTTCCCTCCTTTTCTCCCAAGGGATCAGTTGTGGGCTTGGTCAAGTCATTATTTGGCTCGTTTTGGTGTGGGTGAGGGGTGATGAGTCATGGATGTGGGTTTGGACCAAGTCATAGGTCTTTATTAGGTAGGTTTAGGGTTAGGGCTAGGTCATGGTGAGCTGGCGAGATGAGGTGGCGGGTTTGGAGATGCGGATTTATTAATTATAAGGTAATTAATAAATCATCAGGTGTGTAAGGTTTTAGGTGGTGAGGTAGGGTTGGGTTGCGGGATGAGATACGAGGTAAAGGGATTTCGTAAAACCCAAATTTGGTGTCTACATTTTCCCCTTGTTGTCGTGTAGCTTGTATTTTAAAGCTGCACTGACAAAAATAAAAATTGGTTGCCCCAGTTAAGGGTATAGGTAATCCCCCTCAAATCTATCACAGATTAAGGCGACGGGAAATCATAGGATAGGGTTGATAAAGGGTGTCATTATGATGAGATGATGGTCAATATGGTGGGGTAAGTTCAAGGACGTTTGCTTGACTGCAGTGTTGAAATGATTTTGTTGAGTTTGTGACCTGAGTTGGTACATGAATTGAGTGGAGCAAAAAAGTAATTCATAGGCCCCAGGTCGATCAGTTTATCCAAACAAGGTTGATATAATCCTGAGTATCCTGCTAAGGAGATTTTGAAGTATGGCACATCCAGGAGGAGCATAACGGTGCTCGAGGTAGCTGGACCACCACCACCTATCCCACCACGATGACATGTAGTCGTACTAGTAGGTTCTAAATCCCTATGGTATGTGAAGTTGATGAATTTAGCTAGGATGTCACGGTCTCGGTCTAAGCAAAGCTAAAATGGCTGATCAATTCAATGTATAAATGAAGGTCAATCGCTAAAACACGAACAGGTAGAGCTCGATTAAACAAACAGTCTAACATTATAGGGTAGGTATAGAATTTAGTAATTTGTGGGCCTCGGTTGATAGGTACTTAAAATGGTGCAGCTGTGGGATTAGGCCGTCATTGGTTAGTTATCCGGCCCCGAGCTCGGGCACAATGACCGATGTCGGTCACTAAGTGACCAACATGGGTCACCACACAAGCTTTTAAGATGTTGTGGGTTGCAGAGACCTTGCGTCAGTCATGGGCCGATTGGTTTGTTGCGTGCCTAAAAATAGGGTACAGGCCAAGTGATTGGGGACCGATGGCCTTCGTGTTGGTGACCAGTACCGGTTATGTTGCGGCCTTAGGTCGGGCCAAGGGTGTGAAAGTTATTGTGTGCGGACTTGTTGTCGGGCCAAGTAGGATTGGATGTGGCCTTGGGTCGGGCCGGTTGGAAAAGTTACAGCCTTGGGTTGGGCCAAGGTGATTGGGCTGCAGCCTAATCGGGTGGTCGGCCAATTGAGTGGGGTACGGCCTTGTAGGTTGTGGCCCATGAATTCAAAAAAAGGCTATTGTAGGTGTTTTTTTTGGCTGGGGGTAGGCGATGTTGTGAAAAATGGGTAGTTCAGTTTTGGAAAGAGTAGGACTGATGTAGTTAGGGTAATTTTTACTAGGTAGGCTAGCAGCTGACGATATCGGTTCAGTTATGACCGCCTATACTAGTTAGGATGCGACCACATGTGACTACGGTTTTCTAGTGGTCAGTCATGCCATAACTTGATACTCGGTTAGAGGTCAAGAGACCTATAGGGCTGAAAAAAGGGACCACAGCGTGATCATTTTCCTCATTGTCAGATTTGAGTGCAGCAACCAATGTCTTCCATCTCGTTACTGGAGTGTTGAAGGTGATTCTATTGAGTTTGTGTATCTGAGTCCTAAGCACTACCGTTGAGTAGGAGGAGGCGAGTGTATCTGGTAGGCCCCATGTTGAGACAGCGATGGACAGCAGTCCTGATTGGTATTCGAGGACCTTGCTGAGGAGATTTGGAGATATGGCACAGCCTAGAGCGAGCAGGAGGTGCTGGAGCGAGCTGGACCACCACCACCTATCCCACCATGATGACGTGTAGTCGTACCGGTAGGTTCTAAATCCCTGATCTGTGTGATCAGTTGATTCGAATTCCCAGACTCAGGATGTGAGGTCACTTCCCACGTAGGAATCTGATGTGAGTATTCCATAGTAAATAAATGAAGGTAGCACATCTGCTATGAATGGGCAGTGGGTAGATATGTTAGGTGCAGCTCATACAGAGAGCTAGGGTGGGTAAATCGCCGTATGAGGTAATTGGGTTGGGTAGATAGGTTAAAAACAGAAAAAAGGGGATTTGGGGGCTACGTTGTTCGATCCGGCCCCAAAATCCCACAGTGACCGATGTTTACGTCACGGTAAGGCGACCCCAGCATCTAGGGCACGCACGTAAGTTGTATAAGGTGTTGTGGGTTTCAGAGACCGGTTGTCGGTCATGTGCCGACCGACGTTGGTGCATAAAAAGTCAGGGAATCAGCCCCACTAGCCAGGGGTGGCACGGACCCGCTACATGGTGGTCGAGAGCGTGACTGGTACCAGTTATCATGGGTAGGGGGAAAGGATGTGACTAGATGGTATTGTGTTGGTTTGACTATCAGCCATAGGCGGGTCACAGAGCTGAGACATTGTGGGGTCATAGATCACAGGGGGCCACAGGTAGAGTTGGTAGGAAAGGTTATTGACGGGTAGGGGTTATATCCGGCACAGTGGTGCCAGCTGAGTGGGGTAGCCGTGGTAGGGTGTGAGAGAGCTAAGTAACCCCAGGGGATATTGCTAGGTGTTTTGTTGGGTGGGGTTAGTGATATTGGTCTGCGTTATTGGGTAGTTGTTTATGGAAAGCATGTAGTGCCCTGATGTGATGTGGGTCATGTTTCTTGTAGGCACACTAGCCTGTTGAGCCGATGTGAGATCAGATGTATAGCCTCTAATACCGGCATGATGCAGCCAAGTATATTTTTGACATGAGAGGCCAGCCTGCGAGCCGAGTCGAGATTTTGACAGAGACAGCGGCCTGCGTGCCGACTTTGTATTTTTGGTTTGTATGATAGAGGCCCCATGCATGGTAATTTGTATATTGTAACATTGTTTTGATGATATATATAGATGATGAGGTTGATCCATGTGGTGTGTGTAATTGTGGATTTGGTGCATATATTATAATGCTTTATATTTTTGTGTTGATGGTATTGGAATGTTTGTGATGTATATATAAATGATGTGGATGATGGTTTAATGATATGCATATGTTTTGAAATATTGATGTTTAGTATGATGATGGATGTTGATAGTGATGTCATTATGCAGGGAAAAGAGGCGGGCGCCACCAAAGTTTTGCAAAAAAACAAATAGAAGGCCTCGATATCAAGCAAAATAGGTGTAGGCTGACCGATATCAGTTAGATAACCGATGCCGGTTACGTTTGACCGATACTGGTTCTTATAACCGACATCGGTTATGTTAAAACAAACTTTTCTAAAAATAGAAAAGCTGGGGAAGCAATTTTTGATTCTTATATTTAGAGTCATGCAACATGTTAAATAGGAAGATACGAGGCTTTTATCGTCCCTACAGGGTAGTTACATGGGAGAATTGAGTGATAAGGAGGAAAGAGACAGCTACAGTGATCGTGAGCTTGGAGTAAGAAGGCGTAAAGGTAAGTAATAGTGAAGAGGGTGGTGAACATGGCTGAACAAGGAGAAGCATCTATCGGGCAGAGAGGAGAGGGAAGACAACTTCCACCTCAAACTGCTGCATCCCAGGAAGTATATATGATGTTTTGGTTGTAATTGAGATTTTACATGGTTATAAATAGAATGTGGGTAAGGTAAATTGGTAGAAAGGTGATAGGCAAGAGCTTGGGATGGGGTGAGTGTTATAGGGTAGGTAATCAGGTGTTGGAGATATGTGCATAGGGATAGAGAGGGGGAAAACGAGCACAGAATTTATCATAGGTGGTATTTTTTGAGTGGGGTGGTTGGAATTGACAGTGACCAACATCGTTTAGGAATAACCATGGTATCGGTTAGGTAACCGGTAGTCGGTTGTCTATAACCGATATCGGTTACTGTGTAAAGTTTTGGATTGTGATAAAAAACACGTGGGAAGTTATCTGTTGATTTGTTGTTTGTTGGTTTAATGTGTGCAGGCAAAGGCAGGGTTGAGGATGAATGATAGGGTGCCATCTTTGTTGTCACGGGTCCAAGTGGATGTAACACCAGCTGAGTGGGCATTAATAAACCATGTGGGGTTAAGCGGAATCCGTTATTATTCGCGGATCGCATGTAATCATGCTATGTTGCAGGTGCGTTGATTGAGAGATGGAATCCTGAAAAGAATACCTTTCATTCTGCTAACAGGGGAGATGATAATGATGTTTGAAGATGTGTTCTAAATTCTGAGACTCCCAATTATAGGAAGACCAATGTATCAGGAAGGGGCCTAACGCGGCGCGGGCAGCGATAATGACAGTATTTGGTCCAGTCTGCACGAGATTTGACACAAGTGATGTTTGACATTCACTTATGATATAATGTTTGTGGCACACCCTGAGGCAACAAGGTTAGCAGTGGTATTAATGATAGCGGTGGGGTATTATGCATTACCTAGAGTGGTCGGGGAAAGATTTCTAAAATCATTGATGTGTATGATTTGTGAGATGATAGAAGGTAGCATTACTTTCGCATGAGCACCTGCATATCTTGCGGAGCTATACAGGGGTTTATGGGCATGTAGGTGAAATCATAGGACTATACTAGATTGTGCATACTTATTACATTGTTGGGCCTATGAGCACATTTTGTGTTAGTGACCAATAGGCTGACCAATTCAGGGAGAAGAGACAAGAATGCAGAGGTTAGCATTTAGATGATGGGTCTAGACAGAACAAGAGGCAAGAGCCGAAACCGTGATAGATGACACCAAGTATTATAGGCAGATGTGGGAGATGGTGATGATTACAGATATTCATTGGAGACCGTATGGGAACTACATGGTGATCGTGAACATAGCTGAGGATTTGAGGGGTGTAGAGCGATTAAGGTGGATTGTGGGACACAGGCCAGGTGAGTACAAGAGGATTCCTCTAGATCACGTGCAGTGACAATTTGGATTTGTTTCATGATATACCCATGGCTCATAGACCATACAGGAGGATCGATGCTGAGGCACCCCTCTCACTTCCACGACCGACACTTCCAGAAGGACCAAAGGAGACAGCAGCCGATCGCAAGCTAATGGATGCAGGAGTGACAGAGTCTTATAGATTATGGTGGGTAGCAGAGCTGCGAGGTACACGTGAGAGGGCCAATCATCCTGACATAGCTGTGATTACAGTGAAGAGAGACCACCTGCAGGGTTTAGTTCACTAGCTTCAAACATAGGTGAATGAGAGAATGGGATTGTTAGAGGTTTCGCAGTCACAAGTGGAGAGGCTAGAGGAAAGATTCCTCCATGCGAGAGGGCGTATTCGTATGTTACAGAAGAAATTGGAGGATCGGTGGGAGGATCCAATAGCAGTGGACCCTTTGAGGGTGGAGAGGCCAGGTGAGTGGTGTCGACGATCACCATCACTACTAGTTCAGGATGAGACACGGGGGCCGACGTGAATTTTATAGGGGTAGAAGAATAAACGAGGAAACCGACCTGCGTGTCAATGATAGCGAAGGTGTATTTGTTTAACATCTAAATAAAATTGAATATGTATGTTGATTTTGAGTTGATAATAATAAGAAATGGTTGTGTTTTGAATGTTTGGATCAATAAAGGACAAAAAGTGAGTGTTGTCAATATAAATATGTGAAAATATTTATATTTTTAAGCAAAACACAACACATGATAGGTTATGGTAGGGGATGGTCGAGCTAACCTTGGGAGACCCTCTGTCTCCTAAGTGCTGCCTACATAGCCCATTGCATAAAGCAAGGAGGGGCCTCAGACCGATGTAGTTCTCCCTTAGGACCAGGGAGAGGTGAATTCAGGCAATTTGGTTGTGGTTAGGTAATTTTTTGGTTGGTAAAAGTTTGATGTTAGTAGAGTAATGTTGTTCGTGTTGATGTGGTTATAGGTGAATTGAGGGTTAGCTTACCCAAGCATTAGGGAACCGTGTCCTGATTAAGGTCAACATATAATCCTAGATTCAGGTAAAAGAGGCAAAAATGTCCCATAGTTGGAAAGAGCTAAACAAATCACGTATTATCATAGGATGAGCTTGAATCTCTAGGTACCTTGCATAGGCGAGAAGTTGATAGGTGAAAAGAGTTGTATAATCACAATATATCGGATATACGTCACGTCCCTCAAGTTTTGTTATTTGTGAAGAATGGTGAGGTGAGGTGGATGGTATAACTAGGGCATAGAGGATTCGTTATAAGGTGATTATTTTGACGAAATAGATCCAAACCTAGATAGACGATTTCATGACTCAAAAGTGCTTTTGAATACTACTTTTATTTTTTTGTATATAGACTGATCGATGCAGGAAGTCTATATGGGATATACATTTTATTGTTTCTTGAGGTCTTCACGAAGCTGATCAATGCGAGAAGCTTCTGATAGAGGCTAACTTTGTATAGTTGTCCTTCAAGGGAGCAGTCTACTTATAGTAGCATGATGCAGCTTTGCACATAGTTGTCCTTCGAGGGAGCAGTCTAGTGTATAATAACAGATGTAGCTTTGCACATAGCTGTCCTTCGAGGGAACAGTCTATTTTATAGCTTAGAGGTCTAGACATTTGTTTCAACATGAAGCATCTAGTTTTGTAGGAATTTTGACTCAAGAATATCCCAGAATTGTATAATTAAGAACTTTTTATTTTGATACTTTTAAGTCATGGACCAAACTAAAAAGGGGAAGGCATCTTTAAGAAGAGGTGATGATCAGACCATGTGAGCTTGATTCCATTTTGAGATGCATGAAACAAGGTATATGAGGTGGTAAATGAGCTCAAGGGACGAGCGCAAGGTAGATAAGAAGTGATGTAACACTAAATTCAATAGTAGAATAGTCAGAGATGCAAGGAATTAAGGGGTTCAGGCTCGGGTTTACCATTAAGCGAAGCTAAATGATAAGTACCTGATCCATAGGTGTGAGTGATAATGTAAGGCCCAATCCAATTAGGAGAAAATTTTCCACGTTTTCTCTTTTCTAGTTTGGTTACATGTTGATTCTCTTTAAGGACAAGATCACCAATCTTAAAGGTACACCCATGAATTCGCTTATCATAAGCGCGCTTAATGCACTTTTGATAAATTTGCAGGTGGTCAAGAGCTGTAAGATGATGCTCATCAAGAAGCTCTAATTGGGCTAACCACTCTTAGCGGAAGTCATCATTGGCGAGAATATCCTGAAGAGATATTCTGAGAGAAGGGATTTGTATTTCGAGAGGAAAGATAGCCTCGGTACCATACACTAGACAGAATGGTGTGGCATTAGTAGAAGTACGAATGCTGGTATGATAAGCCCAAAGGGAAAAGGGGATGTGATCATGTCAGTTTTTTCCAGAATTGTTAACGACTTTCATCAGAATTGTGATTAAGGTTTTGTTAGAAGATTCAGCTTGTCCATTTACTTGTGGATAGTAGGGTGATGAGAAGCTAAGTTTGATACCAAAGTTGTCACAAAGGTCTTGTAGCAACTTATTTTTGAAAGATTTTCTATTATATGTTATCAGGCGATGCGGAACACCAAAACGACAGATGATGTGATGATTGATGAACTCAATGATTTTTTCTTTTTTGGTTGAAATGAGTGGAACGGCTTCCACCCATTTAGTGTAATATTCATTTTCCATGATGATCCAACGGTGATGCTGCGAAGAAGGCGGGTGAATCTCACCAATAAGGTCTACACCCCATTGTGAGAAAGGCCAAAGATCTCGTGTGACCTGTAACGGGTGGCTAGGAGTATGTTGAAGGTTGGCATGTTGTTGACACATAACACAATGCTTAACATATTCGCAGCAATATTTATTGAGAGTAGGCCAATAATATCCTAGGCGAAGGATCCACTTGGCCATGGCGAGGCCACTAAAGTGCCCACCAAAAAGTCCGTCATGGATTTTTTGGGTGGTATGAGCAACTTCAGCACTGGTTAGACAGCGAAGGAGGATACCATCAAAGCCACGTTTATAGAGGAGTCCCCCCCATGACGACATAACAAGAAACACTTTTAAGAAAAGCACGTTTACCATTACTAGTAAGGTCAAGTGGTAGAACAGAGGTTGTAAGATAGTCGTGAAACTGGTTATACCAGGTATCCTGCAAATCAGTAGATACATTATTTACCATACAAACATCTAGAACTAAGTAAGATGGGGAAAAGAGTTGTTGGAAAAAGACAAATATGTCCGAGTCAGTTGGTGAGGCCAGAATTTGTGAGGCCAAGCAAGCCATAGTATCTACAAATTTATTAGTTGAGCAGGGAATGGTTTGAATAGAATAATGAGAAAATAAGGTCAAAAGTGAATCCACGTAATGTTTGTACTTTTGAAGTTCCTAATTTTTACATTGGTAGATGTCAGTAACTTGATTTACTACCAATTGAGAGTCACCAAAAATATTAATAGACTTCACACCTAAGTGTAACGCAACATGGAGACCCAAAACAAGGGCCTCGTATTCCGCTGTGTTGTTAGTGTAGGGGGAAATTGAACCTGAATGAAAGAGGCATAGTTCACCTTCAAGAGGAATGAGAACAACACCTGCCCCTCCACCGCGCTGCTATTTAGATCCATCGAAGAAGAGGGTCATTGGATATGACACATCACTGACTGAAAGAGTTGCGATGAGCTCATCAGGGAAAGTAAAATTGGTAAATTGTTCCCCAGGTAAAGGGGCTTCCGTGAGTTGGACTGCGATAGTTTGTCCTTTGACTAATTTTTGGTGTACAAACTCAAGGTCAAGGTCGGTGAGTAGCATAAGCCATCGGGCGATGCGTTGGTTTAGATGAGGTTTGGTGTACATATAATGTATGGGGTCAGCATTGGTGATCACAAAAGTTTTGTGATTTAGGAGGTAATGTCAGAGTTTGGTGGCCACAAATGATAGGGCTAGGAAAAACTTTTCTATGTGTGTATACCTAGTCTCGTAATCCACAAGAGTATGGATTATGTAATAAACTGCTTGTTCTGGATGCTCAGAGTCACGATGTGCGAGCATGGCTCCTACAGAATGGTTTGGTGGCAGAAAGGTAAAGATAGAAAGGGCGATCGTCCTGAGGTGGGATAAGCACGGGTGGCTGCAAGAGATAATCTTTAAGAGCCTCAAAGGCTTGGTGGCATTCCTCACTCCATTGAAAGACAATATCTTTTTTAAGAAGATGATGGAAAGGTTGACATTGGTCTGAGAGTTGTGAAATGAAATGATGGATAGATTGGAATTTTCTTTGCAAACTACACAATTGTTTAAGGTTAGTGGGTGGGGGAATTTCTAGGATTGATTTGACTTTAGCTGGGTCTACCTCAATGCCACGCAAAGAGATGATAAAGCCAAGGATTTTACCCAAAAGGACACCAAAGACAGATTTCTTTGGTTCAAGATGAACACAATACTGTAACAGGCGATCGAAAATAATGGTTTAAAACATCGAGATGTTCACTGCGATGTTTGGATTTTCTAAGAAGATCATCGACATAATCCTCAAGGATAGTCTGCATAATGTCATGGAAAATATAATTCATAGCTCATTGATAGGTCGCACCAGCATTCTTAAGGCCGAATGGCATGACACGATAGCATAAGGTCCCTTAACAGGTAATGAAGGCAGTTTTATGTTGATCGGCCGGGGCTACCAAAATTTGATTGTATCCCAAGAAGCCATCCATGAGAGAAAGCATCTCATGGCCCGCAGTGAGATCAACAAGTTGATCAATACTAGGTAAGGGGAAGTCATCCTTTTGGCAAGCAAGGTTAAGGTCCCGAAAATCCATGCATATCCGAAGTCCCCCTGTCACTTTAGTGACAAGTACAACATTAGAAATCCATTGCGGATAGTCAATAGGTAAGATGAAAGAAACAAAAAGAAGGTGTTGAAGCTCTTCTTTCACCAAGAGGGAAATGCGTGGATGCATTTTCTTAGTTTCTGTTTAATTGATTTGGAGTCTGGTTTCAAAGTGATGTTATGGACAGCAATGTCAGGATCGATTCCTGGCATGTCGGCGTAGGACCAAGCAAAAGCTTGATTGCAGGCATGGAGGAAGGTAGTGAAGGTGGCTTGTTCTAATGCATCAAGAGATTGTCCGATCTTTATAATGTGAGGATCATCCTCCATGTGGATGTTGATTTCTATATTCGATTCATTTAACATAGTTTGGGTGTCAGATGGTAAGGCACGTTGAATATAAGAGTCGTCTGCACCAAGGTAGGTGAGGATAGAGTCATCATCCTGGCACTCCACAACATTAATTGAAGGTGAATCTTCTTCAATCATATCTAGATACAAAAGGGGGGAGAGAATATGGGTCTTCACTATCGCGTTGATAAGTGAGAGGACCCAGGAAGATAGCATTCATGAAAAAAAAAAGTTAGGAGGGATAGCTTCCGGGTCTATCGACTCTGTGGGTGAAGATGGAAAAATGGGCGATGATGGTTCAGAAGGGGCAACGTCGTTGTTTACCTGGATACAATTAACATGAGGTTTCTTCGGTGTAGGTGGTTCAAAAAATCCAAGACCACGATGATCTTTGTGTTTGCGGGTAGTTACGGGAGTGATCGTGTGTCGGCCTTATTCATAAAGACCAAAACCAAAACCCTTCCAAGCACAGCGCATTAGGAAGGTGAGGGCAAAATGATAGTTGGTTAGATATCGAAAATCAAATTGGAAGGGGAACCACACCAAGGGGAGGTTCAGGGGTGACAGAGGATGTGTCAAAAACCCCCATATGTTAGGTTGGTGTAGCAATTAGGTGGTCCGTAGGAGATCACCTCCCCCACACGACGGTCGTAGGTAGGATGTGCATGTAACTGTCCATACTCCTGTGGGGTATGAAAGGTGCTAACATTGTATAGGCGGTATTCCCCTAGCGTAAGGTGTTGAAAAACATCTACCAAGGGGTCTGAAGTTGGGATGTTGTCTGCGAGGAAGGTAGTGGTATTCGCGGTAGTGGGTTCATTGGTTGAAGGTGTGAGTGTGGTTAAGGTGGATGGTGGAGACGTGGTTGAAGTAGATGGTTGGGCTGGATCAATGGGTGCCTTGACTGGTACAAGCACATCATTAGGGTGATATAACATATTACAGGTTTTGAAGGGGGAAGCGTCAGCTTTGACGGTGTATGACTTCCCCTCATACTCGAATTTGATGCATCTATGTAATGTGGAGGAAACGCATCCCATAGCCTAGATCCAAGGGCAGCCTAACAATATGTTGTATTGGAATTCTCCCTCAAGGACATAGAAGAGTTCGGGTAAGGTACATGGCCCTACACGAATGTTAAGGATCACGGTGCCTAAAGTAGAAGTAATAGCATCATTGAATGAATGTAACATAGTGGGGTTGGCACACATACAGCTAGGAGGGATATTCATATGTTGGAAGGCTTTGGAAGAAACAATGTTTAGGCTAGTGCCCCCGTCAATCATAACACAATGTACCTGGATGTCCTGGACGTAAGCTGAGATGAAAAGAGTGGGATTAGGATCTTCTGCACCAAAGACGACAATTTCTTCTTCAAAAAAATTGACACCAACGGCTTGCTATACAGGGACAGAACTGGTTGTGGAGGTAGGTTGTTTGGTGAGAGAAGAGACGTGGTTGGGTGTTAAAATGGAAGCGACGGGAAAGGTTTCGTTAGGTAGGACCTCTATCCCTTGAAGGATCTCACTTAAAGCTTGTCGATGCAGATTCAAATGTTTGAATGAGATCATAGAGTGTCATTTTGACAAGGAGATTGGTGAAGTTTTTTTAGCATGGTGCAGTGGGAAACTCCATCAAAGATGGGATAGGCACGTCCACGAATGACCACTTTTGGTGGTGGTGCGAATCGGGATGGCAGAAGGAGAAAGAGAGGCCGCAGGTGTGCTTTCTTTAGATTTTCCATTGTTTTTCTGACCTCGAGTAGACAATGTTAATCATATTGATCTCATGAATACGAGAGGAGGAGGAAGGTGGGGATAAGTCATTATTCTCAAGAGGCGGGGTTGCAATGATGATAGATTTTGGCGAGGCAGGGACAGGTGGTATAGGAGAAGGAATCGAAGCTAAGGGCTTCTCTCTCCGTAAATTGGTCTTTCTTAGGCTGTCTATCTGAGATAGGTGACTGGTGAAGGATGGCTTTCAAAGCTTTGTATCCTTCTACATTGTGTCCTGGTGTGCGATGGTAAGCACAGATTTTATATTCATCATAACCTATAGGTCGAGGTTATAGATGGATCATAGAGTCTGAACGGGGGTAGGGAAATGGTCGCATCCCCTACCAACATATCAAGGATCTTAGAGTAAGATCCTTTGAGTGGGTCAAATTCAAATGAAGATGAGGTTGTTCATTAAGTGGGTGAGATTTTAGATTGTTTTGGTAAGGGTTGGGTGTGAGTGGTTCATACGGGTGGTGATTTAGGCAAGGGATTTTGATGAGTGATTTTAACTAGGTGTGGTTTCTTCTGCACAGAAGTTATGTTTAGTTGGTTAGATGATGAGGCCCCAGCTGACGTGGTGGCAAGAAACAACCACGGGGAAAGAGGAGTGATAGCAAATAAGTCCTTCAATGATCGAGTTTGCTTAGGTTTGGTAGGTAGGCTAGATACTTGGGGCGACAGTGTTGATACGCCCGTGCGTGTTCTGTAGGGGTGCAAAAGGTATAGGTCGTGTTAAAGAAGATGTGGGAGGCAAGGTGTATTGTGGCAAGGTGGAGGGGTGAGGCCCTAATATAGAAGCTAGGTGTGATGGTGAAGGCTGAAGCTGAGCCTCTTGTATCGGTGTGATCAGGGGCTAGGGTTTTAGTTGTGGAAGAGGTATAGATTGGACTTGAGGAGATTGGGTTTGTCTCCTAGGTGGATTGATGGCAGTATTTTTGGATAAATCTAAACATTTAGGTGGGTGTGTCCAGGCTGGGAATTGGTGAAGTCCCAAGTGTAAGGGAAGGCTTGGTTAGGTTGATAGAGATGGCTGAGGGATTTGATAGAGATGAGGGGGGTGAAGGTGAGGACATAGGCATTTTGAGATTTTGTAAACATCTCGGGTATATGGTAGAGGTGTCTGGATTAGTCATCTGCATTTGAGTAGAGCAGGGTGTACTCAAGCACTCCCATAAGGCTCGTCTATCTTCTGAGGGATGACACTCTTCACGTGTAAACAATAACTTTGGTATGGAAGAGAGATGGCTTGTGATTCTGGTCCACTGTGGGTGTGATACAGGGGGTAAATGAGGCACCGTATCAATGGGTACTAAGAGGTCAACCGGTCACTGGAAAGATTTAGGTGATGAAGAACTAATCGGTAGAAGGGGATGTTCGAGGGGATCCGTTATGATTCAGGAGTTTAATGATGTAGGCTCAAGGGGTTTCTCCTCTAAGGGTGATAGAAAAAGTGGCAAGCCTTCTTTTGTTGTAGCAAGAGTGGTGGAAGGAGATGTTTGGGAAATAGATAAGTTAGATGACATCCGCTCACAATCTTGCAGGGATGTGGTGTAAGAAGGTTCATTTGTGAGAAGAGAACTCTAGGTGGTTAATTCCTTTATAGGTAAAGGAAAAGCAGGAATTTCCTCTCATCCTGGTGAAGGAGAAGGGGGTGAATATCCCTGCGTTGGTGAAGAAGCTTGATTCAGAATTTCCTCAATGGAAGCCCTGGGTTGGAAGTTAAAAATTGCATGGATCTCATGCACAGTCTTCTCCTCTGGCTGAGGTGTCTTGATTTGTGTTACTGTTAGATGCATGGTTTGGAAATGGTTTGTTGAAGATTTCTAAATTTCGATTAGCAGGGGAATTAGGATTATCAAGACTTATATCCCCTGCATCAACTATTTCCTGCACTATGTTTTTCAACATCTTGCAGTTTTCGTGACTGTGTCCCTTCACGCGATGGAAGTTACATAAGTCATTTAGTTTATACCAAGAAGGAATAGCACTGGTGGAATCAAACCTAGAGTGAGGTTTAACAGGAGGCAAGGTGATAGCTCCTACTTTAAGCAATTTGTCTAAGATCACACCATAAGTTTCTCCCAAGGGAGTATAATTGATGGGCTCGGCTTTATACTTATAGGTGGCTTTCGGCTGAGTATTAGACAGTGCTTGAGATTTTACCGTCACAGCATGTATGGCACCCTTTGATTTCGAAGCAGCCGATGTGTGAGAATTGGTGGTGTTGGGTTTGGTGGTAGAGTCTTGGGTCCGGAAATTTGAGCTTTTGTTGCATAACCTCAATTTCTCTTCCTCTAAGGCTCGAATCTCTAGTTTCCGAGCCATAGTAAAGGCCTCATCAAAGGTGCGAAAATTTTGAATTTGAAGGGTGGGAGAAATGTGTTTAGCACAGGCCCGCGTAAAGAGTTTGATGAGCTCGGCCTGAGGTAAGGCGTAATTAAGTTGGTTGATGAGGCCCCGCCATCGTCCAACGAAATCTGCAATAGACTCGTCTTCAAATTGTCGGATGGTGTAGAGGTCAGTAATGGATAATTTCTTCGCAATATTGATGGAGAAGTGATCCAAGAAAGATTGGGCTAGCTGGTTAAAGGAGAAGATTGACTACTGGGTTAAAGCATTGTACCACTCCAAGGCAGGTCCTGAAAAGGACATGGGAAAGGTACGGACTAGTAAGGCATCGTTATGAGCAATCAGATAGCATGCATGCCTGAACGATCACAAGTGTTGTTGAGGGTCCTCTTTACTATTAAAGTGAGTAAATTTTGGTAATTCCCATTGAGGAGGATATGTATGAAGGGGGACAGAAGGATGAATAGGCTCCCGACAAACTTTCTCGTATGTCAGGGTGTTACGACTTCCTGAAACAGAAGCCTCAAGATTTTGCATCTTGTCCATCATCTGTTTTATTAAATCATTGGTTGGGCTAGATGATGGTGTTGTCATTGTAAACAGAGGAGGATTGGTCCAAGATCTGCTACCAGACAATGGTGGGATTGAATGTTGGTAAGATAATGGTGATGAATGTGTTGGGGCAGCCGAATAAGGGTGTCCTATATAAGAGGTTGAGGCCACCGGATGAATTTGTGGAAATGAAAAGGTGGGCGAAACTTGTGAGGGAAAGCTCGTGTGTATAGGTGGCAGAGAGCAAGTGATGAAAGAGGCAACCTGTGAGAGAGATGAGGTAGGGGCAGTGGACGGTAGTGATATGTGGGGTCCCATAGTAACAAGAGGAAAACCAATCGATGCAGTATGAACCACCAAAGCTACTGATCTGGGAGACAGGGCTAAGGATGAAGATGGTAAGGTGGAGTTATTAGGTGGGGAAGGGGCTAAGTGAGTGGCGATACTAATAGGCATACCAATGAGGAGCTGACCGTCGGGTGCACGGTCAGGGGTATGAGACAAATAATATTGTACGGCGCTAGGATTAGCATCCAAAAATTTGGCAAATTCCTTATCTCCTACAGGGATCTTGGGAAAATTGTTGGTATCCATAGGATTCCCCATAGGATGCGAAGGGGGTGACTCAGGTAAAGGCACGGAATAGGCATGTGAAACCATGGCTGATGCTTATTTCCGGGTGATAACAACCATGGAAAATAGGACACAGTAGGGATTTAATCAATCCTGAATGAAAATAGCAACAAAATGTTGGAATTGATAGGTTGCTGGTGTGTCAAGAACTATTAAACACAGTAACTGATATCAGTCAAATAACTGATGTCCGTCAGAATGTAACCGGCGTCGGTCAGTTAACCGATGTCGATAGTATGCGACCGGTGTCGGTCACTGTGAAAGAAAAGAGAGGATGTAAGAAGCTGCTTAGTTTGGGGATAACAATGCTTAATATACCTACCAAATTGTCTTGAAGTGATCACTAAAATAGTGTATGACAGAGAAACAGAACTAAAAACAAGCAAGATGCACAATCAAATCAATAGACTAACCCTAGGATTAGTTTTAATCACTTTGGTCTTATGCCTTGGACGCCAGATGATGTCAATCCTAAACAAGAGACCTAAGGGAGATGTCAAGTTTGTTTTGGCTCATAAGGCTACCTCAATCGGGCAGAGGAATACCGCGGGAAGGGGGGGATGTTTGAGCTATCGTGTTGATTATGATGTGATTTGGTATGTGTTATGCAGTGAGAATAAGATTAATTTCTCATCAATACCGTGGATATCACCCCCACGTGTATGACCTGTTAATTAATCTACGTTTACTAGAATTAAAAACAGCAAGCAAGAATGTGATGTACGTGTTTTAAACCCAAATCGAAAATGATATTCGATGAAGCAAACAAGATGACTTTCACTAATGCAAATATTCTAAAGAAAGACAAATTCTTTTACCAAAATGACAAAATATTTTATGAATATTTAGAAGAAAGAAACAGCAAGTATGCTCCCTACATGAAAGCAAGCAAGAAATAAAGAAACCCAAAATGGGTCCCACCAGGCATGCCAAAATGTTTCACACATAATTTCTTTCGGGAATAGAGTTGCTTCTATCCTTTCATTCTCTTGAGAAATAGATAAGGGTTAGGGCTAGGAGGAATACTTGTTGAATGTTGGGAAGGTGTGCACGTACCATAGAGAGATCAGATCGATTGTGAAGAACTCTTTTTTGTCTGGGAAGGACTACCTGTAAGTAAGAATACAAGACCACCAGATCTTAGTTAGACAATAGGTGAGGGAACTGCCTTAGGCCCAGGAAATATTAGACTTCCTTTCGAAGGTGGTCAGTTCCCCATTTGATATAAATTAAAGCAAAATGATAACAAAGAACTACAAGATAATACTTATTGGTTCTTGATGAAGATACAGGTCCAAGGAATGTGATGGTGACAGTAAGGCTTAGTTGGGATGATTCAGTATTGGAAAGTGAGCTGATGAAGCTATCCTCAGTCTTTTCCAATGCTTGAACAAGGGTGATAGCGATCCAGTTGCTCAGTTACAGTCTTTGTGCTCAATGCTCTTCTCTACAACCTCTTCTTCTTGTTTCACTTCTCTTTTTCCTACCCTAAATGAATTCCCGATCCTTTCTTTTTGGTTGGGGAAGGTCATTAACAGGGAACCGATGGCGGTTACATAACCGACGGCGGTCGAGTAGGAACCGATGTTGGTTAGGTCAAAGTGGCTATTTTTAGTAAAACAACCATCTTTCCCTCCTTTTCTCCCGAGGGATCAGTTGTGGGCTTGGTCAAGTCATTATTTGGCTTGTTTTGGTGCGGGTGAGGGGTGATGAATCATGGATATGGGTCTAGACCAAGTCATAGGTCTTAATTAGGTTGGTTTAGGGTTAGGGCTAGGTCATGGTGAGGTGGTGAGATGAGGTGGCGGGTTTGGAGATGTGGATTTATTAATTATAAGGTAATTAATAAATCATTAGGTGTGTAAGGTTTTAGGTGGTGAGGTAGGGTTAGGTTGCAGGATGAGATACGGGGTAAAGGGCCTCGTAAGACCCAAATTTGGTGTCTACATTTGCCCCTTGTTGTCGTGTAGCTTGTATTTTAAAGCTGCACTGACAAAAATAAAAAGTGGTTGCCCCAGTTAAGGGTATAGGTAATCCCCCTCAAATCTATCACAGATTGAGGCGACGTGAAATCAGGGATAGGGTTGATAAAGGGTGAATTATGATGAGATGATGGTAAGATGGTGGGGTAAGTTCAAGGAGGCAGACGTACGTTGAAATGTAGTAGTGTGACCAAGGTACATGAATTGAAGAGCAAAAAAGCAATTCATAGGCAAAGGTTGATAGTTTATCCAAACAAGGTTGATATAATCCTGGTATCCAAGGCATAGGAAGTAGCTCCAGGGGATATAACGGGTAAGGTACCAGAACGTTTAGGCATGTTCGGCAGTACCAAATGGTTGGTTTGGTTGAGATAAACGTCACGGTCTGGGTCTAAGCAAAGCTGGTTGGCTGATCAATTCAAGTATCCTAGTCATGCTAAAACACAAACAGGTGAGCTCGATTGAACAAACAACTACATTATGGGGGGATAGAATCGTAATTTGCAGGCTTCAGTCGAGGTACTTAATTGGTGCGGTCGTGGGTCAGGCCGATTGGTTGGTTGTGGCCTTGGGTCAGGCCAAGTGATAGGGTGCGGCCTTAGGCCGGGCCGGCTAGTTTGTTGTGGCCTTGGGTCGGGACGATTGGTTTGTTGCGGCCTTGGGTCGGCCCAAGTGATTGGATGCAGCCTTAGGTCGGGCCGGTTGGTTTGTTGTAGCCTTGGGTCGGGCCGGTTGGTTTGTTACGGCTTTGGGTCGGGCCAAGTGATTGGTTGTGGCCTTGGGTTGGGCCAGTTGGTTTGTTGTGGCCTTGGGTCGGGCCGATTGGTTTGTTGCAGCCTTGGGTCGGGCCAAGTGATTGGATGCGGCCTTGGGTCAGGCCAATTGGTTTATTGCGGCCTTGCGTCGGGCCGGTTGGTTTTTTGTAGCCTTGGGTTGGGCGAAGTGATTGGTTGTGGCCTTGGGTCGGGCCAGTTGGTTTGTTGCGGCCTTGGGTCGGGCCAGCTTGTTTGTTGCGGACTTGGGTCGGGCCAAGTGATTGGTTGCGGCCTTGGTTTGGGACGGTTGGTTTGTTGCGGCCTTGGGTCGGGCCAATTGGTTTGTTGTGGCCTTGGGTTGGGCCAAGTGATTGGTTGCAGTCTTGGGTCAGCCAATTGAGTGGTTACGGCCTTGGGTTGGGCACATGAATTCAAAATAAGGCTATTTAGCAAAGGCCAGGGAGTAGGCAATG
This sequence comes from Taxus chinensis, assembly GCA_019776745.2. NCBI lineage: Eukaryota > Viridiplantae > Streptophyta > Pinopsida > Cupressales > Taxaceae > Taxus > Taxus chinensis. The sequence continues at coordinate 942,489,160 of CM034148.1, read as the reverse complement.
TGGTGAAAAAATAGAGTTCGGTGGAGAAGGATAGGAGTTAGGGTAAACTAGGTAGGTAATCTGATATCGGTTAGTTATGACCGCTATCGATTAGACGACCGATATCAGTTTTCTAGGGCGCGCCATAACCGATATCGGTTAGAGGTCAAAACCTATAAAAAGAAAAAGTACGGCGTGTCATTTTCACATTGTCAATTTGAGTGCCAACCGTTTTCTTTGTAAATGGGTATAAATATGATGATCTGCAAGTCATTTGATATGTGAAGATGTAAAATTTTTAGCAAGATATGGAAAGAATACCATGTGCAAGACACGAGTTTCGGCCGTTATGAGTTGGTTTACCTAGTTTTTGTGATTTTTACAAAAAATTTTATTTTTTGGAGAATTTTTGAATTTTTTTTAGATTTTGGATGGATATATATGTTTTTTATATTTTTAATTTTAAATGGGTTGGATGCACAGAAGAAAGTAGAAGAATTAGTAAGAATCTCCCAGATGCAAAATAAATGTCCCAAGGAAAAGAAAGAAGCCGCAGGCGGCAAATAATGCCATAGCACAATGGAAAAATTAGTAAAATAATTATGTAATAAAAAAAATTATTCGATGGAGTGTGCAGAAGAAAGGATATCTCCTAAGAGTAATAAAATTGTCCTAGTGAGAAAAAATGAGAACTGGATTGGCAAAGAAGGCCCCAGCACGATGAAAAATGAAAGAAAGAAAAAAAAATTATTTAAATAAAATAATTATTCTCGACGAGTAGAAGAAGAGTTAGAGCAACAACGGTGGTCAAAACAGTCTTCTCAGGATCATGGCTAGTGAGAATGGTTTAATATAACCCACCCGAGGGGGTAAATCATTACAACCAATTCATTTGTAACCAACCACTGCCAAAAATTTATCGTGAGACCCCTGATAGCGACGAGGAAGATGGTGAGAGGAAGAGCCCGTAGGAGATGAACTGACTGAGTTTAGGAGTATGCCTAGCACGCAAACGATGGCTTCTTTGTGAGTACCTTGACTTATTTCATCAATTACACATTTAATATTGTAATTAATTCCTTAATGAATAGTGTAGACATAGGGTATAGCGTAGGTATACATGCGCGGGGGTGCAAGTACCCCTGAAGCTTATACGCACATGTGCAGGCACTAGAAAATGTGTGTGTGTGTGTGTGCGCATACACCCCAAAAAGTGTATGCATACCCACGCACATGCATATAGTACATGTGCCCACATGCATGCACTAAAACCTTGGTGCACACACACCCCTGCACACACACAGGTGGGACAAACATAGCGCAAGCGCCTTGAGGTGGATGCACACATGAGTGCCCGCCAAAAAGGAGGAACACACGTAACAAGGTGTGTACATGCATATAATGGCGTATAGGCACCTAGAAGAGAGAAATAAGAGGGGGAAATGCCAAATAAATGACACTTATAAGAAAAATAAAATTTAGCGGAGGATAGAAGAACTTAGAAGAATTGTTAGTGTCTAATACACGCATTGTTTTGTAGAGATGGTTGCCTACGTTGCAGATGCAAGAGAGACACACTCGCATAGTCAAGATGGAGGGGAGCAGGCACTAAAGAGACCATTGTGTGATGGAGATACTACTGGAGGCAGTTGGCTTAGGCTATGTAGCGTGGATGCCATCAATTACCCTATACCATGGCTTATTGACTACTTTGATTGAGTGGTGGCACAGTGAGAGCTAGTGCTTTAGGCTCCCCACATGAGATATGACCGTCACACTAGAGGACATATGGCAGATTTTACACATTCCCATTGTAGGCTCCATGATTGAGTATATGAGCAATTTTGGTTTGATTACTGCAGTAATTAGTGACATATTTAGCCATGATGAGATACCCCACGAGGGTATTACAGTGTCTTTACATGATTGTATAGCTGATCCGACTCTTCACCGGGGGCCACTTTACTTGATGGCTCTTATCATTGGGTTCTTACTCACTAATAAGACAAGAACATCATTTATGATGGGATTGATCACATCAGTTCAAGGATTATTCAGTGGTGAGTGATATTGCTGGGGCCAATGTATATTGGCACATTTATACTGGGATCTTCACTGTATTACTTGCCACCATCAGAAGACGGTGGGGCCGATGTCTTTGCTACAAATCTGGTCCTATGAGCACATATTGATTGGGCACTCTGTAGGTGCATTGCACACCTGAGATCCGGAGGACCCAAAATATATGGCATGGGTTTCTGTGGGAGACAATGTATGAGGGCAACTAGGCAGCATCTAGTATTACTGATGAGAGTTTGATGAGCTTTTAGAGAGAGAAATCGTCTAGAGGCCCTATAGACACATATAGTGTCCTGGGGATGGAGTAAAGCTTAGTGTATGTGTGGTAGAGCACTTCTTCTTGACAACCGCAGCTATATTATTGAGATATACAGGGTACACCGATGTCAGTGACAGCTGGGTAGGGTTCAAAGCGTCCCTCAGCCCGATATGTGTTATGCTTGCCACAATACAAAGAGGCGGACCATGGGGCCATGCATATAGGTAGTCTAAGCCAAGGCTAGCTTCTTATAAGTGGTACCACAAGTTTGGAAACCTTGACCGACAGATTAGAGACCCAAGCAATATACCGAATTACATGGCCTAGTATGTGATTGTTTTTTCATGGCATTTGACTATATCAGATGAGGCATGGGGAGCAGGCATTTGAGTGCCAACAGAGATCCCATATAACAACGATTGTGATGACGCAGGTGCAGGTCATGTTGGTGATATTTTTGATGGTCAGCGACATGATGGGAAAGGTTTAGTACAGGATCCTAGACAGAGCCAGTAGGAGCTAAGACAAGGATAGGGAAAAGGCCAAGCACATGGCCAAGCATAGGTACAAGGTCATGCATAAGGTATTAGGCCCAAATTATGGGACCAGGGATAGGATCAGGGCCAAGCACATGGCCAGGTATAGGGAAAGGCTCTTGTGGTGTTTTCAAGGTTACCCTGAGCTTAGAGTGGAGATGTCAAGGGACAACTAGTTGTCTTACGGTAGCAGTTTTCATAGCTGACAGTGAAGAGAGATCAGGCTTGATCTCACATTCTAGTTGTGACAGTAGATCAGGACCAAGAAAGAGCCCAGGCTGACTAGGGAGGAGATGGCTTTGTAAATTTTGATTAGATACGTCAGATGGCCTCCTAGATGGCTTAGGTGACAAGCCTACTACAGCCGACCCAGACCCAGGTACAGCCAGTGATAGTCAAGAGATATCAGCTTTGTGCAGAGTGAGCAGTGGGTCAGGCCGAGGTTGAATGCCTATCATTAGAGGTATCATCTTTTTGATGCACATATGGGATAGTGGTGATAGCTCACACCCACTGAGACTTGGCTATAGCAGAGGGTAGAGCCTGCCTACTATTGGTCATTATATTATGAGGCATTTTCATCTTATCAGTGGGCACCCACCTATAGCCAGAAGTTAAGTGGATTGACAAGATCAGAGATGCCTCAGGCATTAGTTCTGCAGCCTTGAGGGTAGCCTATAGGACTACGTGGTACATAGGTCATGGGTCCTCCACCACTTCATAGGCCAGCCAGTCCATCTGATGGTTCTAGTCAGCCATGACCCTCATTATATCCATTGATTGTACTTGTATCATTATATATAAACCTCTTATGAAGGTTTTATCATTCTTGACAGTTGTGTATGACGTACCAACTTTTTGATGCACACCTCTAATGAAGAATTTAGTTTTTTATTGATGTATATAATTTTTTATGTACACCTCTGATGAAGGAATTTATTATTTGTGCCCTTTGACAGCCCATTTTGTGTCGATGATGTATATCCTTTTTGAGACATACATTTTATACTTGTATATATAGACATTTTGTTGTGGCACAGTTGTTATGGGATGATGGAGTTTATTGTTTTGATGATTGATTACTTGGATTATGGATGTGTCATGATGTTATGTGATTTGATTTCACACTTTTGTATGTATCATGATGATAGTTGAGATGTTTGTACCACATTTCTTTGATTTTGTTATGATAGATCCATATATGATATCAATTATATTATACATGTGATTTTCTAGCTTAGTGGACAGGATGACATGATGATATTGGTGCGGGGGAGATAGATTTATATATTTTTTACCCCTCTTGCCCCCATTTGGTGATATGATATGTGATGATTAGCTTAGCATTCATGTATGATGTATACTTAGATTTTGATTTATATGATTTATAGATGATGTTAGATGTGATGATATTAATGGAAATATGATGATGTGATAACAAAAATATGTACATGCTACAAGTAAACACAATTTAATGTTAACAAAAATAACCAAATACACAATGCCAACCAAGATGAAACAACAAAACTATGTATAATTATTTACAAGCATGCAAAAACACACTTCATATGTACAAGTAATAATGAATCTAATCTAAGCAAGAAAAGATGAATCTTAAGAAATCATGTCTAAACAATAAACTATACAAATGTACAAACAAGAAACAAATATACAAGCAAACAATGTACACAAATAAATCAAGAATCAAGATAAAGTAAGTAAACTAAAGTTATATTTTTGCAAGACTGTTTTGTGAAACACTTTTCTACTTTTTTTGTGGTGTTATGATATAATTTTCTATTGTTTTGTGCTTTTGTGAAATAATTTTCTATTGTTTTGGGGGTTTTCAAAAAAAATTGAATGTTTTTGTGATTTTCTAAGGTTTTCCAAAGCTATGCACAGGTAACCAAGAAACGTGGATACCCCCAGTGTTAGATGGATAATATACAAGGGCAGGCACCACGTGTTTACAAACAAGAACGTGAAGTCACAGAATTTCCACCAGCGTTAGATGTGGGACATAAAAAGACCATCCCTTCACTGATTTATAAGAGGAGAAAAATCCAGATCAAGGCCTGACAGGATGGTTTCATAGGGAATCTTGGATGCAGGTGCAAAACTAGCCCTAGGATAAGTATAAGTAGCCTCTAGATACAAGATTCTAGTGAACAAAGAATCCTCTCGAGGTTCCGGAAACCATTTTTCACCAAGGGACCCATCCAAAGTGCCACAATTGTGTGGTTTTCACATATGGATGACCTGCTTTCTCTTTTTCTTTTTCTCTTGTTTTAATTTTTTTATGTTTTAATCATTTTTTACTTTTTTTTGTTTTCTTTTATGATTTTTTTGCCATGCTTAAGCATAGAACCACTTAAGCTGTAGGGTATTCACAGATTCTTAGAGCTCATCACGATTAGGATGGGAAAATTTATATGCTCTCGTATCATATTTGGCCACAATGACGTAAGGTCCTAACCAATGTAGTTAAAACATTCCTTTCTTCTATGTTTATGCCCTTGTGTTGAATTTATTTTATTTCATGACCAAATATCTGACCTCAAACTAATGAGGTATGATCCTTTTGTTGTAATTTCTAGAGACTTTGTTCTAATAAATTTTGAGATTGTTAAGGGCACGGATGTGCTTTTCATCTAGGAGTTCTAACTCTGCCAGCTTAGCCACTTTGTAATTCTCATCCTTGTCCAGATAATCCCTAAGAGATATTCTCAAGGAACAAATCTTGATTTCCAATGGGATGATGGATTCAGTTCTAAATACTAGGGAATAGGGTTTTGCACTAGTAGGAGTGTGAATGGAGGTCTTATAAGCCCAGAGGGCTGGGTGAATTTGAAAATTCCAGTTGCGACCTATCTTACTCCCCATCTTTTCCATGATCTAAACCAATGTTTTGTTAGTGGCTTCAGCCTTCCCATTACCTTGTGGATAATATGGTGTAGACCACTTTAATTTTATTTGAAATCGATGAAAAATGTCCATCACTATCTTGTTCTTGAATGATTTTCCATTTTCAGTAACTATGGCAGTAGGAATGTCATACCAACAAATAATGTGATTCGTAATAAACTTTGAAATCTGAGATCCTATATCATAAGTCAAAGGAACAACCTCCACACACTTAGTGAAATATTCTGTAGCTGTGATGATGTGAGTAAGACCATAAGATGAGGTAGGGGTGAGCTTTCTTGTTAAATCCACTCCCCATTTGGAGAATTGCCATGGGGTTGTGATTGGATGTAATAGCTGTGAAGGCACATGGATGAAATTTAAATACTTTTGACATAGTACTCAATTCCTTACATAGTTGCAATAGTTTTTTTCCATAGTAGCCTACGCTCTACAGTTTCTTAGTTAGAACCATTCTATTTGTATAGGTGAGACATACCCCTTCATGTACCTCTTTGATCACTTGGAATGAATTTTCTACATCGAGACAATGCAATAGATTCCCATCGTAACCATGACGATAGAGTGTATCTCCTAAAAGGGTGTAACAGGCTATCTAGAGAATAAAGCTTTGTTTTTTGGAATGGGAGATGTCAGTAGGGAAGGTGTTGTGTTTAAGATAGGTGTAGATGTGCGCATACCATGGGGAATATGGACCAACAACTTCACAATCCAAACATGATTCTGGCTGGCATAGATTCTCAACAAATAATGGCATATCATTGCTCTCTGGTATAATTTGTAGCATAGAACCAACGATTTTCATAGCGTCTGTGGATCTGTTTTTTATTCTTGGAATTTGTTCAAATGTGATACGCACAAAATACTCTTTCAAATTTTCCACCAGTTTTTTGTAGGGTATGAGCTTCTCATCCTTGACTTTATATTCATTGTTAACTTTCTTGATGATCAATTGTGAATCACCAATGATCTTAACATGATGAATATCCCATTTGATTGCAAGCTTCATCCCTGTGTTGAGTGCCTCATATTTCGTAATATTATTTGTACAAGGAAAACCAAGGTGAAAAGCTTGAGGTATAGGGTCTCCTAAAGGAGTAATTAACACCACACCTACCCCTGAACCATGAAAATTAAAAGATCCATCAAAGTGTACTTTCCACATGATAGATTCCTCAATATATAGTAATTAATTGTCTAGCAGATCTAGACTTACAGGATATGTTCCCGGTAACGGTGCTTCTATTAACTGATCAGCAAGTACTTGTTCTTTTACCAACTTTTGATGTACATAATCAATGTCAAATTCACTTAGTAGAATTATCCAATTAGCAATTCTACCTGTAAGGGCGGGTTTTGACAATATGTACTTAAGCGAGTCAACTTTTGATATAAGCTTAGTTTTAGTATTTAACAGGTAATGGTGAATTTTTTGGAAGGTAAAAACTACAGCCAAACAAGATTTTTCAATTTGAGGGTAGTTGAGTTCATAAGAAATGAGAGTATGAATGAGATAGTACATAGCTTTTTCTTTGTGTCTGAGGTCATATTGGGTGAGAAACGCACCAATAAAAAATTGAGTAGCAGAAATATACATCATGAGTGGCTCATCAAGAGTTGGAGGCATAAAAATAGGTGGATTGGTTAAGTATTGCTTAAGCAAGGCAAAGGCATGTTGTTGCTCTAGTCCCCAAATAAAGGCAACATCCTTTTTCAGTAGATGGGTGAAAAAATGACACTTGTCAGCAAGTTGGGAAATGAAGTGGTGAATGGCATGGATCTTTCCTTGTAAGTTGTGCAGTTGTTTGATGTTTTTGGGAGTAGGCATTTCAGTAATGGCAGTAACTTTAGTTGGCTCTACCTTAATCCCTATTGGTGATACAGTGAATCCAAGCAAATTTCCTAATAGTTATGCCAAACACACACTTCTTAGGATTCAATTTTACTTTGTATTCCCGTAGGTGTTCAATGATACACCACAAAATATCAGGGTGATCTGCTCTTGTCTTAGATTTCCCAAGGATATCATCCACATAGTCTTCCATGATGTCATGAATCATATCATGGAAAATCAAGGTCACTTCCCTTTGATAAGTTGCTCCTACATTTTTAAGGCCAAAGGGAATTACTTGATAATAGAAAGCCCCCTAGGGGGTATTGAAGGTCATCTTGTGTTGATCCTCATCTACTATTTTTATCTAATTCTAGCCTAAAAAGTAATCCATAAGAGATAACATTTCATATCTTGCAATTGAAGCAACAATCATATCAATATTGGGCAATGGGAAATCATCTTTTGGACATGCCTTATTAATGTCTCAAAAATCCATACAGATTCTTATCCTGACAGGTTTCTTTTGTACAGGGACTATGTTCGATATCCATTCTGAGTAATCAATAATTTGAATGAATCCTACTACAAGCAATCTTTCTAACTCTTCTTTAACTAGAAGATCCACCTCTGGATGCATTTTTCTGAGCTTTTGTTTGATGGGCTTGGTGGCTGCATGCACCACTAGGTTATGCACTACTAAGGTTGGATCCAATCCTGACATATCCTTATAGGACCTTGTGAATACATCTACAAATTCCCACAGAAGCATGATGAATGTTTTATGTTCTCGTGCTGAGAGTGAAGATCCCATTTTAACTATCTTTGGATCATCTTTTGTTCCAATATTCACACCAATGGTTTCTTCCAATAGCATTTTTGAAAAATCCTCCATAGGTGTAGGTTTAGGAGGAAGGTTGAGGTCTTCTTCCAAGGGTGTCTCTATGAGATTTTCACCCCTAGCATGGTCACTTTTCTTGTCCACTTATTTTTTCACTTGTTTGTCAACCAGCACCTCAAAGAGGTTTACACTGTGTGACTTGGACTTTGTTTTTGTTGAGGCTTCTCATTGGAGCTATTGCCCTCAATTTTTCTTAAGTTTTGTTGACCACAGAGCTTAGCTTCCTTTTTGAAGTACACATAGGTATCTAAGTCAATTTAGAAACCTTTATTATGGTCTCCAATCGGAATAGTATCTTGAATTCCCATGAGTTCTACAATGGCTTCATCATTTTCAAAGAGATCTAGTGGCACGTGACATTGTTGGTCCATTCAAAAATGCAAGGGTAACAAGGTCAATTTTAGGTCCAATAGGGGTTACGGTAATCACCACGGTATCCATGAATAGGTTCATGGAGGAAAGATTCTCATATTGGCTACAGTGGGAATCTATGTCACTGTCTAAATAATCAGAGTTATCTTCGTGCTTAGAATAGGTGGCATCTTGATCATTGGGGTGTGATCTATAGGTTTGAATGATGATGTCGTATCTTCTATCTTGAAATGTGGAAGAGGAACTAGTTCTCTCGGTCCTTGCTCATTCTTTCCACATCCTAGACCCTTGTAGCCTATGGAATACATCATTTGGTTAGACTTCTCATACTCAAGTATTTGGTAGAAAGTTAGTTGAGTATCTTCTGGTACCCAAGTCATAGGTGGGTCCAACAATTTCTCTTCAACGAGTAACCCCCCAGTAAAAAAGACCCAATAGTTTATTCATCTCTAGGCCATCTAAAATTATAATTGGGTCGGCCTCTCTTTTTAAGTGACAATGATAGGTCTGAAACCAAAAGATCTTTTTGGACATTATATTCTCCACAACCATATTCCAGAACCTTCATCTCCTATGAATCAAAAGGATAAGTTGATGTAGAAGCCTCACGGGTGCAAGAACTTAGGGAATCTAAATCTACTCGTGACTCCATAGCTTCATATTGAAGAGGAAAAGCTATATCAGCAGAGGGACACATATAGGCACCCTTACGCATAAAACTATTAAGAGCTATGTAGTGGACGAAGGGCTCTAGATCTCCTTTTATCATGACAGTGTGTCCCTTGTGTTTCAATTTGATACATTGATGGAACGTTGACAGCACAACGTACATGGCATGAATCCTTGGTCGACCAAGAATCATATTGTATGGGAGTTCCAATTCCAATACATGAAACTTTGTCTAATGATAAGTGGGTCCTACTTCCATGGGTAATGTGATTTTGTAAGTTGATTCCCATTCCGTGTTGTCGTAAGCGGTTATGGTAATGATGTGGGACTCTAGATCTTCTTCTGTATGTCCCAGTTGCTTAATTAATTTCTCCTTTTCTTCTATATCCCCTTTCTTTTCTTCTTCTTCTTCACACTATTCTTTCTTCTATTCTCTTTATATCATCTTTTCGATCATCGATCGAGTTCTTCTATCAACCCATCAAAAATCGAGGGAGAATCCTTCATTCTACTCATTTCCCTTCTACATCTTCATAATTTTACTTGTTTGTGCTTTTCAACTTTCTTTGAAGTGATGTCACTAATGCCACCCCAAAGAGGGGCAAATGTAGACACCTAAAATATGCTTACACTTAGCATTTCCTCCAATTCAATTGATTGATGACACTTTGTTAATTAGCTACTCTTTTCTCATTCTCAAATGCCCATTTACAAAACCTTCTTATTTGTATTCCTCCTATAATCAGCTAATTGGTCTAATATCTCTCTTATTAGCTAAACATTCCTCCTTTCGACCATTCAAAACCTCCCTAGTTCTCTCTGAACCACTTTTATTGGCTTCATATGCTATTTATCAGTCACAAATGATTAACCAGACCCCTCTCAACTCTCAACGAGTCTCTAAACCCTTTATAAACAATTTTTACTAGCCTAATCCTAGCTTAACTAGTCTAAAGCATGTTTACTTAGCACCTAATCCTAATATTTCTTTTTACACTTTAGTCCCACTGGGCATTTGTATGTATAATTAATACTAACACCTATTAGCTTTAATATAATGCTAAACTAAACCCATGCATCATCATGCTAAGAGCTTAAGCAAAGATAACCTATAAACATATCTACATTAGAACATGAAATGAACATTTCAAGCTAATAAGCTAAACAAATTAACTTATATCTCTTATTGAATGCTAAAATGAGATGAGATTGAACCTATGTAGATCTCTAGCAATAAAAGAGTTGATTGTATTCTTGAAATCCCAAAGTTTCCAAGAATGGAGTCTTGTCAAATCATGGCTACAAGACCACTTGACATATCTCCATATGACTTCAAAACTTGGGTGGATGAATGCAAGAAATGGAGAAGGCTAGCTCTTCTAATGGAATAATTCTCCAAGATGATAAAATGGATATAGTGTGTGCTCTATACTCATTTAGGTGTGTAGTTGTAAATATAAAGGTAGGAGGAGGGATCCTTATATAACCCAATGGATAGAAGAATCTCTACATCCCTCTTCATGTGGGATAAATGGAGAGGTTGGGTTAGTTTGTGGATATGGAAGGTTTACAAAGGGTTGAGTCAACCTTAGGAGAGTTTAGTTTGTCCTTTAGTGACCCATGTCATTTAAGGGGCTTTATTAATTAACCAAAATGATTAATTAATAGGTGTGTAAGCTTATAGAATCTTTTTAGAGGAATAATTATCATGATCTATAATATGAGAGGGATTTAATCAAATAAATTATGATTTATTGATTTAATGGAAGAGGAAGATAATAAATTAATAATAATTAATTAGTGTACATAGAAAGGGGGATTAATTAGCATAAGGTCGTTAATTGGTGTATTTGTTGGATAAAAGGGTTAATTAACTAGCGTAATGTAGTGTATTAATGATGATAGAAGATAAAATGATCATTATTGATGATATGTCGTCAATTTGTGGGAAAGAGGATAATTAGCATAATTTAAGTATTTAAATTACTTGGGTTAAATTATAGGTGTCTATAATTATGTTTCTTAGAAATGTGATTTAGATTCTGTAATGCATTAATGTGTGGATATGTTAGTTGCACCTTCTACCATTTTAAATAAGTGAATGTACTTCTACTTCTGCAAATCATCCTCCATTAATGGTGGAACCTTCTCACAAAGTTCACATAAAGGAGGGGCTAAGCATCCGTGTGTGCCTTGGGTGAGCACCCAGCACCCACTGGGTGATAGGATAGTGCGCTTGGGGTTAAAAAATAGTGTCAAGGGTAAATAAATGACTACCATTTTGATGCAAATTGTGTTTCATGTGGTTTGGTTTTGTGTGGGGGAGACTAAGTGAATTTAATCTATTAACTTCCTAATTAAACTATGTGATCACGCATAATGAAAGGTTTTTTTATTTCTGAAAAATAAATGTGAGCTCGATGAGGGAAGGAAACAAAAATGCAATTCTTTGAAAAAATAAAGGAATTAGATGTACCTGTAAAACAATTCTTTTTTTTATATTTTTTATTTTTTAACTTTTTTTAACACAGCTACAACAAAGCAAGCAAAAATCTCCCAATACAGTAACCTACAAGGGTTAGATGAAAATAGTGAATAGAAAATAGAAATGAAAGTTAGATACTAACCAACTGATAAATCAAAAATAATCTACAAAGATCATCGATGATTTATAGGAATCACTCGCAATTTACCAAAATCGCTAGCAATTTGACTGGATCGTTAGTGATTGTAGAGTAGAGAACCTAAAAGTGAAAATTGATTACTTTTAAAATGAAAGAACAGGGATGAGGTCCCACCAGGCATGCTAGAATGTAAAAAAGAGTTTTTTGTTTTCTAGTTTTAATTTAATAAAATGAAATAATAAAAACAAGCCAACCTCAAAAGACAGTAGGGTTTACTAATAACTGTGGTGACGATTTTCGATGTTTTTGGATATATCTCCTTCTCATGTCGATGAAGAAACCTATCAAACAAATATAACTAAACAAAATAGATTAGATAAATGGACAAAAGAGATTCTCAGCACAGGCCAATTCCAAGAATCCAAAGGTACTTCCTTGGAGGATGTCAACTCACTTTGATACTATTAAGTAGATTGACAATAATGATAGAAGAATGTAAATGATAAACATAGATAGAAAATCGATCAGAAGCTCTAGCACTCAAGGCTAAAGGGTAATTCCTACGTAGCTTCAAATTTGTCCTAAGTGAGGGTGGATATGATCTGAACAAACTTGAAGTAGTCATACCAGAAGTCCTTAGTTTTTTATTTGATCTCGTGGAGGAACTCAACCTAATCTTCTATATTCTCTATGTTGGTATCAAAAAAAATTACACATAGTGTAAGGTCATGAAGGACATTTTATTTCTCCCAAAACAAAGGTTACTAGACTATAGGAAGGTCATAAATGCTTGTGATAGGATGGGACCGGCCAATAACTACCATCTAAAGTAAAGTCATGCTTGTAGAATACACGTTAAATCTTCAACATTGACAAAAATTGAGACTAAACTAATAAATTGATTAAAAGATATAATTTGAAATGGATCTCTGGCGAGAATCACGATCAACTTAAGGAATTGTGGTCAATTCAAGGAATCACGGCCAATTCAAGGAATCACTGGCAATTACTAGGTAAATGACAGACTTTGATAAATAAAACTTTTGGATAATGATTTTTCATTGAATTTGATGCTTATATGAAATGTAAATAATATAACAACACATAGAAATACCTCTTAATGTATAAGTAAGCTAAAAGATGCCTCCAAATAATGAATAGAGCTGATTGAGGTTGATGAGCAGTTGTTGAAAGATGATTAATGAAAAGACTATAAAATGGACATGTTTGTAAGAGCATGAAGTTGATACAGGTCCTTGATGATCTCTGAAAATGATGTAGAGTCATTGTTGAGCCGAAAACAAAGTGCAAGTATGAGCAAAAAATTTCTGAAGATTCCTGAGAAAGGAGCAAAAAATCCTATTTATTATCACTAGCAATTAGGTAGAATCACCGATGATCCAGGTTTTTTGGGAAAACATTTAGGAAATGGTTGACACCACTTCCTAAATGGTATTTTTAGGTAAATGATGAGATAAAATGGTTAGGAGGACTTTATGGGTGATTTGGGGAGGTTAGGATGTAATTATAAAATAAATTTGGGGTGGTGTAGAGGTTTTTAAGTGGTTTTGAAGAGGTTGAGGTAGTTTGGGATAGGTAAAGAGTAATTTTATGCGTGTAAAAGTTTATTTTACTAGATAGGGGGAGGATGACTTAGGATAATGACATCAAGATGGTTTTTATATTAAATAATGTGTTTATAAGATGAAGGTAGGTGAGTTGATGAAAACTTGGTGTCTATATTTTCCCCTTTTTGTCAAGTAGTTTGTGACGATCGAACTACTACCAAAAATGGTGTGAGATAACATGTTTTGAATTTGGATGGGTAATCCCCCTCAAACTGGGGGTGATTACGATTAAGTGCAAGGATTGCTAGTTTTATTGATTTGATTGGATAGATTTGACATGTGTGCTTCATTTGAATTTTCCCCAAGATGAGATATCGAAAAATATGGATATCATAGAATCAAGTGATAAGGGAAACCAAAGGGTTCGTATCCTATACACGTATTATTTTTAAGGATAGCTAAAAGAGTGGGGATCTAAGAGATAGGGGATCCAAATGGTTCGCGACCTATAGACGTATGGCTTATCAGTGTCAAGGTCATAAAATGATTCCTTTGAAGGATGACCAGTTTTGAGGTCCTCAAAATGAGGCCCATTGCTGAAGGATGCAGTAATGTAGTTGAAAATGATGGTTTGTGATAGAAAATTTTGGATCTCTAGCAATTAAGAGGAATCACGGACAATTAAGGATAATTGTTTGGTGATTAGGGTGAATCAGGGTCGACGATTACATAAAATTGTCAGTGATCCCTCATGTGAGATAATTCTAGCTATAAATAGTCGATTTTATTAAGAAATGGTTCATTTGTGATTTGTGAGTTTAGATAGCTTAATTGAGTGATTAAAGACTGATAATTGAGCAATGGAGGCTACAAGAGTGTCAATAAGGCATAGGAGGCCCACTCAGGTAAAGGTATGTACCCTTATTAGTCGTTTTATGTGTTTTTTATTTATTTATTTTTATTTTTTGTTTTTGATGTCTGTACAAGGGCATGTTTTTGAAATCACCAAAATCACCAATGATTTTGATGGATAGCTAATGATTTAGATCAATTGCTAGTGACTTGGGTTGAATTGCTAGCAATTGATGTTTTTGTATAAAGTTGATAAAATTTTGATGAAAATTTATTCTAATTTATGTTTTTGTGTTTTGTGAATGCAGAGGAATACCAAATTGACTATCAGAGATATGATTCCATTGATTTTAGGGGATGTAAGGGAGGATATGTCATATGATTATTAGGCACACTTAAAGGTTGTGGGTTTTGTAGGGATGCGTCACTATAGATGCATCCATAGACTTCAGGTATTTTTTCTGGCATTGATGGAGAGGTGGGATCCGACCACCTATACTTTTTTATTTTTGACAAGTGAGATGACCATCACCCTGGAGGATGTGCACATGATTACTAGATTTCCCATTCATAGAGAGGGTATATATTATATTGATTATAATGAGAGGGAAGATGTGATGTGAAATTTATATAGGGAGGATGCCGATGATTTGGGTTTTATAGTGGGTGGATTTTATTATTAGGCTTTATATTCTTTGGAGATACATGGGTGTTCTCGTATGAATATGATGATGATGGGGATCACATTTTTTTCTTTTCTTAGCTCTAGTGGGGGTTTATTTCCTTGGATGATGATGGGTGTAGTTGTAGAGATGATGGAGCCTAGGATTGTCTTTGCATGGGCCGTTGTTTTACTATCATATACCTATAGGGAGAAATGGTCTTGTAGGATCCAGAAGAGGTTCTGGATCGATGTTACTTTTATATTACATTGTTGTGCCTTTGAGTATTTTTTTTGCCTCTTACTCATGGTTTTCCATGGGGAGGTGTTTATATGGTCTAGACATTAGTTGGTTTTATGTGATGGCATTCTAATGTCAGGCAAGGTGATCCAGTAAGGTGTGAGGAGTACTATAGGAAACTCCTTTTAGGGTTACAAGTGGGGTATGTGCTATGGAGAACCTATATTTGATTTCTAGTGTGGGAGGGCCATGAGAGTGAGTTGAATACAACTCAGCCAGACTTATTATTACAGGGTCATCGAGGACGGGAGTGGGAGCTTATTAGATTCAGTCACATCAGGTGACAATTTGGTCTGATTTAGGATGTATCAGAGGCTCTAATTTTGTATAGACATGATGATGGAGATGTGGAGACTCCATTACCAGTCCATTGGATGCATTATTAAATGGCTAACGAGAGATGGGCCCTGGTTATTACCGACCAGGTATGTTTGGTTTCTATAGATGATGTTAGTGTGACTATGACATTTACTACATGATGGAATGGGGCCTATAGTAAATGGTGAGGAGCCTAATCGACTCGAGGAGATAGGCGGGTGCATAGGCCCGAGTGGAGCGGGAACACCATGAGGGCGATGGGGATGGTGGTGAGGGTGTTGATGAGGTAGATGGAGTAGATATGGAGGTTTTAATTACACATTTACAAGCTAAGAAGGCTGCAGTGGAGGCAAGGCTAGGCTACAGTGGCTGTAGAGAGAGATAACTTGAGGGTCAGGTGTGATGGCTTGGTGGTGGAGAGGGTTGGGCTACATGGTGAGAAAGACACTCTTAGTCAGTAGCTAGTATAGGCTGTAGTAGATCGATACCTACAAACATCATCGAGAGACCTTGAAAAGGGCTCTCGAGATAAAAAAGACTTTAGTGATAGGTTCCAAGATGGTGGCTCAGGTGCAGGATAGTAGTCATTTGGGACCACCTGGTATGGTTAGCTTAGCTAACTACTAGTCATTACGTGATGAGTTGGCCTGTTATGAGGATCTAGTAGTGCGAGACCTACCTATTGCACTTCATTAGGTAGTATATCTAGCTCAAAGAGGAGTAATTCATAGTGTCAGTGTGGCCTTTGTGGGTCAACCACCTTGGGGTCTAAATGGTGGAGGGTTAGGTTGAGGTCCTGACAAAGATAATGCTAGTGAAACTACTGTTTGGGGTGCTGTTGGTAAGAAAATCTGTCGCCTGGACAGATCTATGGATAGACGAGCCAACAGTGTGCAGGGCTTAGCCCCTCTTTGAGTCAGCAAAGCGAAACTGGTTTATTGCTATTCTACCAGCAAGAATCTATGCAAGTCTCACAGATTCTGCCTTCGGGGGTTTGGGATCTCATCCCAGTAGAGTGTTTCAGGCTGCGAAAAGAAAGGAATGAAAGAGGGAAAAGAGAAAGAACAGATCCGAAGGAAGAAAAGAAATGAATTCCAAAGCAGAAAGGTCAGAAGATTTATGTTTTTGGGTTGGTAGTAAACAGAGCCAAACCTACTTGCATAAATAAACAAAGCAATACTGATGAGAAAATGACAGAAAAGTAGATATGGATCCAACAGATTAAACACACACAGATCTAACGTAAGGAAGATCTAATGCATAACATAGCTATTGAGCACAAAGTCTTAATATTTGTATTACTATTTTCTTCTGTTACAAGAAAGCTCAAAGTCTTTCTCTCCTCACTTCTATTTTCATCTAAAAAATGTTCACCATGACTACAACAAGTATTCCAATATTTATAGAAGAGAGGAGAAGGAAAAAGGAAAAAAGGAGCCAACAAATATTTACAAAGATATTTAAAAAGTCAACAATTGACTTGGGCAAGTTTTTGGATGGCAACATCCCATGGTGCAACATGGATGAAGTCATCGTGTATGCCAACATGCTTTTTAAATATCTTACAAAAATGATCAATGGATCCCAAGAAGAAACCACTCTTGTGTAAAATGGCACACTTTTCAGCATGTCGACAGCGACTTCTCAGCGCCTTGGCACACATTTCAGCATGTCGACATCACATTGTCAGCGCCTTTGGAAATGGGCGCACTTATCAGCATGTCGACAGGAACTTATCAGTGCCCTTTGGTGCACTCTTTCAGCATGTCAATAGGAACTAATCAGCGCCCTTTGGCGCACTCTTCAACATGTCGACAGGAACTTATCAGCGCCCTTTGGCGCCTTTTGTTGTGTCAACATGTACTTTCATGCGCCTTGGCGCACCATTTGTCGTGTCAACATGAACTTCCATGCGCCTTGGCGCACCATTTGTCATGTCAACATGAACTTCCATGCACCCTTTGGCGCACTCTTCAGCATGTCAACAAGAACTTATCAGCGCCCTTTGGCGCACTCTTCAGCATGTCAACAGGAACTTATCAGCGCCCTGCTCAAAAAGGCTGAAAAATGGCTAAGTCCTTAAAAATTGATTTTCGGAAGAGAATTTTGGGCTTCTTTCGAACGTTGTCAAACTTCCTTAGGGCCAAAACAAAAATTTTTGGTATGGTTACCTACAAATTTCCCTTGACAATTTTACAGGATAACAGTTGGCTCTTTCTGGGGACTATCTTTGAGTGAAACTTAAGGGTAGAGAATCCCAGATCTCATGTGCCTATCCATTGGGTAACAGAGTCAAAAACAAGGGGGACCAGGGGGAGAACAAAGGAAACACACAACAAACTGAAAGCAAACACACGACGAAAGCAAACACACAACATAAAGAAAATTGTACAAAGAAGAGAGCAAGCTCTACTTCCTGAAGATCTTCAGATGCTGCCCGCTATAGGGAAGCGGGAGCTCAGTTCCATCCAGATACGAGAGATAGAAACTATTCTCTCTGTTGAGTTGCTTGATTTTGAAGGGCCCTCTCCACAGGGAATCAAACTTTCTGTGCATGCCCTTTGGCTCTCTTCGCTTGTCCCACAAAAGGACGAGATCTCCCACTTGAAAATCTCTCTACTTGGCTTTCTTATCGAAAAGCCTCTTAACTTGATTCTGATGTTCAGTGATCCTATCGACCACCTTCACTCTCTTTTCTTCAAGTTCTGCTAGATACATGATTCTCTTTTCTAGAGAATTATGGAAAGTTTCATCTTCAATCACTCGTGCCAAGCGCAGAGCAGGAAGTTCCGCGGAAATGGGAAGTTCGGCATCGGTGACATATAACACTTGAAAAGGTGACATGCTGAGAGATCTCTTGGGAGTAATGCGGTCCGCCCACAAAGCGTCGTACAAAGACTTGTGCCACATCCGCTTATTTGATTCCACCAGTTTTTGTATGATGGCCACCAAGTTCTTGTTGCTGGATTCCGCTTGACCATTTCCCTGAGGATAATAGTCGGATGTGTGAGCCAAGGTTATCCTATATTCATAGCAAAAACTAATAACTTCTCATGAGGAGAAGTTAGAAGCATTATCAGCAACGATTTTGTTTGGAACGCCGAACCTGACAATGATATTTTCTTTAATGAAATTGCAAACCACCTCAGAAGTGGCACGCTTGACAGGTATGGCTTCCACCCACTTGGTGAAGTAATCCGTTGCTGTAAGGACATAGCTATGTCCAGCACTCGATTGAGGATTGAGTGCGCCAATAAAATCAATTCCCCATTGCCTGAATGGTTCATTGATAATGACCAGCCTTAGGGGAAAGGCAGCCAACTTGGGCTTGCCGACGAATTGCTGACAGGGATCACACTTTGCCACCCAGGTGGCTGTATCTTGAAAGAGCGTTGGCCAATAGTACCTGGCTTGAATGATCTTGTGTGCAGTTACGGATGAAGAGAAATGCCCTCCACAAGCTGAATTGTGAAAACTTTCCAGTAGTTTTACTTGTTGGGGCTTGTCGACACATCGCAGGAAGATGCCATCTATCTCGCGCTTATATAAGCCGTCATCCCAGATGACGTATTTAGCCGCCCTGAGCTTTATATTGCGCTTCTCCTTTACAGTTAGGTGCATCAGGCATTCGCCGTAGGTAAGGAAGAAAGCGATGTTAGAGTACCACTCATCACTAGTTGCAACAAATAGAACCAGAGGCAGAGAATCAAGCCCTTCTTGCCGGTCCTGCGCTTCTTCGATGTAGTCACCCCTCTCATCAGGATTTTCTGAATCTTTGTTTTCATCCATTAGCTGACACAGGCCCTTGCCCCTTACTAGCTTGGTTGGTTTAATATCTAGGTCATACTCCTGGACCTTTGCGATCCAATTTCCCCGCAAACTTCCTAACTCCTGCTGAGTTAGAATTGATTTCACCGCCGTGTCAGGGACCAGCACCACCGTATGCGAGTTTAGAATGTAATACCTGAAATTCTTCACTGCTTTGACAACGGCAAAGGCGTGCTTTTCCAATTGAGTCATCTTTAGTTCGTGAAGCTTGAGGGGAGAACTCATGAATGCAATCGGGGACTCAATGTCTTCTGAATTCTTTTGCATTAAGATTGCAGACACAGTATGCTTAGATGCATAACTATACATGATGAAGTCCTTGGAGAAATCTAGACATACCAGGACTAGTGCATGGGCAACGGAAGCTTTTATTTCTTCAAATGACCTTTTCCCCTCTTCACTCCATCTGAAAGTTGGTGACCCCTTCATCATGTTCAATATGTGACAGGTCTTCTCGGCAAAGTTAGGAACAAAACGCCTGAGAAAGTTCACCTTTCCAAAGAAAGAATGAACACTAGTCTTGCTTGTAGGTAGAGTAAGGCTTTGAATAGCCTCAACTCTTTCAACATCTATCTTTGTTCCTTCTTTGCTGACCACATGGCCTAGCAACTTCCCTTCCGTGACTCCAAAAACAGACTTTTTTGGGTTTAGGGAAATCCCATGTTCTCGGCACCTGGCCAACACTTGCTCCAAATGATCACAATGATCATTTCAATGTTTAGAGAACACGGTTAAGTCATCTAGGTAAACCACGATGACTTTTCCCATCATACCTTTGAATGCAAAGT
Organism: Taxus chinensis; assembly: GCA_019776745.2. Taxonomy (NCBI): domain Eukaryota; kingdom Viridiplantae; phylum Streptophyta; class Pinopsida; order Cupressales; family Taxaceae; genus Taxus; species Taxus chinensis. The sequence goes on along the minus strand of CM034148.1, from coordinate 942,468,669 downwards.
CCATGGCCCGCTGAAAAGTGGCACTAGCATTAGTTAGGCCGAAAGGCATCCTGCTGTAGGCAAATGTACCCCAGGGAGTAGTGAATGCTATTTTGAATTGATCTTCAGGTGAAACCTCAATCTGATTGTAACCTAAAAAACCGTCAAGCATGGACAGCATCTCTGATCCAGTTACTGCTTGCAGAACTTGATCCATTATCGGAAGAGGGTAGTTGTCTTTCAGCGAAGCTTGATTCAAATTTCGAAAGTCTACGCAGATGCGTATTTCACCGTTTTTCTTGTGCACTGGCACAATATTTGCTACCCAAGTACTATGATGGATAGGGAAGATGATTCTTGCGTCTAGCATCTTCTGAATTTCGGCCTGGATGGTACCCGAAATCTTGGGATTATAGTGCCTCTGCTTCTGGCGGAAGGCTTTGGCATCGTCTTTCAACGGAATATCATGCTGAACGTCCTTTGGCTTGAAGGACTTTAAATCGGCATAAGACCATGCCAATACATCCATATATTTTTTCAGCAACTTGACAAATTTTCACTTTTCTTCTGGCGTGCAACATTTCCTGATGTTCACAAATTGCGGATGTGCCTCCGAACCTATATTGACCAGTTCGGTTTCTAGGGACGAGCCAGGATCATCTCGCCTCTTCTTTCTTACAAAACAGTCATGCCTGTCAAACAGGTGTTCCAGAGAAACCAGGCCCTTCGGAATTTTATTTCCTTTGAGCTGACATACGCCGTCGTTCTCCTTTGATTCATGGTTTTGACCGTCGATTGATTCACGGCATGTCGAGGTGGATCCTTCAAAATATAATTCTTTAAAATTTTCTGCCTTCTCCAGAAAGGCAATGAGTTGATTATCATCATTGAACACCTGCCAATGCTGAGAATTGTCTAGTACGCTCGGGCGGAAAACCACCTCAATGGTGTACTTGTTCATTTTCAAACCTGGATGTGGGAGCATGAGAGATGCTGAGACAGCCAATGAATCAGCCATGTCATTTTGAGCTCTTGGAATTGATTCAATTGAAAAGGCATCAAACTCCTCAATGTTGTCCCATACCGCATTGCGGTAGTGCCTGAGTCTTTCATTCTTTACTTGATAAATCCTTTTGACTTGATTTACAACCAGCTGAGCATCACCTTGTACTTTTAGATTTTTTATTCCTCTTTCTTTTGCGGCTTGCATACCGAGTAAGAGAGATTCATACTCAGCAGTATTGTTGGTGTTGAAAAACTGTAATTTGAAAGAGAGAGGAATGACTTCTTCCTCAGGAGATATCAACACGATCCCAACGCCACATCCACTAGTTGCACAGCTCCCATCAAATTGCAATGTCCAGATCTTATTAAGATCTCCCTCCTAAACGAGAACAGCCCCTGTTTTATCCGTCTCAGTAGATAAGAAGTAATTCCCCATCCCTGATGATTCAAAAAGGATTTGAGATTTGGGGTCTTCAGAGTTGGTAACCAAGTATTTCTTTTGTGATTCCGGCTCCAAAGTCTGCATTACGCCTTTGACTGGAATTCTAGCTTTGGACCAGTCCATATGAATTTCTCCACCAACTTCGCTATAAAAACTTCTTCCCAGCAATATTCCATATGCTGCCGAAATGTCAACAACGAGGACTGTCATTTTTACTCTTTTATCCGGGAAAGCCGCAAATGCAAATTGCGCGTCTTTGATTTGGCCAACCAACGGAACTTGCTTAGTTTCCAAAGAATAACATCGGCCAAAATGCCTGGTAAGAGTGAGGCCCAAAGCATGGGCGACTTTTGCTGGCATGACATTATCAGAAGCCCCGAAATCAATTATGCAATTACTCAGCTTATGTCCATTGATCAGAAGAGAGAGATAGAAAGGCTCTATCTTGCCTGACGCAGATGTTGAAGCAACATTTATATGGGATTCAGGGGGAGTGGAAAGGATTCCTTTTGGGGAAGCCTGATTAGGTATAACAGCTTGGCTTTGGATATACTTAGTCAATCTTACAAGTTGTTCGGGGTTTGACTGAAGATACTCAGCTTCAGACATTTGGATCTTGGTCTTTTTTGCATGATCTATAATATCAAATGCGGCCAAGGGTTGCATTGGTAAAGGAATGAGTCCCTCACCTCGTGATGATGGAATAGGATTGGTGGTCTTAGTAGGAATGTGAGAGGACTGATTTGGAGGAGAGATAGGGGGAAAAGATTTCTTCGTAAAAGATTTGACAGGGAGTTGAGTAGGAAGAGGATTACCTCTTTTAGCAATGATCGGAGGTGCGTTTGACACGGCCTTCTCCTGCTGGACATGGGTAGCAACTTCCACTTCTTTTCCTTGCGAGCGAGTAAAAACAGCGTATGACTGTCCGCTTGCATAGCCTTGAGTACCCTCTTCTTCATTAGATTCTTCCTCATCAAATTACATATACCCGATAGTAGAGTCATCAGTCGGTTCATCGACATCTTGATCATCTTCGCCTTGAGATGAAGGTTCTTCATAATACTGCTCTTCTTCTTCAATCTCGACCAGAGCATTGATCGGAGGGGCCTCAAGTGCCAACTGCGGAGCAGCTGTAGGTAGACACGGCCTTTGTGAGACATTGTTAGGAACAAAATTCCTCCGCGGAATATCCCGGTATGAGGAACTGGGAGAGGCCTGGGCCAACTGCTTCTTTAATGTGAGCAAATCGTTCGCCATCTTTTGGAATGCTGGATCAGATGAAGTGGTGGGCGAAGGGCCCAAAGATTTAGGCTTGGCTGATTCCTTTTTTAATTCACCAGATATTATCAGATTATCCTCTATGCGAATGGCAGCGGCTTGGGCGAGAACCAAGGTGGCGACTCGTTCCTGAAGGAGCAAGAAACTAACTTTCGAGCTCATAGCGTTTACGAAGAAACACTTTTGATTTTCTGGCTTTGGAAGCATGGCAACAGGGACACGGTTAATTAGTGCATTGAACCGGGTGACAAAATCACGCATGCTCTCATTCACCTCCTTCTTCAGGTGAGTGATTCGTGATAATAATGCAAATGCATCCTCTGAAGGCTTGTACCTATCTTCAAAAGCATCCCGCAAGGTGGCCCAACTGGTGATAGATCCGGCCGGCAAATGCTGAAACCATTCAGCTGCAGGTCCTTGTAGGGTTTCCAGAAAAAGGTGAACCGACACATCTTCATGGGTCACATCCAAAATACTGCATGACATGATGAATGCAGATATGTGGGAATCCATGCTTTGATTTCTGCTCCCGTCGAATTTGGGAAAATTCTTTCGATTTCCGTGAGGGAGCGCGTGAACTGGATGTGGTAGTGCAAGAGGACCCCATAGCATTCCCCCATGGTACCACCATTTGAAAGGCTGGAAAGAGAAAACGAGCTGGGAGGGTGGTCCTGCTGAGAAGCAAAGCACTACAAAGGGACGTGGATGCCCCCTGTGAAAACCGGCTCTTCCGTGGGGGGGAGGCGCTTCTGGATGACCGGTCAGCTAAACTTAGTGATAAAAAGCACGTCGGTGCTACACTGAAATTGTGCCTTTGAAGCTGATTGAAAGTAGGATCGACTTCTCCACGAGCTCACCTACCACGCGTAAATGGCTCACCTACCAGCGTACCTTCCAGATCTGCAATGTTACGGCGCAGATTTAAACTTTCTTTTTAGTTGTACTTGTCGATTTTCTGGTTTTTCTGTCAAAAACCAACAGCAGGCACTTTTCTAGATATTTAAAAACTATCCTCTTCAGAAAACTGATTGCGGTTAAATGACAAATTACAACAAGGATAAGACGGCAGGGAAGATTAGTAAGCTGATTTTCTGATCTGATTTTAACTTTTTTTTTTTTTTAAAGGGTTTCAAACTTTTTTGCAAACAGTCAAAAACTTAGATCTATGGAAAAATACTGATTTTTTCAAAAACTCAGCGAACTAAAGATCTTTAACTGGACCAGATCTATGACTCTCAGAAGAAAAATTTTCAATTTGAGCACTTTTGCAAATTTTTGGATTTTTAACAAAAAGTTCAGATTTGCAAACAGGCAGCAATCCTTTGATTTTTTCTGATTTTTTATCTTACTACCATCATAGATCTGACAGATCTATTCGATCCCTAGCGGAGTCGCCAAAAACTGTTGGTAAGAAAATATGTCGCCTAGAAAGATCTATGGATAGACGAGCCAACAGTGTGCAGGGCTTAGCCCCTCTTTGAGTCAGCAAAGCGAAACTGGTTTATTGCTATTCTACCAACAGGAATCTATGCAAGTCTCACAGATTCTACCTTCGGGGGTTTGGGATCTCATCCCAGTAGAGTGTTTCAGGCTGCGAAAAGAAAGGAATGAAAGAGGGAAAAGAGAAAGAATAGATCCGAAGGAAGAAAAGAAATGAATTCCAAAGCAAAAAGGTCAGAAGATTTATGTTTTTGGGTTGGTAGTAAACAGAGCCAAGCCTACTTGCATAAATAAACAAAGCAATACTGATGAGGAAATGACAGAAAAGTAGATATGGATCCAACAGATTAAACACACACAGATCTAACGTAAGGAAGATCTAATGCATAACACAGCTATTGAGCACAAAGTCTTAATATTTGTATTACTGTTTTCTTCTGTTACAAGAAAGCTCAAAGTCTTTCTCTCCTCACTTCTATTTTCATCTAAAAAATGTTCACCATGAATACAACAAGTATTCCAATATTTATAGAAGAGAGGAGAAGGAAAAAGGCAAAAAGGAGCCAACAAATATTTACAAAGATATTTAAAAAGTCAACAATTGACTTGGGCAAGTTTTTGGATGGCAACATCCCATGGTGCAACATGGATGAAGTCATCGTGTATGCCAACATGCTTTTTAAATATCTTACAAAAATGATCAATGGATCCTAAGAAGAAACCACTCTTGTGTAAAATGGCACACTTTTCAGCATGTCGACAGTGACTTCTCAGTGCCTTGGCGCACATTTCAGCATGTCGACATCACATTGTCAGCGCCTTTGGAAATGGGCGCACTTATCAGCATGTCGATAGGAACTTATCAGTGCCCTTTGGCGCACTCTTTCAGCATGTCAACAGGAACTTATCAGCGCCCTTTGGTGCACTCTTCAACATGTCGACAGGAACTTATCAGCGCCCTTTGGCACACCTTTTGTTGTGTCAACATGTACTTTCATGCGCCTTGGCGCACCATTTGTCGTGTCAACATGAACTTCCATGCGCCTTGGCGCACCATTTGTCGTGTCAACATGAACTTCCATGCACCCTTTGGCGCACTCTTCAGCATGTCAACAGGAACTTATCAACGCCCTTTGGCGCACTCTTCAGCATGTCTACAGGAACTTATCAGCGCCCTGCTCAAAAAGGCTGAAAAATGGCTAAGTCCTTAAAAATTGATTTTTGGAAGAGAATTTTGGGCTTCTTTCGAACGTTGTCAAACTTTCTTGGGGCCAAAAAAAAAAATTTGGGTATGGTTACCTGCAAATTTCCCTTGACAATTTTACAGGATAACAGGTGCTTAGGGGAGCATTGGTGGAGGGAGTACCTTCTTTGTAGTTGTTCAATTCACCCAGTAGCTATGATGTATATACGCCTCTTTGTGAAGCCTTTATTCGATGTATAGTTTTTTATTGATGGAGGTTTTCAGACTCCCAAACGATGGACAAAGACATTTTGATACATATATGAGATGATGATGATTTTTACTTTGATTCAGATGTTCTTTTATTTGTTATGATGAATCTTTTGATGTTTGTATAAATGTTTGATAGATGTGGTTGTTACATTTGACGATGGTGTTTAATTTTTTATGTGTTATGGACTTTAATGGGACCATAATGTGTATCAAAATTTGTTTGCAACTGTTAAATAAGAATAAAACAAGGAATGATTGCTTTTACATTGGATTTTTATGCATACATGATGGGAATATATATGGTGAAGGAACTTGCACGTTTGGCCTTTATTACAAATGTTAACATAAGGTTAACAATGGGTAGTCACATATAGGATCTTAGATATAGATGGAAGTGAAAATTAACCTTCTTAGGACATGGGAAGGGTTGACACATATAGGTTGCATAGGAGAGTAGATTCTGTTGTTAATGGTTTCATAGAGTAATGCTTTAGCTTTATACTTTATTTTTGATGCAAACTGACTGATGCAGGAAGTTTTCTTTGATGGGAAAGTTGATCGATGCGGGAAGCTCTCCGAGGATTCTTTTAACTTTTTTGAAGGTTGGTCGACATGGGAAGCATTTTTACATAGGTAGTCATCCTTCGAGGGAGTGGTCTATAATTTTAAATTTTTTATATCTAATAGATGTCCTTCAAGGGATCGACCTATGATTTTAACCTGTAGCTTTCCTTTAAGGGATCAATTTATTTTGATAGAATACACTCGTAGATATTTTTAACTTTCTTTGAGATGAAGTAAAACCCTAATAAACCATTTCAAGGTGGGGAAGAGATCTGTGCACAAAATACACATGTGTTCCCCATAACATGTCTTTGGTTGATACACAAGGTCAATGAGTGTAATGATTATGGGGTTCCTTATAAGGAAGAACTTATCCATGTGAAAGATGCGATGAACAGAGCCGTGGTTCTCATCATTAAGGTTTCAAAGATAGTGACAGAAAACCACACACTCTCAAATCATTATGATGATAAGATGACTATTTTATGGTGAAATGATGATCTTTGTTGTGAATATTGTCATGATGGTCAAAATGTTAACAGTAGAAAGGCCACAAGTGTAAGGCATTTAGATGTTCTTTTTCAGATGTACCTGTTAGTGTAAAATTGTGGCACACCCAAACGACTTCTATAGATCTACTTTTCTAAGGTAGATTCATTTGGTGTGATCCACATAACATTGAAATTTCCCCAAGGTGTGGGACCTTGCAAATGGAAAAGATCTCTAGATTAAAGGTTGGTTCATATTCCTCTATTTAGGTGCACATGTGAGAACTTGCAGAGGATCTATCTCTATACCTAATCTAAAATTTTCCAAGGAGACAGGGATAAAAAGGGATATAAGAAATAAGAAATGACTAACTACAAGGTGATGCACTAAAGGAAAGATGAAAATTAGTTTTGTTGATAGACATAAACCAACAAAATACATACAATAATCAAGCACAGATAACTAGATTTATAATGAAAGACCAGATGCGAGAAGAAGAGATAGAAAGGATCTAGAATCTATCACAACATATTTTATTGCTCTGCAGATTGATACAATGCATTACAAAATAGCCATGAGGCAAGAACAAACTGTAATTTTAATGGAAGGCCAGAACTCCATGAATTCCTTTGCTAGAAGGAAAAGGGAGCATGTAAAACAAAAGAATGGCCAACCCTTTACAATGAGTCTCGAGCCTATATTTATAGATTTGATACAGATGGGAGAAAAATAAAGAAGTAGGAAAATAACTCCAAGCTCAACCACCACTATTTAATGTCTCCCATAAAATATGTTCCAAATTTGTCTTCACTACATCAAATCCTTATTCGGTGCCTCGAAGGAGGAAGAAGCGGCAAAGCATATTGAAACCGATATGGATGTTGAGGAAAGAAGATCTTGCATTAAATTCCTAAAGATGTTTCTCCATTTTCACTTACCAGGGCCTGAAAAAATGATTTTTTATCTTTCCATGGCATAGAGGACGTTGAGATGCTTCCAAGGGTGTAAGATTTGCAATATTTCGAGCCCTAAGTTGAAATATATGCCCCTTCAAAGTTTTTATTGGATTCGTACAAGTGGGCGGGAAAATAGTTTGAAAAAATGGATCTCCTTTTTAATATTGGGCACGTGGTAGCCAGATTAGGGAAAAATCAGGTTTGCAGGTTTGTGATTTATCTTTTTCCACCTTTTCCACAAAAAAATGCAAAACTTAGAAAAATCCTGCAGCCCCAATGCTCCGCTTGGAAACATGACACCCTTTGGTTCATTAGGGAGATGTGCTTTAATTTTTATCTCTATGTCTTTTGCAAAAGTAAAATTTTCACCTTTTCCTTCGACTAACCCACTTTGACCTTGACTCAGGCTCAAACACCAACTTTTTCCTTTGGGTGGAGTTACAGCCCATTTTGTAACTTTTACACCTTTGGAATAACAAGGGGCAAAAAACAAACTTCCCCCCTGATGGCCCACTTTAGTACTGTTAGTTTAGGCTTGCCACGTGGTGCTTCCTCCATTTCCTACCTAATTTCTATATTTTGGTTAAGTCCTTTTCTTGGCAGGGTCATATTTCTTGACTTGGGACATGTGGCATTCTGGCTCTCATTTAGAAACCCTCTCTCAATTCTATCATTGAATTAGCATCATTCATACATGTGGCACTCTTTTCTGGTCTACCCCATGCATTGACTATTCAATAGACTCTTCCCCTTTTTGAGACTGGACACGTGGAGGCACCGCGCTTGCTTGGGTCTCTACCTTTGGACTAACTCTTGGAGATGCGCCAAGCTAATACTTGGTGACCTCTACTTGCGCTTTATACTTAGCCAATTTTGACTCTTTCCTGAATGGTTTCGAGCCCAAAAAATTTCAAAACTTCACCATATTTTCCCCTTCTTGCTCCTAGTTCATCTATGGCACTGCCCCTTCTTTTTTGACCCTGTTATTCCATTGTTGAGTCTACCTGCGACCTATTTAAAAGATATGAATGAGTTTTCTTATGTTCTTTCTATGCAGGGTCATGATTGATCCAATATTTTCCCAAGGGCAAAATATGGATAGCAATTTGGTGACTCACATGGGTATCTTCCTGTTAGATGAAAAGACCAATTACTTTATCATAATCATTGGGCATGGAGTCGAAAACAACAGTGTGATACTGATTCTACCTCTAATTCATGAGCCCAACTATTTGAGCTCTCAATTTTCATAATTAATCTCAAAACGAAGGTTTCTGAGAGTAGAAAATTGTTCTAACCCAAGGCTTCATCTGTCTCTCTGAATGGACTGTATAAGAGCAATAAAACAACACCACAACTATATACAAAATTTGAAATCATAAATACTCCAAATAGAACATGCAGAGTGTGCAAAGAACTTAGGAGAAAAGTAACCTAAACTATAGCAAGAAAATGTGCACAAGCACTTAGAGGAAAATAAATTAACTAATATATACAAGGTGATAACCTTCCTTCTAGTAGCAGTGTTTAAGATAGATTCCATTTAATAGAATCTACAATTCCTCACCATCCAATGTAGACAATTGGAAAGCATTGCTAATTTTACATCTTAAGACCATGTAGGGGCTACTCCATATGGCATCAAACTTAGAATGCCATCCTGGTTTTTCCCAATCTGCATTCCATTTCAAAACCAGGTCTCCTTCCTAGAAGGTCCTTGTTTTTTCCTTCTTGTTAAAGCATCTCTTGATTGAGGCATGATTCTTCTCTATTGCTTGGAGTGCATGCTCTCTAGTTTCTTCTAATTCTATTAGCTCCACATACTTGGCCTCCATTGGTTCAAATTCAGACATCTCTAGCTACTTCACGAGATCAAATGCTGGCAACTCCAGTGATATAGGCAACACTGCCTCTTTCCCATAGACAAGCTTGAATGGAGAGCTGCATGTAGATCTATTTGGCATTATCCTATCAGCCCATAAGGCTGATTTGAGGTTTGTGTGTCAAGTTCTCTGATTCTCATCAAGATTTCTTCTGATGATCTTTAGCAAGTTCTTGTTTGTGGACTCAGCTTGGCCATTACCTTAATGGTAATAGTTTGATGAAGTGCTCAAGTAAGTCCCATTTTTTAAAATCCATCTTGTGATCTTGGAACCTATGAATTCCAATGCTTTGTCTAATATGATGGTGGCTGGAACTCTAAATCTAGTCACTATCCCTTCATATAAATCTAGCATACTAGACTCATTAGCTTCCTTGAGTGCCACTGACTTGGTCCACTTGGTGAAATAATTTGTTTCTTTCAAAATCCATTTGTGGCCTTAGCTTGAATTTGGATTGATGACTCCAATGAAGTCCAATCCCCATTGCATGAAAGGTTGGTCAACTGAGATTGGGTGCAATGGAATTGTTGCTAGCCTTTCTTGCACCTTTTGATCCATGCATAGTAGTCACTAAACACTCTGGGCCAATAATAACCCACCTTCATGATCTTGAGTACTATCACCCTTGGAGAAAAATGGCCTCCAACTACTTCAACATGAAATTCCTATAACACTCTCTCAACTTGATTTGTCTCAATGCATCTCAGCAAAACGCCATTGATTTCTCTTTTTAACAAGACAACATCAATAAGAACATATGGGATGTCCTGTAGTCTGAAATGTCTAACTTTTGCTTTACTCAACCCATGAATAAATAGGCATGTTTCAAGGAAGTACACCATGTCTTTAGTCCAACAAGGAGTAGGTACATCATCATTTCCTTCCTCTTGATTATTTTGTAGAACAAAAATAGCCTCCTTTTCATTTTTTTCTTCATCTTGTTGACCTAAGGCTAGTTTTTCATACAACCACTTACCATGGACTAGCTTGGTGACCTTGATATCAATGTCATATTCCATGACACAAGTGATCCATCCTGTACATTTCTCATTCAGATCCTTTCTGAGAAGGAATTCTTTAACTCCCATATGGGAGACCAACAATTGGATTTTATTATTTGACACCAGATGCTTAAACTTATTTAATCCCCTGATTACTTCTAGGACTTGCTTTTTGATGAAAAAGTATCTCACTTCATAATCTTCCAAACCTCGATTGAAGAAAGCAATTGGTTTTTATATACCTTCTTTGTTCTGTTGAACTAAGATTTTAGAAATTGTGTCACTACCACAAAAGGCATACAATATGAAGTCTTTAGAGAAATCTAGATTCATGAGAGTTGGGGCTTGTAATATAGTTTCTTTGATGGCCTCAAAGCTCGCCTTTCCTTCAGCTATCAACCTGAATGATGAGCTCTTCTTCAACATCAACATTATTGGCTTAACAAGGGCAATAAAGTTTGGTACAAACCTACAGACAAAATTGATTTTTCCTAGCAAGATTTAAAGAGCTTTCTTGTGGCTTGGTAATGGCAATGCTCTTATTGTTTCAACTCTCTCCAGCTCAATTGCCAATCCTTCCTTTGATAAAATATGGCCTAAATTCCTGCCATCATGGGCCAAGAATATGCATTTTTTAGGGTTCAATGATACCCCAAAACTCATGTATCTTTGAAACACCTACCTTAGGTGGAAAAGGTGGTCTACTGCATTTTTGGAAAACATTGTAATGTCATCTAGATAGATCACTACTATTTTGTTGATCAATCCTTTGAATTCCTTATGCATTTCCCTCTGAAAAGTGGCTCCAGCATTGGACAATCCAAATGGAATTTTTCTTTAGGCATAGGTGCCCCATTTGGTGGTGAAAGTTGTTTTGAAATGATCATCTTCTTTCACCATGATCTATTTTTACCCTAAGTAGCCATCTAAGAGGGAGAATCTCTCTAATATAGACACCACTTGCAATATCTACTCCATTAAAAGGAGTGGGTAGTGATCTTTGAGGGAGGCTCTATTCAAGTCTCAAAAATCTACACACAACCTAATCTCCCCATTTTTCTTCCTGACTGGGACTAGGTTTGCAATCCACCTTGAGTGTTTGATTGGAAATCTGATACTTACCTCTATCAGCTTGTTCATCTGTTTCTTCATTAGAGGCTCAATGTGTGGGTTGACTGGTCTCTACTTTTTCCTGATAGGCTAAGCAACTAGATCTAGTTTGATTGTGTGGTGTGCTAGCTTTGGATTGAACCCTTTTAGGTCTTCATAGCTCTAAGAAAACACATCTGGAAATTCTTGGCAAATTTGTATGAATTCATACCTTTCTTGCTTGGTGGCCACTATGCCAATTTCAAGTGTTTTGTCTTCTTCAACTGGGATTGACTTTGAATCTTCTCCTTTTCTTTTCTAAACTAATCATTAGGATTGAAGATAGACTCCAATGTCACTAAGCCTTTGGGAAGCTTGTTTGTAAGTAACTGTACTATTTGATTCATGTATTGCTTCTTTTTTTTTTGTTTTGATTTCTAGTTGAGAATTCAGCTTCTTCTTACAAAAAACTAATGATATGTTGATCATTTTCGAACACTTTCCAGCATGTGTTGCTATCTTGCACTGTTGGCCTCACAACTATATGGATATGTGGTTGTTCTTTGTCTCTTTTGATCTTGTCAACCACATCAAACGTTGCTCCAACTGCTGCAAACCTATCAGCAGTTTTGTTCTCCTTCTTGGTTATGGACACAATGTTGAAGGCCTTGAAATCCTCCCTGAGATCCCATACCCTACTCTTGTATTTCTTGAGCAGGTCATTCTTGATCACATTAAGTCCTCTGACTTGATTGGCAACCAGTTCACTATCACCAAACACTTGCAAGTTCTTGATTCCTAACTTCCTTTCCCAATGAAGACCATGGACCAAAGCCTCATATTCAGTAGAATTATTTGAGCAGGAAAATTGAAATCTAAAGGATGGATAATATTTCCTACCTTTGGGGGACGCAATCATAGCTCCTCCTCCAGCTCCTTGTCTACTCCTTGAACCATCAAAGAAAAATTTCCATACCTCATTGTCATCTTTATATTCTGGCTTAATAAGGCCATGAAGAGGATGATTCTCTTCATGTAGATAGTAAACACCTAGCTCAGATTCTTCCATCTCCTTATAGGGGTCAAAAGCATGTCTTTTGTTAGCCCACTCATTGAGAGTCTAGTCTAGGATACATCCCACCTTAGTATATGCTTCGCAAGTGCTTAGGAGGTCTTCTTGATCAAAAGCTAAGTAGTTGGCATTGATTGGGCTAGGCACATAAGATTCAATATGATAATCAGCAATGGGTCCATATGTGATTGTGGCCTTCTCCCCATACCTTGTTCTAAAGAGCATATGTGACCAATCAGTAGAAATATATCCTTCAATTTTGGTAGTGAAGTCCCTGAACAAGCACAAAGAAAAATGTGGTGGCAAATATATGATAGATATGTTTTGCAAAATAGTCACATTAGGGCAGGCATGCAGAGTGAAGTTCAGATCTTTAATTATTCCAACAGTTATTACTACTATCCCATCTAATTACATGACCCCTCTAGAGATGACTTCATATTGGAGACCCAGTTGGTTAGCTATTTGTTTGGGCATCACAGAACTACTATCCCTAGAATCAATCATACAATTGTGCACCAATTTTTCTCCAATAGTCAATGAGACATAGAATGGAGGAGGTCTCAAGATCTTACCTTATTGTTCTCCTTCCTGGAAGGTCCTCCCAAGTTGAACTGTATTAGCAAACACTCTCTCTTACTGGTTAGGGAGTTGATTTGAGCTCGACCAATTTTCTATGGCAGTCTGCAACAAATCCTTCTACCCTAGAATGGCTAGTGACTCCCATAGTGAAATTTTCACACTTGTCCTCTTAATTTTCTTGATGATGTTGAATGAGCTATCCTTTTTCTGCCCCTTCCCAGGAACATTTTTCTCTTACACCTGGGTTGTTACAACCGGTGCCTGAGTAGGTCTAGAAGGTGGCTTGGATTGACTTTGCACATTGGGAGTTGTATTTTCAATGCCAATACCTTACTGAGTGATGGAGGATTGAGGATCACCTAAGCTTGGTGAATGTCCTTCTCCAATCTTTGTCTTCTTAGACTGTGTATTTGCAACTATACTAAAAGAAGGAGTCTGATTCATTCCAAAAAAGTCTTTAGCCTACCTATTGACAAACATAGTTTCATTTTGGGGTCCCTCTTATTGAGTTCCTTGTTGTTGATTTTCTTTGTGGCTAGGTTCTTGTAACACACCAATGGTTTGCACCATCATAGCCTGATTTAATGCACCATGGAAGCAAATCGATTGATTATGTGGCTGATTACATGGGAAACACCATTCATACTCTTGTGCCATGTTATTCTATGATGGAAAGGTCTAGCAGCTTGAGGTTGCCCTTGGTGTTGACTCTAATTTTCAGCCTAGGCTGGTGGTATATTTTACTAATATGGGGGTCTAGCCTGATACTAAGCCTGGGGCTGATATGGCCTAGAACTCTGAGCCTACTATTTTTTTATGGTTACTAGCTCATTTCCTAGGTTTTGGAGTTGTTTCATTCTTAGGAAATAAGGGATAAAATATGCGGAATAATCCCTCACAGAATCACAACAGTAGAAACTAATATGCAGAAATTATTAAAGATCTCAAATAAAATTACAGAATAAAATAACACAGCATAAAGAGAGTATTTAACGTGGTTCACCCAATTTGGGCTACGTCCACAAAGAATCACTTGCTTAGATTTTATTACAAGCCACCACTCTCTCAATACAATACCCAGATCCATTTGGAGCTATGCTCAACAAACTCTACAGAATTCACACCTGAATTCAAAAGCACATCTTCAATACATTTGTTTGTACATCTATCATATGCATAAGACCATATAAATAGACAACTGCTTAAGTAGTTTTACAAAACCGTGGGTATTAAAACCATGGGAAAAACCCGTCCCATAAACCTATGGGTCAAAAAAACTCACCCATATGAGAAAAGCATGTTTCCCGATATGTCGGGTGCATTTTTCGAGGCCAAAAAATTTTACACCTAAAAAAAAAAATTCAGGGGCTGCGCCCCCGAACCCCGGCAAGGATACATGAAAAGTGTATAGTACTCTTAGTGTACAATTTTCAACACTTTCACACATGAAAATAGGCTCCACAACCTAACAATCTCCCACTTGGAGACTAGTTTTCCTCTGAGCAAGCTTCTCAACCCTTCACTAGTTTCTGTGAAGACCAACCAAAGTTGAACACAACTTTAGTTTTTCCCTTGTGACCACCTTCATCATGTCTCCAGGATTCTAACTGGTATGAATTTTCTCCAACTTCAACTTCTCTTCCTCCAAAGTTGTTCTGATGAAATGGTACCTTAACTATATATGCTTTGTCCTAAAGTGGAAAGCATAGTTCTTAGCTAGGTGTATAGCACTCTGACTATCACTATGCAGCTTACATTCCTCCTGCTTATGCCCCAACTCCTCAAGTAATTGTTGTAACCAAATCATCTCTTTGCTTGCCTCTATGGCAGCAACATACTCAGCCTCTGTGGTTGACAAAGCCACCAGCTTCTATAGTCGTGAAATCCAACTCACTGTTGTCCCACCTACAGTGTAAATATAACCTGTCGTGCTCCTCCTACTGTCTACATCTCCAGCCATATCTGAATCTACATAACCACGTAAAGTGGTGTTTGATCCACTGTAGCACAAAATTGTCCCCATGGTCCCTCTCAAATACCGAAGGATCCACTTTACTGCTTGTCAATGCTCTTTACCTGGATCACTCATAAATCTACTCACAGCTCCCACTGCATGGGCAATATCAGGGCTAGTGCACACCATAGCATACATCAAACTGCCAACTGCTGATGAGTAAGGTACCTTGGACATCTAGTTTCTTACCTACTCTTTCTTAGGACACTGCTCCTTTGATAACTTAAAATGGCCTGCCAAAGGAGTCCCAACCGGTTTAGCATCCTGCATATTAAACCTCTCCAAGACCTTCTTAATGTACTCTTCTTGAGATAAAGTCAACTTCTATTCCTTCCTATCCCGAGATATCCTCATACCAAGGATTTGTTTGGCTGCACCCAAATCTTTCATAGAAAATGATTCACTTAACTACTTCTTGAGTACTTTTATTTCTTGCATGTTTTTACCTGCAACCAGCATGTCATCAACATACAAACATAGGATAATATAACTTCCATCCTCAAATTTCTTTGTATACACACAATGGTCAGAATGACATCTGATATAACCTTGCTCCATCATGAAGCTATCAAATTTCTTATACCATTGACGTGGAGCTTGTTTTAGGTCATACAAGCTCTTCTTCAGTTTGCACACCATATCCTCTTTACCTTTGACTTCATATCCTTCTTGCTGCTGCATATATAGCTCCTCCTCCAAATCACCATGGAGAAATGCAGTCTTTACATCTAATTGTTCAAAGTGCAAGTCTTCTGCTGACACTATTCCAAGAACAGTTCTGATAGAAGTCATTTTTACTACAGGAGAAAAAATTTCATCAAAATCTATACCTTATTTCTGTGCAAACCCCTTGACCACCAACCGGGCCTTGTATGTTTTCTTGCCTCCTTCTTCCTCTTTGACTCTAAACACCCACTTATTCTGTAATGCTCTTTTTCCTTTGGGTAGCTTTACCAAATCCCATGTCTGGTTCTCCATGAGATCCTGATGCTCTTCATCCATGGCTTACTTCCACTTCTTCCTGGCATCTACCTGTATTGCTTCATCAAAGCTCTCTGGTTCTCCACTATCAGTGAGTAATAAATAATAAACAGAAGGAGAAAAACATTCAGGTTCTTTTCTTACCCTAGAAGACCTCCTCACTATAGGAGTTTGGGGCTCCTGTTGAGTAGGTTCCTGAACTGATTCATGGGTCACTTTCCCATCCGAAAGATCCTCTACCACTGCATATTCTTTCTTGGATTCTTCCCTATTTTCCTGCAACTGTTTCTTATACATGACTTTCTCATTAAAGACCACATCCCTAGACTGAATGATTTTATTGTCTTTAATACTCCAACATTTAAATCTAAAGTCATCACCACCATAACCAATGAAAGTACATTTTTCTGATTTAGCCTCTAGCTTGGTCCTATCATCCTTGTCTATATGAACAAACAGCTCACATCCAAAGACTCTAAGAAATGAATAATCAATTTTCTTACCGGACCAAGCCTCCTCAGGTATGCCTCCATTCAAGGCACTTGAGGGTCCTCTATTTATCAAGTACACTGTTGTGCTCACCACTTCTGCCCAAAAAGAAAGAAGCAGTCCTGCATGTAACCTCATGCTCCTAGCACGTTCCATTATTGTTTTGTTCATCCTTTCTGATACCCCATTCTGCTGGGGAGTTCCTGGAACCATCTTTTTCCTACGGATTCCATTCTTAGAATAGTAATCATCAAATTCATTGCTGCAATACTCCCCTCCATTATCTGACCTAAGACATTTTAGCTTAAGACATGTTTCATTCTCTACCAAGGCTTTCCATTTAACAAAAGTGTCAAATACATCAGATTTGTTTCTAATACAATAAACCTAAACTTTCCTTGTTGCATCATCAATAAAAGTAACATAATAACTTGAACCCCCAAGAGATGATACCTGAGCCGGCCCCCACACTTCAGAATGTACCAGCTCTAACTTAATCTCTTTCTTTGTAGGTCCAACCTTGAGAAACCTTACTCGCTTCTGTTTCCCATATATGCAGTTCTCACAGAAATTGAAACCTGTTTCTGTATATCCAGGCAAATTCTTCTTATGATGTTCATACCCTTATGGCTCATATGACTAAGCCTATAGTGCCATAATGTGTTATCTACATATGAAACCACAAGAATATAATCATTAGTACTATCAGTGGTTAAATACAAGGTTCCAACCTTCTTACCTCTTGCCACCACAAGAGCACCCTTAGTAACCTTCCAAGAGTCTACTGTAAATATCACAGTACAACCATCACTTCCCAACTGCCCTGCCGATATCAAATTTTGTCTTAATGTAGGCACATGTTTGACATCCTTCAATAGCCATGTATTCCCATTCTACATCTTAACCTGAACATAACCTTTTCCAACTATACTGCAAGGCTCATCATCACCAAGAAAAACATGCCCAAAATCTCCTTGAACATAATCAACAAAATAATGCCTATGTGGAGAAGCATGGAAAGAAGCCCCTGAATCTAAAACCCAAGATTCAGTAATATTGTGCAAAGAAAGAATCAAAGCATCCTGACATACATTACTCATTGCCACATTTGCCTCCTTGTTTTCTTCTTGTTGTTTCTTCTTATCCTGAAGCTCCCAACAGTCCTTCTTTACATGCCTAGGCTTTCCACAATTCCAGCATACAATCTTATTCTTGGATTTTGACCTTGCCTGATCTTTTGATTTTCCACGGTTTCCTCTATTCTTTTGTCTCCCTCTAGTTTCCACTGTCAAAGCATTCCCTGAAGTAGAATATTTCCCAGAGCTTTTTCTTCACATTTCCTCGCTTAGAATCACCCCTACAACATCCTCAAACTTCAACTTCGAGTTAGCTGGAACCGAGTTACTTACCGCCATTACCAGGCTATTCCAACTCTCAGGTAAAGAGCATAGAATTAATAAAGCCCTAACTTCTTCATCAAATTCTATTGTAACCGAAGCTAGCATATTCACTACCGTATTGAAATCATTTAAATGATCTGTTACTGAACTATTCTCAGACATCTTCATATTAAACAACTTTTTCATTAAAAATATCTTATTAGAGGCAGAGGGTTTTTCATACAACTTCCCTAATGCATCCATTAGATCTTTTGTAGTCTTTTCCTTTAAAACATTAAATAATACCGAAGATGCAAGACTCAGCCAGATTATTCCAAGTGTCTTCTGATCTAACAAATCCCATTCCACATCTGTCATACTCGAGGGTTTGTTCACCTTCTTAGACAACCGAGTATAAAGATCCTTTTGATAAAGGTAATCTTCCATCTGCATCTTCCAAAGACTGACATTCTGCCCGTTGAATTTATCAACCCTAGATCTTCCTTCATCTGCCATAGCTCCCACTCAAGCTAAAAACTTTCCCTGCGATTCAACACTTTAGCAAACCAAACCAGGCTCTGATACCAATTGTTAGGAAATAAGGGCTAAAATATGTGGAATAATCCCTCACAGAATCGCAATAGTAGAAACTAATATGCAGAAATTATTACAGATCTTAAATAAAATTGCAGAATAAAATAACACAGCACAAAGAGGTAGTATTTAACGTGGTTCACCCAATTTGGGCTACGTCCACCAAGAATCACTTGCTCAGATTTTATTACAAGCCATCGCTCTCTCAATAAAATACCCATATCCATTTGGAGCTATGCTCAACAAACTCTACAGAATTCACACCCGAATTCAAAAACACATCTGCAATACATTTGCTTGTACATCTATCATATGCATAAGACCATATAAATAGACAACTGCTTAAGTAGTTTTACAAAACTATGGGTATCAAAACCATGGGAAAAACCCATCCCATAAACCTATGGGTCAAAAAACTCACCCATATGAGAAAAGCACATTTCTCGATATGTCAGGTGCATTTTTCAAGGCCAAAAAATTTTACGCCTAAAAAAGAATTTTTCGGGGGCTGCGCCCCCAAACCCCGGTGAGGATACATGAAAAGTGTACAGTACTCTTAGTGTATAGTCTTCAACACTTTCACACATGAAAATAGGCTACACAACCTAACATTCATCACTTCCTGAAAATCCTTTGAGGTGCTAGATGATGAAGTGGAGGCTTCAGCTGAACTCTGACTCCTGGGGGTGGGTATAGGAGATAATGTGGGTGTTTGGCTGGTACCTGGGTGCCCTAACTCGGGGTAAAGGGGCATGCATGGCCTAGGGGTAATTTTTCCAACCTGAATCAAATAGTTCCCAGCTCTTATGGAAAGGCTATAGGATGCAGGTAAGGTTGTGCCCCCCATTGACTGAATCATCAAAGAAATATCAAAATTTAAAGCCCTAAGAAAGTATAAGAAGGCACCTTCATTAGTGGGCTTTTATGCTATTGTAATCATGTCCCAGGTCCATTGAAATTTGAGGTTTAAATCTATCAGTTGCTCATTTGAGGCTCTCTTGATTGTTGTCAGTTGCTCCAACAAAGAAAATTTATCACCTTTTTCTCCAAACTGGTTGTGAAGAGTTGTGCACAGTTTGTTCCAGTTTTGAATAGATCCTGCTTCAAGGATCCTTAACCATTTTGAAGCTTTACCTTTGATTGAAGAGGCTAGCAACATCACTGCAATGTCTATCTCATGGATTTCGTGGATTTTACAGACATTTGCAATATCTTGGACATGATCACTAGGAGAAGTTTGGTTTTCCCCACTGAAATATGGGATGCTCTTTAATGCTGCAATCAGGACTAGATTTTGTGCATTCGGGGTGAGTGGGCTACTTCCAGTGAAGTTGACATAAGGATTTGGCTGAGCCATTCTGATTGGCCTGAGTACCCTTATTGTTTGAAAGGACATCCTACTAGGAGGAGGTGTTGATAAGGATCTATTTGGGGGAGATGGAGACCTCTGGGATCTTCTTCTTTTCCTCCTATCTAGAGACAAGTGTATGTTTACAAACTATCCTTCCTCTCTTATTCTAGACCTTGTTTGTATCCTTCTCATGCACTTTCATGGACTGCTGAGACCAGTGGATTTATTTCTTTTGGAGTCGTTAGATGTACAATTTTAAAATTTCTTAAAATTTAGAATCACAGCAAGTCCACATCAATCTTACTTTAATAAGATGGAGACTTCTCTGTCCCACCACGTGTGCCAAACCTGTTAGTGCAAAATCACAGCACCCCCGAATGAGTTATATAGATCTACTTTTTTAAGGCAAAGTCATTTGGTGTGATCCGCATAACATTGGACTTTCCCCAAGGTGTGGGACCTTTCAAATGAAAAATCTCTCCATATTAAAGGTTGGTTCTTATTCCTCTATTTAGGTGCATACGTGAGAACTTGCAGAGGATATATCTCTATACCTAATCTGAAATTTTCCAAGGAGACAGGGATAAAAAGGGATATAAGAAATAAGAAATGACTAACTACAAGGTGATGCACTGAAGGAATGATGAACATTAGTTTTGCTAATATACACAAACCAACAAAATACATACAATAATCAAGCACATATAACCAGATTTATAATGAAAGACCATATGAGAGTAGAAGAGATAGAAAGGATATAGAATCGATCACAGCGTGTTTTATTGTTCTGCAGATTGATATAATGCATTACAAAACCGTCAGGAGGAAAGAACATACTACAATTTTAACGGAAGGCCTGAACTCCATGAATTCCTTTTCTAGAAGGAAAAGGGAGTCTGTAAAACAAAAGAATGTCCAACCCTTTACAACAAGTCTTGAACCTTTATTTATAGATTCGATACAGACATGAGAAAAATAAAGAAGCAGGAAAACAAATCCAAGCTCAACCACCACTATTTAATGTCTCTGATAAAATATGCTCCAATTTTTTCTTCACTGCATCAAATCCTTATTTGGCACCTCGAAGGATGAAGAAGTGACAGAGCAGATCAAATTTGATATGGTTGTTGAGGTAAGAATATCCTACATTAAAGGACCGAAGACATTTCTCCATTTCACCTACCATGGCCTGAAAAAATGCTTTTTTATCTTTCCATGGCGTAGAGTATGTCGAGATGGTTCCAAGGGTGTAAGATTTGTAATATTTCGATCCCTGAGTCAAAATATATGCCCCTTCAAAGTTTGTATCGGATCCGTAAAAATGGGTGGGAAAATAGTTTGAAAAATGTATCTCCTTTTTAATACGGGGCACATGGCAGCTAGATTAGGGAAAAATCAAGTTTGCACATCTGTGATTTATCTTTTTCCCCCTTTTCCACAAAAAATGCAAAACTCAAAAAAATCCTGCGGCCCCAATGCTCTGCTTGGACACGTGGTACCCTTTGGTTGGTTGGGGAGATGCACTTCAATTTTTATCTCTGTGTCTTTTGACAAAAGGAAAATTTTCACCTTTTCCTCCGACTCCCCGCTTTGACCTTGACTCGGGATCAAATGTGGACTTTCTCATTTGGGTGGAGTTGTATCCCATTTTGCAACTTTTACACCTTTAGAATAATAAGGGGCAAAAAACCAACTTTCCCCCAGATGGCCCACTTTAGCACTGCTAGTTTAGGCTTACCACGTGGTGCTTCCTCTGCTTCCTACCTAATTTATATATTTTGGTTAAGTCCTTTTCTCAGTGGGGTCATATTTCTTGACCCAGGACATGCGGTAGTTTGGCGCTCATTTGGAAACCCTCTCTCAATTTGATCCTTGAATTAGCAACTTTCGAACACTTGACACTCTCCGCCGGTCTACCCCATACATTGACTTTTTAATCGACTCTATCCCTTTTTTAGATTGGACACGTGGAGGCACCGCGTTCACTTGGGTCTCTGCCTTTGGACTAACTCTTGGATATGTGCCAAGCTAACACTTGGCAACCTCTGCTTACACTTTATACTTAGCCAATTTTAGACTCTTTCATGAACCTTTTCGAGCCCGAAAAACTTTGAAACTTCACCATTTTTCCCATTCTTGCTCCTAGTTCCTCTGCAGCACTTCCCCTTCTTTTCCAACCCTACTATTCCATTTTTGAGTCTACCTGTGACCTATTTACAAGATCTGAATGAGCTTTCTCAAGTTTTTTCTATGCGGGGTCACGACTGATCTAATATTTTCCTGGAGGGTGAAATATGGATAACAGTACTATTAAGGGAGGCTAGACAATGATCTTCTGACCCATACTTGTAAGTGATAATGTATGGACTAATCCACTTAGGGGTAAAATTTCCATGTTTACTCCTTTCTAGAGTAGTGACATTTTGATTTTCTTTGAGAATGAGATTACCAACGTTAAAGTCACGCTCCTTTACATATATTTTATATGCATGTTTGATGCACTCTTGATAGACATGATGATGTTTGAGAGTTGTTAAAAGTTTTTCATCTAATAATTCTAACTGTGTTAAACAATCTTATCGATAGTCCTTATCGGGGATGAAATCTCTTCGGGATACATGAAGTGATGGAATTTGACCTTCAAGGGGTAATACCACCTTGGAGCTATAGATGAGAAAAAAATTCATAGCACTTATAGGAGTATGGATGATAGTTTGATAAGCACAGAGAAAAAATGGGATTTGGAGATGCCAATTTATGCCTACTTTGTCAACAATTTTCATGAGGATTTTATTAAGTGTTTTGTTTGAGTCTTCAGCTTGACCATTTTTTTGTGGATATTATGGTGATGAAAATATTAGTTTGATGTTTAATGTGTCACATACTTTCTTAACGTCTTTATTTTAAAAATATTTTCCATTATTAGTGATGAGTTTGTGAGGAATACCAAATTGGCATATGATATGTTGATAGATTAAATAGACAATTTTATTAGATTTAGTAGATGTCAAGGGAATGGATTCTACCCATTTAGCAAAGTATTCAATGGTTGTGATGATATAATTATGTTGTTGCGATGAGTGAGGATTGATTGTGCCAATGAGGTCTAATCCCCATTGCGAGAAAGGCCATAGGTCTTGAGTAAGTTGTAAGACTAGACTAGAGATATGAGTAAGATTTGAATGTTTTTGATATTTGATGCAATTCTTGAAATATGTGCAATAATCTTGATTGATGGTGGGAAAATAATATCCCAATTCGAGGACACACTTAACAATAATGATGCCTTTGAAATTTCCACCACATATATTGTCATGGACTTCTTGAATAAATTTAATAGAATCATGAGATTTAAAACATCTTAATAAGAGGCCATCAAATATGTGTTTAACAGAGAATAATTCGTAATTAATTATTCATACAAAGGATTACATATATATAGGAAAATGATTTCTTATTATCAAGAAGGTTGTTATAATAACACTCCACATAATTCTCCAGCATATAACCACCCAATATGCACTTAAACCTATTTACGTGGGTTCTTATAACTCCATTAACAATATAATATTAATCAACCAAGGACCACTGACATAATATTTCTAACATTCCCCCCCTTAGTGTGAAAATGGGGAAAACATGCCTTTATACTTGCACCTACTCATGATCTGGTGATTTTAATAGGATGATCACAAACCTCAAGCATGGTTTTACAAATGGTTAACAAAAAACCAAGAATGATTGTTTTGTAATGGGTTTACAACCACAAAGTGATTGTTTTATGAATGGTTTACCAACAACTAATAATAGTGGTTTTGCAATTGGTTTACCACAAACCACAAATGAAGGTTTACAAGTGGTGTACCTATAACCACATCATGATGGGCTAAGTACTATTATCAGATCTCATCACATCTCACTACAGGGAATAACATAGGAAAATATGCTACTCATACATACAAATAGAAATCTAGAAAAGGAACATTGGATCATGTTCCCCACAATGTGAAATTTTCACTTATTATGTAAATCAAGATATCATGAACATTGTGTGTGTGATGGAAAGGTTTGTAAATTTATGGGATGAGGTTAAGGAACCTCAAGCTTGACTAAACTCAACCATGCACCATAATATAAGAGATAAAAAAGAAACGATCTATGCATAGATAAATTTGAAGCTAACATTCAAACCCTAGCATATATACTACTCTCTACTCCATGAAAGCTTAATGAAAGTGAACCTAGTTAGATTCTAAGCAATCAAATTATGTATTGTTTACTCTCAAACATAGTGAAGAGATCTCTCCAAGTTGGCTACATGGCCAAGCTTTAGATCTTCCCTTACTAACTATATTTGGAATGGATGGATGCAAGATGGGGGAGATCTTAACAATGGAGTATGGCCAAGATCCAAATGTTCTATAGCTTAAAGCTATCACAAATGATTTCTAATGCCAAGATATCCAAATATGAGAGATATTTTGTTATGTAAACAAGGTGTAAGGTTGAGAGGGAGGGGTGACCCTTCTATTTATAGTTTTTCACTTGGGAGAGTTTGGAATTTGGGTGCATGTGGGACTAAAGCTCAAAAATACACTTTTAAATTAGATTAGGATAAACATGCTTTAGGCTTAGTTAAGCTTGGTTTAGGCTAGTTAACTAGGGTTTAGGCTATTTAAACTTGATTAGCAAGTGATTAGAGACTCATTGAGAGTTGGGAGGGGTCTGGATAACCAATTGTGACTGATAGATAGCCTACGAAGCCAATAGAAGTGGTCTAGAGAGAACTAGGGAGGTTCTGAATGGTCAAAAGGAGGAATGTTTAGCTAATAAGAGAGATATTAGCCTAATAAGTTGAATATGGGAAGAATATGACTAAGAAGATGTCGTAAATGGGCATCTGAGAGTGGAGCAAAGAAGGGTTGGAATTAACGAAGTGTCGTCAATTGGTTGAATTGGATGAAATGATAAGTGTAAGCATATTTTAGGTGTCTACATTTTCCCCTCTTTAAGGTGGCATAAAAAATGTCACTTCAAATAAAGTATACAAGCATAAACAAGTAGAAAATCTTGAAGGGATAGAAGAAAAATGAGTATAATGAAAGATGCCCCCTCGATTGTCAATGGGGTGATAGAAGAACTCGATTGACGATTGAAAAGATGATAGAAAGAGAACAGAAGAAAGAATAGTGTGAAGAAGAAGAAATGGGATATAGAAGAAAAGGAGTATGAGGAAGAGGGAATGAGCTAACATCCATCCAGCGCCTTTTAAACAACTTTATTTTTCATCATATTGCTAGTGATCTTCATCATCAGTCCTTATTAAAAAGAATGAACAAAAGTGTAGTATGACATGAAATCCATATACGAACAAATGTCCATTGCTAAAAACATAAACTCCATGCAACATACAAAATGCAATGCAATACAAGAAAGTAACATAGATTCCTAACTCCATGCAACATACAAAATGCAATGCAATACGAGAAAGTAAACAAACTAAACTAAGAGAGAAACATAATGTAATGTTTTTGTTATCAAGCTTCAATTCTGACCTATGCGAATTAACAAAAAGGGTTAACGATGGTGCCCCAAGCAAGGATACATGCAAGGGGAATAACGGAGGACACTTGGGTCCGATAAAAAAGTAATGTGCACTATGAAACAGTACCAGGAAACTCATTGTGCCCCAGAGTACAGATGAAGTAATTAGCCTAGCTTTTATTGATGGAGGTAGATCGATATGATCCATGAGTCATGCACATGAACATAGGTGAGAACCAAAGAGTGACATTTTGTAGGATGATTTTCATTTTTTAGAAGTTTTCTTAAACATATTTGAATGTTTTGATTTTTTCTAACATATTTGAATGTTTTTGTTTTTTTTGAAAGTTTTCTAAAAATATGTATAGGAAGACAAAGAAATTTGGATGCCCCTAGTGATAGATGGGATGTAAAAGTGCATAAGGCCACGTCGTACGAGAAAGGTGAAGATGCAAAAATGCCCCAGCAATTAGGTGGGAGTATTAAAAGGAAAACTCTTCATGTGTAGAAGTGGGATCCAAGGCCATTATGGAGAGGTTCAACATAATGATGAATGTAAACCAATGAAGTGCTAGGAAGGAGCAAGGATGTCCCCAACATAAGTTGGCCTAAAAGCACATGATAGAAAGGAAGGAGAAGATTGTTTTTGTGAAAGGGGACAAAGGTGTCCAAAAACATGGAAAAATAGTAATCTTATACACATGGATGTTCTAAACAAAGTAGAAGAATGATGTGAATGATATGAATGTAGCTTAGAAGCCTCGCGATGAAGAAGTGATTAGCCAAAGGCACAAATCATGAGATGAGATAAGGACTAAGGCAAGAGTCTGAACAAGGTAAAAAAAAGACACTTGGTAACATACCAATCCTACCTACTCATAGAGATCCAGTGTGTGCACGTGGAATTTAATTACCTCTTGAAGGGAAGATTTAATAGAGAAACAAGTGAAGACACCCTAGCCAATGTGTAGGAATGATTTATTTTGATAGGTGATAGGTGATTTTGTGAATGAAGGGTGGAAATGATAGCCATACATTGCTCTGCTGCCAGCCAAGCGTCCATAGCCCCAATGGAGATGCATTTGATTCTAATCACAACATTGCTCTACTGCCAGTCAGGCATCCATAGCCCCGGTAGAGATTATTGGAAATACCCCAAGAGAGAGTTATATATCAATTTGCATTTGCCTTTGTAGGCTTTTAGCTTTTGATTTTTTCATTGATTTTGATTCTTTTTCTTTCTGAAAACTTATTTCAGCTCTCTTGTTTGACAAGGGGTTAAGAACCACTAATGGCTTGATGGAAAGATAGGGTGGAAGTGATTGTGATGATGACATTGGCTAGTGTCAACAAATATGTCCAAAATTTCTTTGCAACAAGTTTATTAGATGTTGATGTGATAAGATCTCTAAGAGGTTAGTCGTTCTTTAATTTACCAAGGTGATAAAAGACCAGGGTCAAATGGATACCATAGAGATAAATGTCACAAAATGTGTGTGAATAGGCTAACCAAAATATCACCGAAGGGATGAAAATGGTAGGAAGACTTGCAGAAGATAAGCAAGGAAGGGAAGAAAGAAACATCCATGTGTACATAATACCTGATTGCAATGTTTGAGAAAATGTACCTTTGATTTTTGTTGTGTTTTCTCATGTTTTTTTGTATTTTTGAATTTGTCTTTTGATTTTTAGATTTTTTGATAGTTTTTGGAAAGGTGGGACTAACAAAGTCACTCTGCATGGTAAGATCCAACAACAATGTTTGTGACTTCCTTGATAAGGGAGACTAAGCATGTTTGTTTATCAAGAGTCATGTTTTCCCCGATCTCGATGATCATGGTGAGTTCATACTCAACAAATGACTGCAATTTATCTTAAAACATGGATTTCATATGTAGGAGCTTGAGTTCCCTGATCTAGAGGTTTATGCACTTTGCACCATACTTGATGGTTACATTGATGTGTATTCTTGAATTGTTTGATTTTTAACCTTAAGATCATTTGATTTGTTAGGAGCTATAGAGAGCTCTTAGAAGTTTTGACTTGAGCTTGATTAAGAAATTGTTTATGGTTTCTTATAAGTCTATGCGTGACTTTTCTGATCCCGAGAAGTGGGAGAGAGAAAGTGAACGTTTATGATTGATGATAGGAATGAGAGAAATGATGGTGGGCTTTCCCAACCATTGGTAGAAGGATGTGTGATGGATAGAATAGGATACGGTCCAAGAATTGAAGAGGATGGGCTACTATGAGGTGAGCCACTAATAGAAGATGATGAAGGGTTACCAGGATATGGCCCTAAGATGGAAGAAATTGGGCTACTGAGGTGAGCCATAGCCTACTAGGATATGGCCCCAAGAGGGAGAAATTGGGCTATGAGGACATGGAAATAATAGAAGATGATATCAAGGGAATAATAGGGGGTGACCCAAGTATAGATGAGGAGGGACTACTCGAAGGTGTCCCATAGATAGAAGAGGATGAAGGGCTACTAAGATGTGGCCCAAGAATAGAAGGTAATGGGCTACCAGGAGGTTACCCACAAGTAGAAAATGGAGGACTACCTAGGGGTGGCTCCAGGATAGAAGAAGATGATGGGCTACTAATGGTGACCCAAGGTGAGATTTTGATTGAGGAATGATTATAGATAAGGAATGATTTGGTAATGAGAATATAGGCCATGGATCAATGCTAGACCCTGACATCTCATCATGCTCAGAAGAAGGTGAAGATGGAATAACAGAAGAAGAATCAAGTTCCATGACCTTAGGATCTTCCTTTATGTTCTGATAAAAGGGATCAACTTATTTTCCCCAATATGCACGAGCGTATCAAGTTCTAGAAAGAACCCTTGTTTACAATCCTCTAGAGGGATATCTTCATGTACTCTGATTGTTTCTTCATTATGAGAGAAATCAATTAGTAGAGGTTGTTTTTCTTTGGCCATAAGAGGTTGACTAGAAGTTCAAAAAGTGGGGGAAGATTCATTGATAAAGAAGATGAAGAATATGATGATTGATAAGAAGGCTTGACCTTACCACTCTCATGATTTTGATAGTGCTTCAAAAAGATATCTTAGCACATGGATTCTTTTTAATGGTTTGACATGGTCGCAGACATTGGAAGATGGATGAGGAAATCTCATGATATGGTTGAAAGGGCTCAAGACCGAAGAGGGATTGAATTTGGATTGATAGGAATACCTCAAGAGATGATGTATATTTGGTGGCAAGATCAATGGATGATTTATATTGGACCTGGGTCATTTTTCTAGAAGATGACATAATGTAGGTTGGAAAGTAGGATTACATAACCATCAATTAAGTTACAACATAGGAGTCAAATTAGATGATTGACTAGAGGGAATCTGAGTCGTGGAACTCTTCAATGGAGGAAGAGGTTTTCTAGGCAACTGATGAAGGAGATCTTGCGAAGAAAGGGAGGACTGTGACTCAAAAACTGAATTAGATGTTCGATCGATGGAACTTGGAGTCACACGCAAGTCTTGAAAGGGGGAAGACATTTTTGAGGTGATTGGGAATGAAGGTCTTGTAAAGGAAGGGAGGACCATGATTCAAGATGTGATCTAGGGGTATCCAAATAATAGTTGGGATTTGAATCTTCAGAAGAAGAGTGGGAATCCAAATGGTAGTTTGGATTTGAATCAGAAGAAGAGTGGGGGGGAACTAAATAATAATTTGGATCAGAGGCATCCAAACCATACCACCGACTATGAGCTGAAGGTGGGGGACAGGGTACCCAAATGGGCCCTCTAGCATGAAGAACCAAAATAGGTTTAGTTGTAATGGGAATCTTTTGATTTGAATTCCTAAACCTAGGTTATGTATTGTTGTAAATGTGAGAAACCACGTGATATTCAGTCATTTAAGCACAAATTTATATCTCTAGATAGTGTGATGGAACTCCTTCAAAGGGAAGGAAGTGACATGTCAATTTGGGAAGCATAATGGACATCCAACTAGACATTTTATAAGTATGGAGATGTGTGCGTGATTTTTTGAAGAAGGTCTAACGAAAACAGACATTGTGATTACGCAATCTCAATGAGATCAAAAAAGAATTGTCCTATAAAGTAATTTCTACAGATGAATGATCACAAGGAACAATCATACAGGTGTAAAAAACAAAACCAATCAATAAGGAAATGCTCCC
This sequence comes from Taxus chinensis, assembly GCA_019776745.2. Classification (NCBI taxonomy): domain Eukaryota; kingdom Viridiplantae; phylum Streptophyta; class Pinopsida; order Cupressales; family Taxaceae; genus Taxus; species Taxus chinensis. The sequence goes on along the minus strand of CM034148.1, from coordinate 942,438,908 downwards.
TGAAAATGTGTGTGCAAAATGATAGTTCGATGTAAATATGATCAACACAATGTCAATATTTACGTCAAGCACGAAATGAACAAGGCATAAATATTAACAAAGGGTATATGTGACTCCCCATCAAAGGATTCCACGACAATTTCAACAACCAACAAGGCCAAAATTTTAAAGGGTGAGGTTTACAAATTTAAGCCACATAACCACACCAATTGGACACGTTTATCAAGCTTCGCAGAGAATTGAGATATTAGTATCAAAGTCATATCTAAATGACACAAACAAAGTAAGAAAAAATCTTTAAGATTTTGGACAATGTTTGAAGTCAAACTAAGTCAAAGTATATAAAGGATGTGTGAAAATGTGTGCAGCATAACGCCACAATGCGGATACTTAGATCACGTGTATGAAAAACATGACATAAGTATCTTAATTGTGTCGAGACAATGTGAACAAGGTAACACATCAAAGGGAGATCAAATGATGAATCAATCCTAACTATAATGATGATCTTGAAATCAAGATCAAGTGGCCATCAAAGATATGAGGATGTATCCACACACTTTAGACATTTAACAACTCAGCCGCAAACATGGATGAGCATAAACAGAAAAAAAAGTAGTGAACACTATCTATGACAACACTCCCGAAATATGCCTCCTCTTGTCCCAAATGGGCAGCAAGAATGCAAAGGTGTAGATCAAAATATGGAAATAAACTAAGCGTTACTTGGGTAGAGTTTCACCTCGTGTGAAGGTGAGAAAGAAACCAAGATAAGTAACACATCATTGATTCCGTGATGATAGTTAGATCCAACTTACTGGGCTCTTTGCCTTAGTGTCACAAGTAAGTTTTCACTTTCACAATTAGTAAAGAATAGAATGGCTTCCCTAAGATAAACTAGGTGTTTTCTTAAGCGAGCTCGATTTACCCAAAAATTCATACTACTAGGGAGTATCTCATCTTATTTACCCCCTTCAAAATGACTAGTTACTAGGGTCATCATACATAACCGGTAACGTAAACAATGAAAAACTAGTCAAGTGGGTAAGCAGAACGCTTCCTTCTCCATAGGTTACTCAGCGGTGGATTAAGGGTCCTAACCACCCCCATTGTTGTAGCTTAAGGTGTTATGCCAAAGGGGTTATGTTCCAGTTATGTAGGGACGTACCCTTTTCTGAAACTGCAATACAGTGTGATGAAAGTGGTGTGTTTTTATCTTGTTTATCTTAAATGTGGTTTTAAGTAGCACACCATTTGGCAACATGAAAACACATTAGAAGTTTTGTTTTGTCTTAGTTCCTCCTTTCTTTGACATGTGATTTTGGTCCTACATAGCAAGAGAGTAATTTTCCACAAAATATCATGATATAAAAGAGAGTTTGGTGTTTCTTTTGATCCTAGATCACCAAAAGGTGCTAGCATACACAACATGAAAACTCTGTTTATGGAAAATACATTTAAGTTTTTTTGCAAAAGTTTGGATTTTAACCATTTTTGAAATGTTCATCCATTAGGAAGCCAATAAGAGGGTTTTGAAAGTGTTTTTGGTTCCCAAGATCACCTAGAAGGTGCGAGGGAAGAGCATACGGTTTGAAAAACATCAATTATGCCTTTTAAGTAAAAAAAGACCAAAATAACTGTACAAACAACTATTAGTTTTTCAAAGATGTTAAAATAGCCACCAAATTTTAAGATATGTTAGAAAATGACCTAATAATGTAAACCATAAATTTTCTATAACTCAAAATCCTAATTTTATGCCATTGATATTTCACTTCAATATATTTCCAACACAACAAAAAGGTGTTTCCTGCATGGCCTCCAGAAGATTGTTGTCTGGGTGCCTGCCTCTGCTTAATGTTAGGGTGCCTGCACCAAGGTTTGCCTGCAGGTGTTAGGGTGTGCACAAGGTGTGCGCCAGGGTGCTTGCACCAAGCTTAGGGTGCCTACACCACCATGTGTAAAAAAACATAGTGATAATTATGCCTGCATGTATAGAATGATGTGTGTGCTCCCTTTCTTGTTGGTGGCTAAAAAACAAGGGATTTTTCATAAAAATATCCAAAAATGTCAAAACAAATTAATTTGTTTCAATTCCGATAGCACTTTACCTCCTTCAATCCCGCAAAGAGCACAAAGGCAAGACAATCCTAGCTAAACTAGTTAAGAAACCTGATATTTAGCCATTAATACAAATATATTAGTGAAATCAAAAACTTGAACTAATCTAAAAAATAATTTTGAAAAACTAGTCTAGAAAGCTTGAAACTAACCTAGAAAAGTTGAAACCAAGAAACAATTAGAAACTAAAATGAAAAGCTTGAAAGTGACTCCATTAATGGAGGATGGACAAAGCGTCCCACCAGGCGTGCCAAATGTATGCGATGGAAAGGTTTGCAAAGCTATGGGATGAGGTTAAAGAACCTCAAGCTTGACTAAACTCAACCATGCACCATAAGATAAGAGCTAAACAAGAAAATATCTATGCATATATAAATTTGAAGATAACATTCAAACCCTAGCATATATACTACTATCTACTCCATGAAAGCTTAATGAAAGTGAACCTAGTTAGATTCTAAGCAATCAAACCATGTATTGTTTACTCTCAAACATAATGAAGAGATCTCTCCAAGTTGGCTACATGGCCAAGCTTTAGATCTTCCCCTACTAACTATATTTAGAATGGATGGATGCAAGATGGGGGAAATCTTAACAATGGAGTATGGCCAAGATCCAAATGTTCTATAGCTTAAAGCTATCACAAATGATTTTTAATGCCAAGATCTCCAAATATGAGAGAGATTTTGTTATGTAAACAAGGTGTAAGGTTGAGAGGGAGGGGTGACCCTTCTATTTATAGTTTTTCACTTGGGAGAGTTTGGAATTTGGGTGCATGTGGGACTAAAGCTCAAAAATCACTTTTAGATTAGATTAGGATAAACATGCTTTAGGCTTATTTAAGCTTGGTTTAGGCTAGTTAACTAAGGTTTAGGCTAGTAAAACTTGATTAGCAAATGATTAGAGACTCATTGAGAGTTAGGAGGGGTCTGGATAACCAATTGTGACTAATAGATAGCCTACGAAGCCAATAGAAGTGGTCTAGAGAGAACTAGGGAGGTTCTGAATGGTTGAAAGGAGGAATGTTTAGCTAATAAGAGATATTTTAGCCAAATAAGTTGAATATGGGAATAATACGACCAAGAAGGTGTCGTAAATGGGCATCCGATAGTGGAGCAAAGAAGGGTTGATTAACGAAGTGTTGTCAATTGGTTGAACTGGATGAAATGATAAGTGTAAGCATATTTTAGGTGTCTACACATTGCATACAACAACACTGAAATTTGAAGCATGCCACATGCAACTTAAAGCACACTAAATAATTCCACCAAACCTTTATGCGGCCCCATCGTTTTTAACTGATGAGAGGTCATTAGTTTTCATCCAGCCTCCAATGCCTCTATCCTCCATCGTCATGTTGTTAGCTTAGAAAATTACACCTTAAGGCTCAAGAATTACATACCTTACCCGAATGTCGAATTCCACTAAAAATGCATTCGTAAGGCTATTTTATTTTATTTTTACAAATTTTTGAGTTCGAATCTCAAAAGAAAATACTTGATGACTCTTGACACTTTAGAGAACATTTTGAATGACACGAAAATAAATATAAGACTTAAACACATTAGACACAAATTTGACCATATGACTATAAAACTATATATATATATATATATAGAAACGACAATGGCTCTTTTTATAACTAATAAATACTTTAATTTTTTATGACTTTAAAAAACTTGACACCAATAACATCTCAAGACTTAAAAATATAAATATAAATACACTTGCTTTGCTTTGAAGAACCTACACATGATAACTATAATGACCTAGAGAGACATTTAAAGGAGAAGACTGTAATGAATTACACATGTAATACACTAATCTTTAATAACCGTGGACTTTTGGAGCTTTCGAGGTTAAACAAACTGTCAATTCTTAGTCTTTACTAATGCAAAAGGGAATCCTAGTTGGGTAATACACATGAGTTCCAATGCAAACCCATATGCTTATACATCTATGCAATCAGACTACATGAATATTGAAGGGATGAGTATATGGCACGTGGTATATCTGCGTACTCATTTAGCATAAATGATCCACCCAGAGATAACATGTAGGGATATAAATTCCTCTTTTAATGACACCATTAAAGGAGCAAAAACTGTTAAGAATGTGCTTGGAGATGATTATACAATTAACTGTCTATAAAGATGCAGGCACAAATGTCCAAATGCATCAAATAATGCAGGACCTTGATTAGAAACTCTTTCCAAAGATAAATCCAATTAGATGTAAGGCTAACACTCAATGTTTGTAGATGCGAGTACACTGTAGTTAAACACCAAGTTAGATGCAAGCAAATAACATGTAGTTTTGGGCGCTCAACTTGTTTTTCTATTCTCTAAGACACCTCGTACATGGAATAAACAAATTATCCCAGTTTACACACATGGATAAGCTCAAAATATTGACAGAACTTCTAAATAGACACACACGTTGCAGCCAAACTGAACACAGAGATAACACAATTGTTCAAAATTACATGCAAATGCAGTAAACAATAGATCAAACCTCTCAGGCACTTGATAGAATTTTTCAAGGATTTGACATTTGACAGAGGATAGAGTGGTGCTACTATACAACTATTTCCAGTATAGATGAACGTGAATTTCACAATGGGAGAGAGGATGAGATACAAGGATCTGGAAAGATCAACGCATGTAAAAAATCTTCACGGTGATGGAAAATGTGTCTTCTGCACACAATACCTCTTCTACTCAATTATTTCCTCTTACTGATCACTCACACAAACTAGTACTTAAAGACTATAGACATTCATAGATGTATATAGTGAACGATAATAACCTTTCATCCATTGGGGTGGTCAAGATTTTGGTATTGCCCCCTTTAAAAAATATAACACACCATATTGCCTCCCAAGAGTATGGTCGTTTAGATACCACAATGAAAGAGTCGAATAGTTTAACATAGAATAATTCTTAATTTAGTATTCATACATAAGATTACATATATATGGGAAAAGGATTTCCTATTATAAAAGAGGTTGTTATAATAACATTCCACACAATTCTCCAACATATAACCACCCAATATGTGCTTAAACCTATTTACGTGGGTTGTTATAATCCCATTAACAATACAATATTAATCAACCAAGGATCAGTAACATAATATTCCTAACAGAGGATCGTGGAATTTTTTGGATGTTGTAATGGTCGAAGAATTATAGGAGGAATTCAATAATGGCTTTATGTTTTTGTAGAATTTCATGTTTACATTAGTAAATTCATTTGATTTGATTGATGACAAGTTGTGAGTCTCCATAGATGTCCAATATTTGAACACCAAGCATGACAACGATTTGGAGACCCGTGATTAAAGCTTCATATTTGGCCATGTTGTTAGTATATTCAAAGTTAATTTTAAATGATATAGGGATATCACTCCCTTAGGGAGGTATAATGACGATATCGACTCCTCCCCCTTGTTGGTATTTATATCCATCAAAGAAGAGGATCATTTTTAGAGAGGTGTATTCTTAATCAATTATAGTGTTGATAGATTCATCAGGGAATATTTCATGAGGCGGTTGATTGTCATGAGGGGAGCTTTGGAGATCTTATCTGCAATGACTTGTCATTTGATAGATATTTTCAGGATAAATTCAAGATCAAAATTAGTCATAAGTATAAGCCATCGAGGGATGAGGTCACTGTGATATTGTTTAGAGTGAATTATTTTAAGTGGATTAAAACTAGTAATAGTGTAGGTTTTTTGGTTAAGTAGATAATGGTGCAGCTTGGAAGTTATGAAGTACAAGGCATAACACAAATTTTCAGCTTCGGTGTAGCGAGTTTCATATTCATGGAGATTGCAACTTATATAGTAGATGGCATGTTCACAACCCTGCTCATCTTGATGAGTGAGCATGACACCCAAGGAATTATCGGTAGTAGATATATAAAGATAGACTGGTTCCTCTTCTCGTGGGGGTGTGAGAACGGGTGGTGAGCCTTTTGACAATTTTGGTCCCATCTAAAGTTAACATCTTTTTGAAGGAGATGATGAAAGCGATGACAACAATTTAAAAGTTGTGATATAAAGTGACAAATATACTGAAGCTTTCCCTGAAGGATGTGAAGCTATTTGAGGTTTAATGGAGGAGGCATTTCAATGATAGATTTTATTTTGGTGGGGTCTACTTCAATGCCCCAAATAGATACAATGAATCCTAGGAGTTTTTTGAAGAGGACACCAAATACACATTTAAAGGGGGTTGGATGAATTAAATATTGAATAAGACGAGTAATGATAGCGTCGAGGATGGCAAGATGATCCTAACATTGTTTTGATTTCCCTAAAAGATCATATACGTAGTATTATACAGTCTTGTGGATAATTTCATGTTAGATATATGTCATGGTTCGTTGATAAGTGGCTCATGCATTTTAAGTTCAAATGACATGACACAGTAACAAAAATTCCCCCAATGAGTGACGAAGAAACTTTTGTGTTGATCATTGATAGCGATAAGGATTTGGTTATAACCAAAGAATCCATCCATAAGGGAGATAATCTCATGGAAAATAGTTATATCGATGAGTTCGTCAATGTTTCGAAGAGCGAAGTCATCTTTAGGACAAGTGAGATTGAGATCTCTAAATTCAGTTTAGATGTGTAACTTGACGAAGGCTTTCATTACAAGATATGATATTAGAGACCCATTGTGGATAATCAATGGGTATAATAGAGTTGGCGGAGAGCAATCATTGTAACTCTTGTTTGATAAAAAGAGCTATAAAAGGGTGAATCTTACATATCCTTTATTTGACATGTTTAGCATTAGGATATGTGACGATATTGTGGACGACGATGTTGGGATCGATACCTGGTATATCTTTATATGACCAGGAAAAGGATTGACTATTTTTGGATAGGAAGGTGATGAATTTGTTTAATTCATGTGGATTTAAAGATTTACCAACCTTAACTATGTGATGTTTCTGATGATACCCTATGTTAACATTGGTAATGCACTCATTGAGGAGTTTTGAAGTGTTAGGTGGTAAGATATTATGAAGGAAATGATCATTTGCCCCATATGAGAAAGGATAGATTGATTGTCTTGACATTATGTGGGTCAAAGAACACTTGACAGAAAGCACACAAGAAGTCTACGTGGGAAAGAAGGTCATATTTAAAGGTGCGAATGGATAGGGAGAACATGCGCATGGAGTAGAAGTTCATCTCTTCGGGACTTAGCAATTTTTTGTCATGAAGGTATATTTTTAGAGATGGTGTGTAGAGCACACAAACAAGGCAGATACATGTGTGCAACGCATTAGATATTCTTGGAGGATCGGATACAAATCACTTTGCATGGACACAGGCTGGAAATAGATCTATTACTATCAGTTAACTACCAGTAGTCTATTGTTAGCACACTTGCATGTGTGGCTAGTTTTGTAAAGATGTGTGGCTAATAATAGCATGCAACCTATTTTTGGAATGGATAAGTGGTGAAGGGAAAGTCCCCACCCTTATATATATGTAGTAAACTATGTAATAGAGAAGAAGGAGATATATACATAGATATGTTGTTAAATCTATTATGAGCATACTAACGTTATTGTAATGAAGCTTTTGTATACTTATTACATTGAATATAATGGAGGATATTAGTTGAATCTAAGTGTTAGTTTTGTGTGTATCTAAATCCAATATGTTTTTGATCTCATCATGGTCAATACTTAATTATGTTCTCCCTTAGGTATAGATCTGGTATGCTCTATAGAATGATGTGTTAGCAATAGAACTATATGTATCTCTTAAGTCTTCATCATGTTAACATCCTGCAACAACAACCCTAAAGAGGGACCTGGTACCTTTCACACTTTGAGTGAGTGCTCAGTTTAGGTTGAGTGATGTGCCAGCGCGTCTAGGGTCTTATTGGATTTGTAACACTGAATTCTAGGCTACATCATTTGTTTTGTTGTTGGGACCCTCTTTTTCAATTGTTTTCAGGATGGTTCGCAATGAAGACATATCGGTTGACCTTAGCAAGTGTTGAAGAATGGATACACAATCTGGAAGAAGAATACGCACAATTCAACACTAGATCTGATTTAACACACTGTGTGGGTGGAACAGAATCTGTATGACAGTTTATATGAGAGCTTTTTTACTATCTTTCTAGTAGAATTATACGAGTGGTTGAGTGCTTATGCATCTAAGTGGAATTGGAGGTATCGCACACTTGTTTGGACACAGGAAGAATTCTATGCCCTTTATGATGTTGATCTTATTTGGACTTGAGTTGTGGATACATGGTTTTGTGCTGTCTTGAACAATTATATTTTGGAATACTCAATTTCCACTTATTCGTGTCCAGAAGTAGCTGAATTCCAGTTCTTACTATATCCAAGGGGAGCTTACCTACAAGGCATTCCTCTAGCGATCAAGATCCTGATGGTAAATTTGAATCTAGAGAGTAAACCGATGGCTAACTAAACCTCACCACATGCAGGGGTAGGATCAGGATTGGTGAAAGATGGCAGACCTAGAGGCAGAAAGGTAGAGAGAGGAAAGGCAACTAAAGTATAATGAGGTGTGTGAGAGGGAGATAGAGAATTAGCGTACCGTTATAGAAAGTATGGCATTGAGGAGAGAGATGGCTCATGAAGGATTTGAATCTCACGTAGAAGATGTGGAGCTAGAGCATCACGAACTCCCCCATCTTGGAAAGTATGACAAGGATCCCCCTCAGCCTCACATAGAAGTGCGCCAGTAGAGACTACCTAGGGCATGGGTGGGCATCTGAATCCACCTGGTAACCTAGCCCTTGCGCTTGGTTTTCCAATATCTAGTACGACAAGTACTCATCAGGAAATTTTGGCAAGTAAGAAAGCAAGCACATCGATGGCAAGGTAGACGGCTTCATTATTATTTGGAGGTGTGTTTTCAGGCATCATCCACACAGAACATAAGCACGCAGAATGTTGGATTCACCTCTAGAAGTGAAACTACTTCACAGACCATAGGGGTTCAGTATAGTACTACTATCGGTGCACAAGGGAGTACATCTATAGGACCTATCCCAACTACAGGTTTGGGATCAGGATGTATAGGTAGCTCTGGTTCAGGTGGATCTGGTGGTTCTGGAGGTAGGGGAAACACAAGAGGTTTTGAATTAGATGGGCAAGGTCTACACCAACCCCAGAATATTTACATGGAAATGTCTCTTCATCTTCTAGAGTATAGGGGCATAGAAGATGTTGTTGAACATGTGCACATATGTGAAATATTGTGGCATGCAAAAGGAATCACATCTTCTGAGTGTAGGGCAAGCCAATTTGCTACTACGTTACAAGGGCGAGAACACAGCTGGTATAGAAATTTTGACCCATATCAGACTTGCATAGATTATACAGCTTTAAAGGATGCATTCCTTAAAGAGTTTCATATCCCTGAGTTTGATAATAAGAGTATAAGTGCACTCAAGGATATTAAGCAAGGCACTACTGAAATTGTTAGAGAGTATAATGCACGGTTTAAAACATTGTTATCAAAGCTTTCTTATGACATACACACAAGCCAACATGCACAATGGTTCGTTGGGGGCTTGATTACCCCTTTTAGGAGGGAATTATCACATAAGACGTACATTGATCCATGTGAAGCACTTGAAGCAACCTTGCATGCTGAGGTGGTTGGAAGTATAGATACTGGGGTGAGCCCATTTTTAGAAGCACAAATAATAGGAATGGTGAAATAGTTGAAGAAACTATCAGCAAATTCAGCTCATGAGACATGCACATGGATTTGGTGCACAGATTGTGAAGTAGAAGGTCACACAAAGGATAGTTTCCCTCGTAGAACAATACGCTCATTGTTGATGGATTGTGAAATATGCCACTTAAACCATGATATTATTCATTGCCCATTATTACAACGCGTGATAAGGAAGAATGTTTCAAGCTACTATAAAATATGTAGGTCCACGACTCATGACACGGAGGACTGCCAGTTGATTGGATAGATCCATGATGCTATAGATATTGGTGTATGACAAACAGGAGTTTTAGATAACTCTAAGGGAAAGAATGAGCATCAGGATGAGGAGCACAATCAGGCGCACTATGATCAGAATGAGGGGTGTTTTGAAGGAAGTCATGAGCAGAGGTCGAGGATACCTTGGTGGATTCAGAGGATGAGGCCGTGGTGGTGGAAGAAGTGAGTTTCCTCATGTAACATGTTATACATGTAGATCTCTTGACCACTATAGGCATGAGTGTCCTAGAATATTACATGTTCTTTCTGTGGAAAGAACCATAGCTATGAAGAGTTCTTGGACTTATATGAGCATCTGAGTAAGCAACATAAACAAGAAAACAAAGGTGCATGGATGGTTAGGATACAGGGCGTTGTGGACAATCAATGGATGCCCAAGATGGAAGTAGAATCTGAGGCACTACAAGTAAAGATCATGACCCACACTGAGGTGGCACGTGTTAGGGAAGCATTACAGTAGAAGCCTACCATCACTAAAGATGAGGTTCTCCATGCACAGTACCTAGATCCTACCTATCAGAAGGAGGTTTATCAAGAAACCATGGAAGTTCTAAGGAATCTTTAGGGTGAGATACAATACTTAAAGGAGTAGAAGAAAGCATCAGAGATGGTCCAAAATAATATAGATGACTTGAGAGAAGTGTGCAAATTGTTGTGTAAGGAGAACAACATTCCCCTATTAGGGAATTGGTTAAAAGGGAACACTCCACATGCAAGTACTGAGACTGGATGGCAGATATTGCATGCAAATCTCCCTCATAGCCTAGATTATGACAATGAAATCACTCTGAATGTTGTTGTGGATGGGTGGCTATTGAGTAATATACTGATTGATACAGGTGCAAAGGTCAATGTTCTTACCTTGGATGTATGGGTACAAATGGGAAGACCCCCATTTCAGCCATCCTCTAATTTATTATTCATGGCTAATCAGACTAAGGCTGCTCCCATAGGAGTTTTGAAAGATGCATCCATTACCATACAAGGAGAAAATTTTCATAGAGACTTTGAATTTTTAGCGCTAGCAGAGTCGGATAGCTTTCAAGCTCTATTGGGGTGTCCTTGGTGCTATGAAAATAATGCTAATCTTCAATTCAACAAGGGCTATATCAGTTTTGAAAATAAAGAGGAAAGGGTTAATATCCCTTTAACATATGGAAATTTTGTGCCCTATGTTGAGCCCTTAAGTGAAGAAGATCTTAATAGGATTTATGTACGCATCATCTGAGATCTAGAGATGATTGAACCAACCAAAGAAAGACTAATTCAGTGGGAGGATGCATAGTCCATTAGCAATACTACAAGTGTTGCATGTGATAATTGGGCTCATAGCACTTATGAGTTAGTAGGGCATGAAGTAAAGAGCATATTCCCTCAAGGCATAAAACCATGTTATGTCTGGAGGATAGGTAACAACTCGGTACCTTGTTACATAGGAGAAGGGGATCCCATAGATTTCCTACGTGCCATGGAAGAAAAATGGATAGATCCATTAGAGAGAATAAATATGCTCGCATATACACTACGTGGGACAGAAGCACACTGGTGGGTGGTCTATAGGGATAATCTGGTCGAATGGAATGAAATTGGGATTGCTCTTACAACTAGCTTATTTAGGAGCAATGCACCTACACAAATCTATAATTATCATGGTAATCAACATGTTCAGCACCACGTTCAGAAGTGTGAGAGACTCTAGACAAAAGGGTAGGAAGCTTTACCACCTTTGCTATGGGTGCACTAGTTTTATTCCACTTTACAAGGTTGCGTGCGTGCTTGGTATGTATATGCAAAAACTCCATAGAGAAACTAGAAATTACAGTAGAATTTAATTACATGAATGGTTTAGACATTTGAATTCTTATTTACAAAGCCTCTGGTGGAAGAAGTATTAAAATTTATCAAGTGCTTCACTATGGAGGATAGTGTCAAGGCTGAAGAATTTGATTTCACAGTTGTGGTAAAACTAGGAAAAAGTAATTTTGGACCAGACCATCTATCAAGAATACAGTCAAGAGAAGAATCACAAGTGATTGAGGATACCATGTCAGATGCACAGTTATACAGGTTACAATGCGCTCCATCAGAACTAGAGGACATTGTTTTCCTTCTAAGTAAAGGGATGACACCAGAAGGAATGAAATCCTTGGAGAAGAAATAGCTTGCTATATGTGCTGCACCTTATATGTTAATAAGTGGTGACTTGTACAAATTGGATCACGATGAGGTATTGTGTTTTTGTGTATTGGAACATGAGTGCACATGCATCATGGAAGAAGATCATCGTGGAATTGTAGGTGGCCACTATGTAGGTGATGCCATAGTGCGCAAGATTCTACTCGTTGGATTATGGTGGGAGACACTCTATAAAGATTGTAAGGAATTTTGTAAGGCATGTGACCATTGTCAATGTCTTGGAAGACCAGGTCAGTGAGATGAAATGCCTCTGAGACCTATTACTAGCACAAAACCATTTGAGAAATGAGCTATAGATTTTGTGGGTCATATTTCACTAGCTATGCGTAGAACTGGATCATGCTACATTATAACTTGTACAAACTATCTAAAAATAAGGGCAAAAGTAGCACCTATCAAGGACTATACAGTGGCTACAGCAACCTGATTTATATGGGAAAATATTATTACAAGGTATAGATATCCTTTGAGTTTGACCAGTGATATGGGCACACATTTTCTTAATGAGAAAATCAGAATTTTATTGGATGAGTTCATGATTGCACACCATAAGACTACACCCTATCATCCTTAAGTAAATGGCACTACTGAAGCTTTCAAAAAACATTTGGGCCAGACATTGACAAAAAACTGTGATGTTGGAAGAAATGATTGGGATGATAAAGTATCTACAATACTTTGGGCATATCGAACAACATATAAAAGGTTGAATAAAGCAACACCATTTCAGTTAGTGTTTGGTAAAAAATTCATTCTTCCTATGGAGTTTATGTTACGTTCTTTGCATATTGCATGCGTTGGAGGTCTAGCTGATGAGCAAGCTTTAGAAGAATGGATTGAAAATATAATTCAGCTGGATGAATGAAGAGCCATATCATGATGGAGTCAGAAGCGAGAAAATGCCAACCAGAATGCATGGCATGACAAAAACATAAGGGACAAGAAGTTTGAGATTGGACAAATGGTAATTCTCTATTACTCTAAGTTTGTACACCATCCAGGAAAACTTAAGGTACATTGGTTGGGGTCGTATGTTATCACTTACATCCTTGAAATAGCTGCTTACCAGTTAGAAGCCCTTGATGGAAAACAATTACGCGGTTACTTCAATGGGAGTAGGATAAAGCCCTACTATAAATAAGTCTTCTTGGTGTTTGTAATAAGGTAGTATTGCCATTTATATTAGGTTTTCAATTCAGTATTTCCTTAATGTGTTTCCTTCTTTGTTGCTATGCTTTGTCAATTAATTTGGTGCGTTGTGTAACAAATGCATTTGTGCGCATGGAGCTAATTACTATATGAAGCATGTTTATGCACAGAGGATTGCACACACTTTTAGTGTGGGGTGGATTGTCGATATTCAAGTACAAAATCATGGGAATTGAAAAGTGAAATGAATAAGCTGCTACGGGTGCTCTTCTAGTCAAAGGATTGGTTCTAAAAAGTGACCAAAGATGGAGATGAATGAAGGGATAGTATAACGTGAAATAAGCAGAGGCCATAACAACTACCAATAGAAGGTGTAGTGATGAGATACTCAGGTGCAAGGAAGTGCATTGAAGATAAGTCTATGACCAGAAGGTAGGAAGGCGCACTAGAAGGTTATAGCTGGGGCGTGAAGATGTAACACGTAGAAATGATGGAATTGATCAATTAATGAGAGGATATTTGGTAGGCGAAGGAGCAATGAATGCATAAAATTTTTGAAAATATATATAAAGATGGGATGCGAATTCATTTTTACTGTTGCTCGATTAAGAGTATTTGAAAAATATCTAAGTGCAAAGTGCCGAGTGATCAAATTGAGGTGTGAGAGGTGTGTAACCAGTCATGACGAAGAGATCTGTGCAAAAAAGATCATATGTCCTCAGTGATGAAGGGTTTGAGAAAAGTAAGGTGACAGAGAGGACAAAGGGCACGTGATTTCACCTAGGGAACGCTGAACTGAGCTAGGGTTTGATTTACAAATTACATAATTCAAGAGGTGAGGATCTACAAAGGATTGCAAGGTAGAAATGGCACCCAAGAAAGCAGTTGTAGCAGGAGTGAAGGGAAAGAAGAAGGTGTTCAAAGAAGAAGAGGAGATGGCTCCAGAAAGTAATTTTTCTGAAATGTAATATCTAGAGGGGGTTATCTTAGGCCAAGAGTGGGATTCTCACATAAGAAAAATCAAGGTGAGTGAGTACAACCACCATACTGTAGAGAATAAGAAGGATCTTGATGCCTTGCTGAACACAAAGACAAATAAGCACTCGATGGAAGACATGCTAGTGTATGATAATGCTGGTGAGAAGCTCTTGCAGAAGATTGGAGTTTACCAACTATATGAGCTCCCTTACTTTGGGATATGAGTTCCCTTACTTAGGAAAATATGAGCCCTTGTACCAGTGGCTCATGAGAAAAGTGCATGAAGATTTTTTCTACTTTGCAGGATGTAGAACCAAAATTTCAGTCACTCTCATCTCCATGGTAATGGGATTGAATGGCATAGGACAATATTTGTAAGATGATTTAATAGACAAGGCCACAATATTGGAGACCAGAAAGGATATGGGGTACACAAAGGGTCTGTGCAGCATGGACATTGATAAACTGAAGAAGTATGTAGTTGTGAAACCAGCCTCACATCTTGTTACAAAGCTAAATGACCAGGAAAGGTGGTCACAAGTGAATACCATGTGGCTACACATTGCTAAAAAGATGTCTGAAGGGGTAGTTTACAACATTTTGTGTTACATTGCAAAAACAATCGTTGAGGAAGCACGCACATGAGGAAGGATCATATTTGGAGTTGTTCTATTGTCGTTGGTGTTCATGGATATCAAAGTACCTGATGGACCAAAAGAGAATATATGGGAGTATCCCATGGAGCACAAGTCACCTACAGAACGCTTCAAAAATTACTTGTGTGAAGGATCCATGATATAACATGTCAAGCAAAGGGCTAAGAAGAGGTACGATAGGCTCCGCGCATCCTTTGAAGAAGAATGGTGCATCCCCAAGGACTTGCCTTCGGTGGTTGGAAAGGCAGTTCAATTCACTGTATACCAGCATTTTTACATAACACGGTTCATCATGAAGGATAGAGCATGGAGCCCTTGGTGTAAGTTACCATATGCCTTAATAACAAGGTACTTCCAGGTGTAGGTACACAAGTTCTCAGACGTGTGGCACCTAATGTTCAATGCGGACAAGGTAGATTGTGACTACCACATGCTAAGGAAAAAATATGTGTATCTAGGGTGGGGTGCATATATTGAAAGGCTCATTTTAGATGTATTGAGCATTAAACCAGTAAGTTTTGTTGTGGGAGATATTGGGGCAGCACTAGTGTACTTCCAACTAAATCCCAAGTTGGAGAATAATAAGTATGTGGAAGATGAGTTCACACTTCTAGCACCACCAAAGGGTAAGCATGCGATGGAGAAAATCCCAGTGCCTAAGCCCACAAATCCAATTAAAGTGGAGGATAAGAAGGATAAGTGCAAGGATAGTGGTGGTTTGGATCATAGAGGTAGAAGATATCCTAAAAATCAAGGATGAAGCTGAAAACATGCCACTACACCACCTCATCCACAAGAGGGGGATGATGATGACTTGGATGCAGCCAAGGAGAGAAATATTTAAGAGATTGTTTAGGAGAACAAGGAACTAGGGTGTTACTCCAAAAATAGTGTGCAAATCACCCAGACTCTCTCCATAGAAGGAGGCAACCGTGAAAAAGAGAAGGAAAATGAAGTTGAATGAGGAGGCGAAAGAGTCATGTAACGTCTTGGTCATGACTGTTACTATGATAGCTTCCACTTTTGACATTGCAAATGTTGACATGTGATTTTTCTTAGGAAGGTGTATTCTTTTGATGTTGAAAATAATGTTTGTAATGGATAAGTTATTACTGCTTAGAATCCATGCTTGTTGTAATTATGTTTACTTGGAAATGAAGCCATTCTACTTTGTGAATTGTAAGTTACAAATTTGTATTGTTGTTTTCATGCTTACCATATGATAACCATAGACGTTGAATCAATTCCATTTACCCAAGGTATGCTTCGGTTCTTCTCTATTTTCATCTTGTTAACTGACATTCTGAATGAATGGTACAAAGGAACTGAGTTGTGTTTTGGTTATAAATTTTAATGACCTAGATTTAGGTACCCCTACTTGGCATCATGTTTCAAATGATAAGTTTAGACCTCCTTTATAAATGTTTAATAACGTCAAGCAACATGGAGAGGTTATGGATCTATTATTGGGATATTAATGGAAATACATTAGCCTTGGTTAGAATGGTTAGTGCTATTCGGATCTGACCTTAATTGAAATGTTTTATCCTAGTTGGATTTTAACCTAAGGTAACAATACTTACTTAGGACCTATTACTAAACTATTGTTATCCAAAATTCACCCCTCTAGTTAATTTTGATAACATGCATCAAATTCTTCAGTCCCAAGCAAGTAGAATTGATTCAAGGCCCAAAATCATGCTTTTGGGGGGCCCTTTGGTTTCTCTCTAACTTCCCCATGCAAGGAAAAATCTAAGAGGTTAGAAAAAATTGAAAAAAAAAAAAAAAAAAAATTCGTAGGATTTTTTTAATGCATTGTGGGTCTGAAGGCTGCGGGTCGTACCAGTGCGGATCGTACCAAGGTTTGTTGAACCAGGTTTGGAGCCAAAATACAAAGGAATCGATTAAATTGGCTTTCTGTGTCCCAAACCACACAAGTACACGAGGGGCATCCGGGATCCAAAAATCCAAAAGTGTCGAAATCAAAGGGAAATCAGCGAAGTTGGAACTTTTTGGCCCATGCATAAAGGAAAAAAAGCCACAAAAGGAACCATACGTTACGGAGAATGCGGAGGTCAATGGCCCTCGCGGCCCCTGTCAACAGTGGATGTATAAGGATAAGGAAGCCCAAATCAAGTGATGCGGAAGAATGTGTCTGGGACAGTCAGAACACGTGGACCCAATTTTTCTGAAATAGCCGAAATGAAGAGAAAAAGTCAATGTTTGACCTCCTGAACTTCAAACAACCATAACTTTTGACTCTGAACTCCGATTTTCATAAAATTAGACTTTCTAGAATGAGCACGACATCCTCTGCATCACAAAAACTAAATTTATTAATTTTATGAGGGTTGATATATTAAAATAAAATAAACATATTTAGTTCCAATCAATTAATGCTCATTCCTATCAAATGATAGAAAATGCCTGGCAAACCCAAAATAACCGCTTGCACTCAAAAGGCCATAATTTTTGCATTTCTCAATGAAATCACATGAAATTGGTACCATTGGAATTGTGGCTTTGAGCCCGATGCACAAAAATCAAGAAATTATAGATTGGATGAAGGATGGTTAGATATTTTGTAGAAAATGAGGTTGGGTTCATAACAGTGTTTTATTTGGTGGTTGGGAGTGCAATTAAGAGGCATGGTCATCATTCTTTCTCCGCTACAGCATGTGGGATAGTATGGGGAGACTTTTGCAAGAAACATACCATAATTTCACTCCATTTATGATCTCTTACAATTGGTTGAAGGACATATTTTGGGATTTCCATTTTCCCTCTCTCTCTCTCTCTCTTCTTATTTTTCTATAAATTGGAGTGTTGTGCTCATTGTAAAAAAGGAGGTAGTTTTGTTATAGAAAAGCTCTGTTAAAATTTCTTTGTGAATCCAATGTGTTACAAGCCCTTGTAGTGGACTCCTTGCATGGTGATCCAGGCCCTTATTTTGTAAGAGATTGAACTGTGCATATTAATGAAGCAATAAATACGAGTTCGAGGATGTATCTTCCCTTGCTGTGTTTGGTTGCCTTCTCTTTGCCCCTCCAATATCATTACATATATATTGTGTCTATTCATTCCCTTGCAATGATCCATTATCATTGTGTATGTTTGAGATGTTGTTGTGAATGCATTTTTCTATATTGTGGAGAACTGTTATCACCCCTTCTATTGTGCACTTTGCTTCTGTGTTTCACACATTGGAAGACTACTCTCACTCCCTCCTCCTCTGGTGTATCACTGTTGTAGTGTAGGCTTTCATGTTTTATGTATTCTCTCTCCTTGGTCCCTTGGAAAGTTAGATTAGGACAATTATTTTTTCCTACATTAGAGTAGATTATGAAAGGTAGTTTAGGAGCAAGAACCAGCTTTCTCTAGAGGTCTATCTCAAGTAGCAAGTCCCACAACTTGGAGATAGTATCCATGTTATCCAATCACACCATGAGCTCAAGTATATGCACTTGTGTAAACATAAGGATGATATGATTTAGTGATTGCAACTACTACAGTTTACACCTTAACTTATGTTGAAGTGTCCTACCCTATATGGATTCTAATCTAAATGTTATGACCTAACCTAAGGTGATATGATTAGTGGTGGTGGGATTTTTGAAATAACCTAAAGTGAATTCTAATTACCTAAGAATTAAGGTGGAAACCTAACTAATGTTAATGTGACCTAAACTATTACTAATCCTAAAGGGGACCTAAGGGTTACGTGGCAAGTGGGAAGTAGGTGGCGATGGTTTCTAAGGTATTAATGTGGATTGATTTCAGTCCTTACATCTTAAATTCACCAAGTTTGGTGGAGGCATGTAAGGATAGTAGGATGCCTAGATGACATCATTGTTGAATTTAAAATGCATGAGAAATTTTGAATTTAACCTCACCAAATTTGAAAGGGCTGTGGCGTAAGGAAAGAGGAGGGAATGGGAATTCAATGCATTTAATGGCATCGATTACAGTGAAGAAACCACCTAGGGAAGAGGTGAAGCATAATTTGAGGGAAGTTGTTTGGTCATTTGATCATTTTGGTTTTTTCTCTGCATGAGGGATTTTGGTTCTTCAAACCAGCAATTTTATTATTTGATCCTTGTGACCTTGGGTATCTTCGATCTATTTCTAAACCTATGGAAATATAAAGAAATTTGGGAGATTTGAATGCTAACATTATTTTTGAAAGAAGAGGTTTTTGGGAGGCTCAGCTGGATATCTTCTGCAAATCAAAAGAAAACACTATCAGGCATGATAGGCTCTTCTTATTAAATAGTTCTTTTTTACTAAACGTCTTCATTAGAACAACTCTGCTCTTAGAAAAAATGGTTTTGTTGAAATGTTTTTGGTGTATTTTTGGTGGTATTCTCCTGTTTGGATTGTTTTTTGGAAAATATTTGATATGGGTATTTTCTTGGTAAATTTTTGAGTTGATCATGCTATATCTTTGTCTGAAACTAGAATGTAGCCAAGGTTTTGTGAACTTCTGATTTCCTGTGCATAATGGATTAAGGGAAAACATTGTGTGATAAAGATTTTATATGTGTTGTTTTTCTTTTGTTTGAGGGAAGTATGAAGTTTATTGTCTTCTCTGAAACTCGAGTCACTTTGAATCTTGCTACTTCTGTTGAGGTAAGCAGGAATAGTTATTTGGATTCAATATATTGAGAATTTAAACTTGTTTGAAAACAACAGTGATATGTTTACTCCTTCTGAGTTTAATATGTTTGAGCCTATGAACTTTGTGGGGTTGTTAAGAAAGGATTTCATTCTGTTTTGTTCTTCCTTGTTTGAAATCTGGTAAAATATGCTTTAACTTATTTTCCTGGGACTATGAGGATATTGTTGTTTCTCTCATCTGTATGTATGAAATAGTTTGTGGATAACCTTTGATTTACATCTGTAGATGTTGTTATAAAAATAGATTATCTTATTAGAACTTAAGATTAGTTTAGTTTTGGTTATCTGAAGGAAATGAGTTGGAATGTTCGATTTTACTCTTCTCCTTTTTAGTTCGATTTTGAGAACCGACTTGGGGTTAAGTCACTTTATTGCCTTCGTTTGTTTGAATCTATGTTGGATTTCCTTCCTTCTTACCCATTGGTTGTTTCCTTGATTACTGTAAAGTTGGCACATGGTTGGCTTGGATGTAATTTGTATTCATCTCCCTTGGTCGCATAAGAATACATTGTAGGTATTTCTCTATATGGGATTTAAGGGAACGTCTGGGCAGATGCTATCTTCACTCAAATGAAATTAAGGAACCAATTATTGAGCTTGTTTCTTGAAAATGTGTATTGGTCTTATATTGCAGTGGTTGTTCTTATTATTGGATGAGAATCCCTCTCTTCGGGCTCTGCCTTGCTAGTTTCAATTGTCTATCTTATATCGATTCAATTTTGACTATGTTGTTCGTGTGGCAATGGTTGTTGAATTTGGATGTTGTTAGGTAAGGAAAAGTTTTATTTTTCTTGGGATATCGAATCTATTTATTCTTTTATAGGATGAATTATTGGGACCTTTTCTCTATTTCTGAGCTAGGTATTCATCGTTTTTTCTTTAAAAATTTAAAGGATTTACATTATATTCTTTCTTTTCTCAGAGTTGTTCAACGCAATGTTGTTTCATGTAACTTTAACGGATGACTTAAGTTGTTTCACTTTTCATCAGTTTACTTTTCTCTCATCTACATTAACCCTATTGAAGCCGAGTAGGTAATTAAAGGAGAACCTACACTTCTTACTCCTCTTGAACTGTTAAATTGAAATTGAATTAGAATTGTTTTAGTAATGGGAAGAAGGGAATTCCTATTTTAGGATGGTGTTTGTTCATCCTAAATCCCACCCTTTTTAATTTAATGAATTTGAACTTTGATATTATATGAAGAATTATGATAGTAATGAGTATTGTGATTCCTTGCTTCTCTAAAAATAATTCTAATATGTGACTATTAGATTTAATAACCTTCTTTGATCAACTAGCATGAAACAAGAATGGAACATAGATAAATGTAGTATGAAACAGATAAGTAATTTGGATGTTATATTACTTATCTGTTGTAATTTTTCTTATGATATTATTGATTGAAGAGTGTTGGTTTGATCATGATCCTTATTTAAAGTAATGTGGATTGTTCATCGTGATCTTCTTTTTATGATCCTTATTCCTTTTGAGGTATCTATCTGAACTGCTTTATTGTTTCATAAAACCAGAGTTCTTTTTGTGAGAAAGTTAGTTGAAAGCACAATGTTTTAATGTTTAGTGCTTATCATGCTCAGTTAGATGAACTGACCCATGCTAGAAATTTTTGCATATGGATTTTGTAAGTGATAAAATAATACAAGTTCTTTTATGATGCTTCTTATGTTTACGTAAAGGCTAGATCTTTATGAGGAATTATGATTGTTATTGTAATGTAATTGAAAAAGGTAATATTTGTAATTATCACTTGATTTTATTAATGTTGATTGAGATGAAAGATGTCTGAAAGGATTAGACTTGTAAAATATGTATTTTTTTTTATAAATGAAAAAGGGATTGAGTGATATTAGTACTAGATGTGTCATTTTTTTGAGGCATTCTGTAAAGTGAATTTGTAAACTTATCCTCATTATCTTATGATCATATCTATTTTGAATTTCTTCAGTTAGACTTAAAATGAAATAGAGAAAAAGGAGGTTAATATTTTATCCCTTCATAAAATGCAACTATACAAGTTGGCATTCATAATTGGTTGTTTAACTAAGTCATTATATACATGAAATGATGATTATAAAAGTAAAAACTCATTATGTACCTTATACAATGCAATAATTGCAATGATCCCTAATTAACATAAGCTAAGGATAAGACAATTATCCGTAGAGATAAACACTTCGTTAAGGTCTTTTGGGATTCACACCAAAATGATATTCGAAAGGAGGAAGATATACTTATTCTCTTTAAATTAAAAAAAATCAGATTAAGGTAACGAGAAAAAAATAGTTACATAATCAATAATTAGACTTCATTTTAATGAAGTATGTTATAAAGAAATCTCTACCTAAATACAAACGTGCGTAGCTTGGTCAAACTAAGTAAAATAATATTGTTGTTGATATGTTGATTTTGTTTGTAAGTTTGAATCCTATAACAAGATACTAAAGAATGAAATACAAACCTTTGGGAAGGAGGTTTGGATGCAGATTTATCTGCGTGGAAATTGAGAATCGTTTAGGGCTAAGAAACCATAATGATCAAAGAAGTTAGAGATTCAGTAGGGTTGTTGAAATTAAATCTTAAATTAAGAAGACAAGAAAGCATTTAACTTCTTAGCTAGATATGTACCCTTAGTCACCGTGAGTGGTTCTCTATACCAATCTATGTTGCTAATCTAGGTTATGGTTATACCTTGGACAAGAGGACTGACATGAGTCGGTGAAGACCATTCTAGATAATAGATGGAGTGGGGTGAAGGACGTATTCTGTCAACAAGTATGTCATCTAGGAATATGAATGTGCATAGCATGTGAAAATATTTTGCCAAAGTATCACAAGTTGTTGGTTGTGTTGTCCTATGTCACCTAGTTTAAGATGCAAGATTTCAGATGAATATTCATAAAAAATATTGAGATAGGACTCTTAAATAGAACATTTCAATACCTAGAAAAGGGTAATAGAACCAAGTATACTTAGTATACAATAAATTAAGTTAACATGAGAGATTGGTAGGAAACTGAGTCACGAAATGAGAGATCGATGAAACTCTGAGTCATGAAATGAGATATCAATAGTTCATTGAGTCATTACATCTACATATGGTTATATTTTATGAGATTGAATGGCATGGAATGTGTGTTCTATATTATGATTATTAGAACAGAGAACATTATGCAAAAATTGGAATGTGTGTTCTAAATATTGATTATTTAGAGCAAAAAACATTTAAAAAAATCCCTTCTTTCTAAAGTCGTGAAGTGGGTATATTACAAGTCAGAGGAAAGTGCGCCTATTTATCCTACACCTCCAGAGAATGTAGAAGAACATAAAGATGAAGAAATGAAGCAAGGAGAAAATGAGGAAAAGGGAACATATGAGACAGTTACAGATACTGTTCAGGACATGGAGGTAAAAGTCCCAAATCTAGAGAATCAAGTTCCTAAGCAACCAAGGTCTAGAAGAACAAGTGGAGAGCACATTCCACCAGTCATGGGTTATGTAGATGACACAGGTAAAATTGTCTATGCCCATTTCTAGAGCACTTTGTCATAAAAGGACTTATATGGCTGGGAATTAATGGATGAAGATATGGCTGTAGTGCACACAAGGAAGCAATTATTATGGTCCATGCACACACACATGGATGAGCCATATTTTGATGTGTGAGAGGAGTCATGCATCAAGGAGGTTGAAAAAGACACCTTAGGCTAGACACATAACAGTAAAGCCTACTGTCATGTCAGATGAACATGTAAGCAATGCATTGGTGAAAGTCTCAACAGAGGTGGCGAGGTGGAATATGGACAAGGCTGCCACAATTAGGGTACTCAAGGAAGAGATTAAAACTAAGGATGGAGAAATAGCACACCTAACACAAGAAAGAGATTAGCATAGAAAAATAACGTTGTATTTATCAACATCGTAGAGGAAATTGGTGATAATGTTGTAAGGGCTAGGCCACACTTAGAGTCAAAGGTACCGAATACATTTCCTTTGGCAATACACTATGTAGGTAACTTGGTGGACCTAGTGCTTGAAGATGAACCTCTACGCATGCCAGTGCCAAAATATCTAGCACAAGAGGTGGAGCGAGAAAAGGCCTTAGTGATGTGGAAGATTGAATCATATAAAGGACTGTTGTAAGCATTGTAAGAAGAATTGAAGAAATCAGACCAAGCCTTCAACATTTGCATAGCTCCAGAGGCACTCATTAATATAAAATCCCTAGAGGAGAACAATGAGGTCTAGAAAGTGATGAAGGATGAAACATTAGGCCGCGTGAAAATATTATCAATGGTTAAACATAAGCATGAGGCCCTGACAGCATCACCAGAACCACACAAGAATCGACTGGAAGAGATTACAAATCTCATTACACAAAATATGGGTTTACTAGAGGGAAGGATGACTACAATGTCCAGCATTGTGTTGGTCTTAGAAAATGAAAAAGGGGAGATTGTGAAAGATGAACTAGAGTCTATTATTTTGGACATTCTAGAAAGATTAGAGAAAGCACTCGCTAAGCGGCAAACCTTAGAGGCCGAAATAAAATAGGAATATCTTGAATTATTTGTTCATGTTGTAGAAGAAGAGACTGCAGAGTAAAAACATTCTTTCCATTATTCTATTCTTTACTTCTTTCCATTATTCAATTCTTTACTTCAGCTTTGGAGATGACTATTGTCAGGGTGACAATGAAATTAGTGTGGGGTAATGTTGATCAAAGAACACTTGACAGAAAGCACACACGAAGTCTATGAGGGAAATCAGGTCATATTTAAAGGCACGAATAGATAGGGAGAACACACGCGTGGAGCAGAAGTTCAGCTCTTCGGGACTTAGCCGTTTTTTCTCATGAAGATCTATTTTTAGAGATGGCGTGCAGAGAACACAGACAAGGCATAGATGTGTGTGCAATTCATTGGCTATTCTTGGAGGATTATATACAAAGCACTTTGCATGGACATGTGTCAAAAATAGATCTACTACTGTCAGTTAAATATCAGTAGTCTATTGTTAGCACACTTGCATGTGTGGCTAGTTTTGTAACAGGCACATAGCTAATAATAGCATGCGACCTATTTTGGGAATGGATAAGCGATGAAGGGAGAGTCCCTACCCTTATATATATGTAGTAAACTATTTAATAGAGAAGGAGGAGATATATACAGAGATATTTTGTTAAATTTGTTACATTCATACTAATGTTATTGTAATGAAGCTTCTGTATACTTATTGCATTGAATATAAAGGAGGATATTAACTGAATCTAAGTGTTAGTTTTGTGTGTATCTGAATCTAGTATGTTTTTGTTCTCATCATGGTCAGTAATTAATTCAATTCTCCATTACGTATAGATTTGGTATGCTTTGTACAATGATGTATTAGTAATAGAACTATATGTATCTCTTAAGTCTTCATCATGCTAACATCCTGCAATAGCAACCCTAAAGAGGGACCTAGTACCTTTGCGTGCTTCGGGTGAGTGCTTAGTTTAGGCTAAGTGATGTGCCAGTGCCTCTAAGGTCTTATTAGATTTGTATCACTAAATTCCAGCTTGCATCACATTGAAGTAAATTAACGATGGGTGAATTATTCTATCATCTTAGGCCAAAGGAGAGGAAGTATCTTAGTATCCTAACTAGTTTGATAAGTTAAGGGTCTTAATGTAATAAAATTGACTAAAAATAATTTAGGGGGAATGGAAATGGTTTCATCAGTTTCCATAGGGTTGTTGTGTGTGGATTAGGAAGATGGTTTTGGCTCTATGATGGCTATGGATATAGCATGTGTGGAAAATTCAAAAAGGGGTGTCTCTTAACCTATCCCATACTTCTCGTGTGGTTTAAGGGAATGTTGGATGATTATATTTTGGATACCTTGTTCATAACTTCCAAATCCAAATCCTTTCTAGTCATAGCGATGGAGATACATTTATGTGAATACTTGATTATATAAAAATTTAAAGTCTTATATGAATGGCATGGCATGACATAGATAAGTAGGTTGCTTAGAGGGGTGGTCGATACCTCTATCCTAGAAATGAGGGAAATTTTTTTGGTTCGGAATGTCTTCTCTCGAATATTCATTTTGTCACTTCAACTTCATTGGTAGGGTTTTGATCTCACCTATAACCTACAAAATAGATGACTAGCTGCACATGTCCACAAACCACATCAAATATAAAAAAAATGTAGACTAGGGAGACAAAATGACCCCAACAGTCACCTGAAGAGTGAAATTATGACTGAGTATTGCGCTACATCTCAAACTCCATGTAGTTCTCCATGTTTTTGTGTGTAATGATACCCTAGCTTGTGCTTGTGAAATTTACACGATGGTAGCAAGATAGATCTAGATTTCTCCAAAGTATGCAAGATGTGTGTGATGGAATTGAATAAACTCCCCTCCTATGATGTGTATGCATAATAATGCATCCCTTGTCATTTTTATGAAAGTGCTAGATGTATGCCTTGTAATGATCTTGTGCCTTTGTGTAAGCTTAGGTGATTATAAATAATTCGTATAGTGCATAGCCCCTTATTTGAGAGAAATAACTAAGTATATATATGATTCCCTTGTTTGAATTTCATAATTGACAACTGAAAGGTTAACCCCAAGTTTTAAAAGGTGACAAAAAGGTGAAAAGGACCCAAAAAGAGTAAGAGGAAGATAAATAAGGGTAGGAGTTCCTAGGAGGGACAGGATTGACTGGATGCTTCGATCATAACTAGGTGCTAGTGTCCAAGGCCATAAAAGATAAATTAGTCAAGTGTTGGCAAAGTTGTAAGATGTATAAGACCAGTAAAGTGTAGGGAGGATAAATAAATACATAGCCTAAAGGTATTTTCAACCACTAGTATTTATTTCTTAGAAATTGTTGATGATGATCTTTATAAATGAACCATCAGAGTCGTAGGAAACCTTAGGGCACAAAAATATTGATGATGATCTTTACAGGAATCATGTACACATTAGTATGCTTTAGGACATAGAAATGTACCCAAGTGCATAGATTTTGTGACTAAATTTTTCTCCCACTTTATGTTGTTGAGTGAATATTCAATAGCATAAAGTAGATAGAAGATGCATACCTTGTAATCTGAAGAGAAGTGTAGTCAATAGTATGCCACCTGGAGAAGTAGCATGAAGTGATTGTCATGTGAAGCATGGCAAATAGGAAAGGGAGGTAGAACCTAGGGGTGAAGTGTATGCATAGTAGCTTGTTGTTGGAGCTTGTGCTTGTAGATGTGAGCTGATTCTTGTAAGGACATACCTATAAAATACTATTAAAAGAGTATTCAAAGTCTCGTATCTGAAAAATAAGAGTAATGTATGTATAAGTATGTAAAATTAGAGTCTAAAAGTTGTATTTAAGGAAAGAGTGCACCTGATGTAAGATAGAGTAAAGGATATAAAGTTAACATGTTTTTCAGTGAGATGTCAAATTTGAGTGTTTTATTTCCAAAGGTGAGGTTTTTGGGTGATCTCTTGCCAAGAACAATTTTTTTGGGTGATTTCGTTAAAATTAGCAATTTTCCACTGACTAGATAACATTCCCCTTTATCTTGGTCAATCAACGTTAACTAACCTCTCCTTCATTCTAGATGCCAATTAACAGCACTTCTTTAGATATAATCATATTCTAATTAATTAACCATTAATAATTAACTAAGCCTTTTAATATTTTATTTAATCAATAAACCCTCTTATTGCTTAAACCCCCCTTTCAAATCCTCTAAATTCTATTAAATCCCTTCTAAATCACCTCCAAATGGATTTTTAAGCTTATCTTGGTCTATTAATTAATCCTAGTTAATTAATTAAATCATCTCCAACTCTCATGAGTTATTAATTACTAATTAACTCCTTCTAACCATGTTTAACATTTTCTAATTCTACTTTATCTTTATCCCACATTCTCTATGTTTCTAGCTTCTCCCAAATGGGAAATATATATAAAGAACCTAATACCTTCCTTCCAATCTTACACCACACTTACTAGTGTTATTACATGCATATGATAAGAGCATTTCTACTTTGAAAATATTATTGATCTAGGATCCATTCCCTCTACTTGCAAAGAGTACTAAAGGAAGATCCAAGCATGGCCATCAAGCCACATTGGTGTGACCCTTTCCTCTTCATAGAGATATCCTTACTTTGGTCACTCATAATCACGAACGGCTCACCAAAAGGAATAACTAAAATAAAAAAGCACATCCAAATATCAAAGGGATTTCTTTATATTTAATGTTTTAATGTTGGATGCATTTAGATTAATTTTCTCTTTCTAGATTTATAATGATGTTTATGTTAGATTAGCTTTGTAATAGGAACTACTTGGTGTTAGTGTAACGTCTTGGTCATGATTGTTACTATGATGACTTCCACCTTTGACATTATAAACGTCGACATGTGATTTTTCTTAGGAAGGCATATTATTTTGACATTGAAAATTAGGATTGTAATTGATAAGTTATTATTATTCAGAATTTGTGCTTATTGTAATTCTGTTACTTGGAAGTGAAGCCATTTTGCTTTGTGAATTATAAGTTATCAATTTGTACCATTGTTTTCAAATCTTCCATATGTTAACAACACACCTTGAATCAATTCCATTGATCCAAGGTATGTTTTGGTTCTTATTTATTGTCATCTTGTTAATTGACATGCTGAATGAAACATATTATGGAACCGAGTTGTGTTTTGTTGTAAATTATGAAGGACCTGGCTTCAGGTGTCCTTACTCGGCATCATGCTGAAAACTGTAAGTTTGGAACTCTTTTATTAATGTTTTGTAATGCTGCTTAGTGTCACAGGAGATTAAGGATATGTTATAGGGATAATAAGGTAAATGCCTTAACCTTGGTTAGAATGATTGTTGCTATTCGGATCTGACCCAAACTGTAATGTTTTCCCTATTAGATTTTTGACCTAAGGTAATAATAATTACATAGGACCTATTACTAAACTATTATGGTTGACGCCTAAAACTATGTTGTAGTACCCTACCCTATATGGATTATAACCTAAGGGGGGGTTATGACCTAACCTAAGATGGTATGTTATTTGGTTGTGAGTTTTGAACTAACCTAAGAACTAAGATGGAAACCTAAACCAATGCTAAGGTGACCTAAACTATTACTAAGCCTAAAGGGGACCTATGGGTTACGATGGCAAATTGAAGGTTGGTGGAAGTGGTTTCTAAGGTATTAATGAGAATTATATCTCAGTCCTTACATCTTAATTTTCCAAGTTTGGTGGAGGTAAGGAAGGTAGGTAGGATACTTAGCTGGATATCATTGCTAAATTTAAAATGCATGTTAAATTTTGAAATCAATTTCACCAAATTTGATAGTGGCGGTGGCATAAGAAAAGAGAGGTAATTTGCATTCAATGCATTCAATGGAATTGATTTTGATGAAGAAACCGCCTATGAAAGAGGAGAAGGGGGTTGTTGTGGAAGTTTGTTGGTCATTCTGATCTTTCTGTTTTTTTGTTCTCTACATGTGGTTTTAGTTCTTCAAACTACAAAGTCTATTTTTTTCGATCGACTGATCTTGAGCATCCACAAACTTTTTCTGAACCTATGGAAACATGGAGTTAGTTGGGAGAGTTGGTTGTTGACATTTTTTTGGAAAGAAGATATTTTTGGGAGGCTCTAGCTAAAGATCTTCTACAAATCAAAAGAGAACACTATCAGGCATGATAGGCTCTTCTTATTAAATAGTTCTACTTTTTATTAAACGTCTTCATTAAAAGAACTCTGCTCTTTGAAAAGAATGATTTTGTGGAAATGCCTTGGTGTATTTTTGGCAGTGATCTTCTGTTTGAGTTTTTTGTTTGGAAAAGATGCAATATGGGTGTTTTATTTATGCATATTTGAGTAAATCATGTTTATCTTATTGAAACTGGAATGTTTCTTAAGTCATTCTGAGACTTCTGATTTTCTGTGCAAAATGGATTAGGGAAAAATCATTTGATAAAGAATTGAAATGGGTTTTTTTACTTCTAAAAAGGAAAGAATAAAATGTTTTTTCCTTTGCTGAAACTTGTTATTTCCGTTAAGCTAAGATGGAATGACTGTTTGGATTCTGCTTTTTGCAGATTTACATTTATTGAATGTAATAGAAATGATTTTATTAATTCTGAGCCTTGCTCATTTACATGGTGAATCTCTGTTAGACTACCTTGAAAGAAGATAAAATTTACATTCTTGAAGTTGCTTCAGGTTATGTCACTTCAATTTGATCCTTCGCTGTCATGGTAGTTGGGAGCCTCTGTCTTATGGAATCAAACTTGTTGAAAATAACAATAAAGGAGTCTTACCTCGCGTTGTGCATTGGTATGGGTAACCTCTATGAATTATTGTGTACCTGTTGAAACATTTGGTAGAAGTTCCTATTGTGGAAGAATGTTGTTACGAAATTGTTCTCCCTTGCTCAAATTAGATAAATTTTGATTTAAGTTTCTTCTGCAACTGTTTGAAGGCATTTTGGGGTTTACTCACTTGTGCATTATAATACAGTTGGTTACTGAAGGAATAACTTACCTTAAATGAACTAGATAAAATTTTAATTTTGAATTATTTAAGGAAATGAGTTGATGTTGTTTTTGGTTTACTCCTTTCCATTGAGTTGATTTTGAGTTTCTAAATTCAGAGGTTAAACCTCCTTGTTGTCCCTCATTATGTTCGAACCAGGTTAGGTTCTATCCCTTCTTACCAAATGGTTATTTTTCATCAGTTGGGGGATCCATGTCGACTTGACGGTAATCTTGTTTTTGTATTATGCATAAGAGGACTAAGCTTTAATTGTAGTGTGGAAGCTATCAATGTGAGAGAAACTATATTGTTTAGTTGTTGTGACTATCTACCTGAAATTCCTCTCTCTCTTAGTGTAGCTAATACATAGCTGTATCTTTTCCTTCATATAATGAATGGACCTTATTCTTCTTGGGTATTCAACTTATATGTGTCTTAGTCTATGTAATTCCAAATAGTTCCCTGACATCAGTGTTTGGTCAAAAGTTAAAGGATCGTTTAGTGAAGTGTATTGGTTCTTTTATAATGATATGCACTTTTATTCTTGAAATATGAAGAAATTTTACATTCTATTTTCTCTCTTCTGAGTAAGGTATTCATTGTTGTTATTTCTTATAAATATGAAGAAATTTTACATTTTTTCTCTCTCTCTCTCTGAGTTGTTGAATACCATGTCATTTTCATTGAATATTGAAGGATGAAAAGGTTGTTTCAATTACATCTCTTCACTTTCCCTCTTCTGCATTAAACCTGGTTGAAGCCGAGTGAGTAATAGAAGGAAAGGAATTCTTGTTTAGGATTGTAGTTGATCCATCATAAATTCCTTTCTTAAAGATGGAATGAAATTGGTTTTTGGTATGGTATAAAGAGTATGTTTGTGCTGCAAATTGTAATTCATTACTTCTTTAGATAATTCTATTTTAAGAACTGTTTGAGTTAATAATCTTCTTGAACATTTGTTAAATCAAGAATGAACTATAGGTATCTATAGTATGAAGTAGATAAGTAATTGAAATGGACTATTACTTATCTGTTGTAATTTTTCTTATGAAATTACTGATTGAAGAGTGTTGATTTGATCTTGAGTCTTACTTGATGTAATGTGGCTACCCCTTCAGTTCTTTCCTTTATGATTCTTATTCCTCTATGAGATATCTATCTGAAGTTCTTAAATGTTTCATAAAAGTAGAGTTATTTTTATGAGACAGTTAGTCAAAAGCACATCGTTTAATGTTTAGTGCTTATCATGCTCAATTTGACAAACCGACCCATTCTAACAATTTTTGCAGATGGATTCGTAAGTGACAAAAGAAGACAAGTTCTTTTATGATGCTTCATGTGTTTACTTAAAGGCTGCATTTTTTAACGAGGAATTATTATTCTTTTGAGATGTAATTGAAAAAGGGAAAAGTTGTAAATTTTACTTGAATTTATCAATGTAGAATGACATGAAAGATGTCTGAAATGTTTAGACCTGTAAAATATGTATTTTGTTTGATCAATGAAAAAGGATTGAGTGTTATTGATATTTGATGTGTCATTATCTTTTGGGCATACTGTAAAGGGGATCATAAACTTATTCTTATTCTCTCGTAAACCTATATTTTTTGAATCATTTTAGTTGTACTCAAATGAAATAGAGAGAGAGGGAGTTGATACTCTATTCTTCTCTTAAATGCAACTTCTAAGTTGGCATGTATAGATGAATATTCAACTAGGTCAATATGGATTAATAATTGACACTAATAGAAGAGTAAATTTACATATGGTTTATGTATAAGTGAATTGTTGCAATGGACCCTAACTAACATATGCTAAAGGAAAGACAATTAGTCTTTGGAATAAATATTTCGTTATGATCTTGTTGGGTATCATACACAAGGGATATTCAGAAAGAGGGAATCTATACCTCTTCTTAGTAAACCTTAATCCTAAAATAAGGTAATTGAAATGGAAATATATATACATGAAATAGACTTCATCTTAATGAAGTCTATTATAAGGAAATCAGAATCTAAATTCAACCATGGATAAATTTGGTCAAGTTATGTAAGTTAGTCTTATTGTTGTTAAATTGGTTTGGAATGTTAGTTTGAAAATTAAAGTTAAGAAACTAAAGAATGACATACAAACCTTTAAGAAGAAGGATTGGTTGTAGATTAATCTATATGACAATCATAAGTCATTTATGACTAGCAACCATAATAATCGAAGAGATTAGAAAATCAACAGGGTTGCTAAAATTGAATCTTAAATTAAGAAGTTAAGAAAGTATTTAACCTCTTTTTTGGATATGTACCTCTAGATGAGGGGATTCCATGGGATGTTGGTACACGCCAACTGCAATATTATGTCATCATGAAGACCAGGTCTTCATGAGGACACAGTGTTGTAGCTGACATGTCGCAACACCATTCCTAATTGGATCATCCAAGTTTACATAAACTCGAACTTGACTTGGTCACACTCTAGGTCAGTTTAGGGACATGATTTGGTATACAGAAGGACTTTTGATGACTAAAGGTAACTAGACACATGCAATCTACCTAGGTCGATTGAGTATGTGTATGTACCCTTAGTCACCGTGAGTGGTCCTCTATACCAATCTATGTTGGTAACATGGGTTATGGTTAAACCTTGGACAAGAAGACTGACAAGAGTCAGTAAAGACCATTCTAGATAACAGATGAAGTGGGCGGTGAAGGACGTATTCCATTGATGAGTGTGCCATCTAGTAATATGATCATGTAAAGTATTTGAAAATATTTGGCCAAAGTATCGCAAGTATGTTGGTTACGTTGTCCTTTGTCACCTAGTTTAAGATGTAGGATATCAGATGAATATTGGTAACAAATATTCAAATAGGCCTCTTAAATAGAACACTTCAATACCCTGAAAAGGGTAAAAGAACCAAATATACTTAGTATACAATACATTAAATTAACATTAAGGAACGGTAAGAAACTGAGTCATGAAATGAGAGATCGGAAACAGTTCATTGAGTCATTATAGCTGCATATGGTTATTCATCAAGTCATTACAGTTGATATGGTTATCTAAATGAATTAATGGAATGTGTGTTCCATATTATGAATATGAGAAAAAAAGAAAATTAATCTAAATGGAATGTTTTTTCTAAATAATAATTATTTAGTGTAGAGAACATTATTAAAAAAAAATTTGCCTTGTTTCTAAAGTCTTAAATGGGAATGTTACATCTTGGAATTAGAGTTGAAGGTTGAAGCTCTTGGACCTATTGTGTCCATAATCATGATAAAACTTACATTTTATTGTTAAACAGAAAATGGTTAGAACAAGAGGAAATGTTGCAAATAACTCGTCACCAGATGGAGAAGTGGCTACTACCCAAAAACTTGATGAGATCCTCACTGCCATGTTGGACATGATAGACCACCTGGTTGTACTGGAACAAAAAGTAATGGGAAATGAGGAGGAGGAAGAAGATGTTGATAATGGTGATTAGCCACCTCCTATGGACAACACCAATGGACGGAATCTGGGTGTTGATAACAGTAATGTAAACATACCTAGTCAGCCTGAAAATAAAAAGGCAAGATTAGTAGCTAAACTCACCAATGATATAAAAAGAATAATTCCTCATAAGTTTGATGGAACTACACTTGGGAATGGGGCTGAGAAATAGCTCAGTGAAATGGAGAAGTACTTTGCAATAAGAAACTTCTATGAGGAAACAAAACCAATATGTGGAGCGTATCAACTTTCCCATGAGGCATCTTCATGGTAGGATAGCCGTAAGGTTAAGTTGAATATTGTTGAAGAATAAATAACTTGGGATACATTAAAAAGTTACTTTAGGAAACGGTGGCTGCCTTAGATTTTTTATGATCAGAAAATGACTGAATTTTAGAACTTATCCTAGGGAAATTTAACTGTAACAGATTACTAGGAAAGGTTTACTAAGCTCCTTAAGTACATGCCTCAGTATTAAACTGATGAGAAGTTCAAGATAAAGAAATTTATTATGGGATTAAATCCCATTATAGGATGCGAGGTGGATTTTCACACTCCAACTACTATGGAAGGGGTTGTTAAAAAAGTCGTAAGGAAAGAACATAAATTAAGAGCAATCTCTGCTCATAGGGAGGAAATTAGAAGGAAGGTTCCAAACTCTTCTTCATCTCTTGCACTTGAAAAGGGACCCTAGAAGAGGTTTGGCATGAAATGTAAATTTTCCATTGATAATAATAAGAAAAAAATGATAAAAAAACTTGTTTCTAGTATGCGGAACAACTTTGTCAAGAATAATAATAATGGGCAGAAGTCCTACGGAAGCTAGAATGATAACGTCAAGGCTGGAAATAAATTTGAGCCTAGGAAGGAGACTCTTGGAGGCTATTTTAATTGTGACAAGGGTCATTATGCGAGTCACTATCCTTTGAAGAAGGATGACCATAATCAACAATATAGTATACACACTGTGGTAGCTGAAAAAGTTGAAAATCAAGTCTCACCCATAGAAGTTCCGGGTAAGTTATTCGGTATACTTATGACTATAATTTTGGATACTGGAGCTACTGAATGTTTTATTTCTACTAATTTAGCTTCAAAATTAATAATAAAAGCTAAGAAAATGGATAAATTATGGACTGTGCATAACAGAAATAATGTTGTTCATACAGTTAGTATGTGTCTTTTTGGAGCAGTCCTTGACTTGCCTAGTTTTTCCACATAAGTTGACCTTTATGTTGCTCCTTTGGGGTCTTATGATGTAATCATAGGTGTTAATTGGCTAGCTGAGCATAAAGAAAAAGGTTGATTTTTTTGAAAAAGCTGTTTAGATAATCTACCGAAAATAGCAGTCATTCAGGGTGTAAATCACAGGATTTCAGTTAGGAATTTCTCAACAGTGCAGCTCAAAAAGGCAAAAAACAAAGGCTACACCTTGTATGCAGTAAATATTTCTGAAACTATAGAATAAGGTAATGATTTTATGGAAAAATATCCTTTGTTATGAAATTTCAGGGATGTATTTCCAAAAGAGTTACCAGGTCTTCCACCCAAATGGGAGTTTGACTTCACGATCGAGATAAAACTAGGAACCGAGCCTATATCCAAGGCACCTTATAGAATGACTACCATTGAACTAATAGAGATGTAGTAATTCTTGCACCCACTAAGAATACGGGAACCTCATGCGTGTCGGCCTATCACCCAGCGGGCACTGAGCGCTCACCCGAGGCGACGCGTGAGAGGGAGCCGAGTCTCTCTTTTATGTGATTTTAGTGGAAGGCATCATTCATGGTCTTGAATTAGTGATTTAAAGGACATGAAAAATATATAGATCTCAAAACGTCTTCTATACCCTTTCATTCATATCAAAAGTAAAAGCACTTAACATAATTAACAGAACTAGGAAGTTGTAAATACACAAATAAACTTAACATTCAAATAAGGTTCATGATTATACAAGATCAAAAGCATAATAGAAATATGCAAATAATACAGAGAGAAGATCTTAATACAATTATCATGGTAACCTTATCATATTCATTCATAGCATTACTATACAATATTACATAAGGGGAGACCGTAGTCATGTGCCATATCTGGATCCATACATGAAGACTTTCAAAACAAAATGTACATTCCCCATTCCCTTATTACATCCTTCCTATAATCATCTACCTCTTTTATCCCATAGTTCTCGTAGTAATATATACAGAGCTCCACTTCCTTCCTCGAGTTCTCTCTCTTTTCTTTGCTAAGGACGCGCATATATATAGGCATCTGATCTCCAACAAACTCCTCTGCAACCTCAGATCTGGCCCCAAGTGTCAAGGTGTGGGTCTTCCCAGGTGCATGCCTCTCCATGTCATGATTAGATTTTTGGATCTTCTTACCGCAAGATATATTCCTTCCAGGACACCCTGTTATCAGGCTGGAACCTTATCCAAATGGAACACGTTCTTCATGTGTTTTGTCAAAAAGGTCAAAAACGGCTAAGTCCCAAATTGTGCTGTATGGGCGCGCATCCTTGGTTCTCCAAGAATCCTTTTTGAATCCTTCCTTGTACGCCTTGACTTGCGCACTTCCCTCCAGCCATGCATGCCTACACACCTTTAAGATTTGGAAGCTACAATAGGGTCCCAACATTACCCCACACTTCACCTAGTCTCTGCCCTCGGGAACCTCTTCAAAGAATGCAGTACAAAAAGGCAAGGCCTTACCTTGGAAAAGAATGGAGGGAAAGAATTAAGAATGGGGGAACTAAATAATAGAAGGAGAACTGCCTAAAGAAGAAGAAGGGGGAAATTATGCCACGGGTTGGCCTCCAGCGTATTCCATGTGCTAACTTCACCCTGCGCTCTTGTGTAAAGGTCACCAACCAATGCACTCACCTCGTCGAAGGTTAACCCTTCCCCTTTTGTGTTTATGGTCTCTACTGCCATCTCTAGTTCCTTTGCTTGATCTTCCAAGGCATCCATCTACCTCATAATGACCTTGTAGAGCTCTTTAATCTAGGTTTTGACTGAGACCCGAAGGATCTCAATAGCTTCAAATTTTATTTCTACTTCGGCTAGAATCTTTTCTCGCTCTACTCTATTGCCTTTATTCCTTTCCCTGAAGTCCTTCAGTTCGGCCTTATCGCTGGCAAGTAGCGTGCTTTTCACCTTGTCTTGATCGACACAATGGTCATATGTGACCCCAGTGGTTTGTATAAATATTTTTACATCAGCAAGCACCTTGTTGTATTCAGCTACGAGCGTGACAACTTTCAACTTGTGCTCCTACTCCAAGTGCATAGCTACATCCTCTGCTAACTCCAAGGCCAAAGGTTTCCTTTCCATGGTGAGGATCCGAGTCAAGTCCTCTAGACATTCCAGTGAGGAGACATATTTTTGCATGGGAGGGTTAAAGTTTAGGTGCTTCGTGATAATAGCCTGGGAGATGAGCTCCACCTTTTTGGAAACTTCATACACTTTAGCTTTCTCCTCTTGTAATTCTCATTATAGTTGAGTGATGATCAGATTTTCAAGACTGAGTTCCTTTGTTAGCTTAACTATTTCTTCCTTCCTCTTCTCCATCAAGTCCTCCAAGACTTTAACCTTGTCATTTCTACAGAATAGCCTAGCCTCAACTTCCATGGAGACTTTTTTGAGCGTGTTACATGCTTCCTCATCTGATAGTTATTGCATGTTTATAATGGGGTTGTCTGCCTTTCCTTCGGATAGTGCTAGTATCACTCCTTGGTTAACCTTGAACTCAGGCTCATCAAGGTGGGATTCGAATGCCCACGATAGCATATTTCTTGTGCATGGGTATCCACCCTCAAGATCAAAGGACTCCATGGCGGTTAGCTCCTTAGTGGGCACGATACTCTGGAAACACGTGTAAAAAACTTTGTTGGAGTCATCAACATATCCCATTATTATTCTTCCCCCCGCACACGCATTTACTTCCCGTGTGCACGCCCTTGGGAATAGTTACTAAAAGAGTTGGGCCTTTTGTGCTACTTACACTCTTCTCCCTTTTCTCTTTCTTGAATTCACCGAGCACGAGCTCCACACTACACTCCAATTCCTCGTCGACCAAGGCATTAATAATCCTCTCTACCTCCCTTGTCACTTTCTCATCCACCTCCTCCTGAGTGAGCTTGAGCATATCTAGTTCCTTAGTACTTTCCCCCTCATTCCTTTCTTCACTCTGTACACCTTCCTCCCCTTGGGCTCCCTTCCTCCTTGCAAATATGAAGGCATTGTTTGCATCTTCTGCTTCCTCTTCCTCTAAATCATGGACATCCATCATCTCCTTATCTACCTCCATCTCTTCCTCTTCATCATCATCCTTTTTGCCTATATAGGCATTTGTGTCATCTGTATTCTCAGACTCTGGTTCTTCCATCCCCTCTTCTTATTCCTTTGCTGAAAACTCTGGAATCGGGGATGTGGTCTTGTCTTCTTCTGAGGGTTCCTCAGGGGATGGTGGCTTCACAAGTTCTGGGGTCTTCTCCTTGACCATTGTTCTCTTCTTCTTTCAGACATAGGTACTTGTCCCTGTGGTACCTACATCCTACTTCTCCACTGCCCTTTGTTCATCTTTCTCTTCCCTCTCTTTATGCTTTGGTGCGGGCTTCTTTCTCCCAGTAGGGTCATCTAGGATGGATATCTCATTTTCCATGTATGCGCCCTTTTCAAATTTTGGCCTTATGTATAGATAAATCCTTGTATCATTGCTCCCAGCAATAGGTAAGGTCAAAGGCCTTACAATATACACATCTTGCGATACATACCTTTTAACGTACGTGCGCTTCTTTGGGTAGACCAGCTTCTTCCTAATTTCCATGTGCTCTCTGTCAAGGGTGGACAAGTCAAGGTCTAATTTCTTCGACTCCTTGTATCTGTTTACTCCCACTTGGAAAAATTGGGTAGTAAACGAGAATGGGAGTTTGCACCGTGGACTCCAGTTTCCATTGATCAAAATGGACCTACCAATACAGAAGTGTTGGTAGACTCTGAACTCTACTTCTCCTTCGGTCACCACGGGGAGTTGTTTAGGGATCTACCATTCAGCTCTGAATGCGTTCCTAAGGCACGTATACCATTTGTCTAAGCATGCCTTGTGTACCCCTGTCATTGATTCACATGTGTATTTCTAAAACCTCTCCACAGGTAAGGGATCTTCAGCAGGTTACTCCCACATGAACTTGTCAGATGCATCCAGCACCCCGATTTCTGAGAACACAATTGTCAATAGAATGTTTCCGAATAAGATCTTTCCTCCCTTCTCCGCACTACTTATGATTCCATCTGTAATATATTGGGAGAGGTTGTATATGGTGCCCTCTGTGACTTTCCTGCAAACATTCAGCCAAGGCTTTCTCACCTGGGTCCACCTTTCTTGTCCATTCAGCTTGGAGACTAGGTGAGCAGCCATCTTCATCACCGGATCACTGATATCCGAGACGTCGTAGTACCTTGATCCCTTCTTCAATCCCTAGGATGCTATGGTTTCTTTGATTACCTCCTCATCTAGGAGGTCATCTTTGAGTGTGTCCCCTTCACATTTTAGGCATGTGAAGCATGAAATTAGTTAGGGAGTTATGCACATTTTACACCCTACAAAGTAGAAGAAGTCTTCATGTACGCACATCATAAACCATTGGTATAAGCACTTGGTCTTCCCAAAATATGGTAACTCGAAAAGTTGGAGAAGCCTTACGTTCTCCATTTTCACCTTGACCACGTCACTGTAGATCAACAACCCATCAGGTGTTTGTTTATTTGTGGGGTGCACCAGCTCCAACGCCATTTCCTTTGCGATTCTACTTGACCAGTGATTGTAGTCGATCATAGTCATATGTCTTATGTGCGGTTCCCACTCTTGCCCTAGCAAAACCCCATCCGAGTATTACATCTCCAAGTACCATTCCTCATTTGTATCCAAGGGTATTTCTTCTTATTTCTTCTTTCCTTTTCCTTTACCCTTTCCCTTCTTGTATTGTTCTGCAAGTTTATCGACTGGTTTCATGGCCTTCATTGCACCCTTTTCTTTCATTCCCAGGTTATCTTACGAGTTGTTTGAATGTTTTCCTCATGCACCCCGTGCCCTAAAACACAAACCCTAATCTCAGATTTTTCTCCTTTGATCACGGTGCTTCTTCACAATGTTCCTCACACCCGTGAATCACTTCTGCTCTAGTTTGTAGATCCAATGGACTGATTGCGCTTAAGTTCTTGGGATTTTCCTTTGCATGAGTCAGTTCTCGAAACCCTAGCTCTTGAAAGAAAATCACTCTTCTTGTGTTCACAAAGTGAAATAATGAAATGCCCACTCTTGTATTTATAGCTTTTCCCGCTTTTACGCATTTAAGGCTAGGCTACCTGCCACCATACGAAAATGTTTAATGTGGTGTTTTCAAACAAAACCCAACTTCAGCACTTCTCCTTATGCGCCTAATCCTTGCGCAAAAAATTTTCCAACCTTCTGGCACACAAACAATCCATCTTGACAGAAGACTCTTGTCCACATGTTACCAGTGCCAAAGGCACTTCTTCCATCCTCATGATTCTTGCTTCCGCCTAGCTCATGTTTTTGCATTTTTTCTCCTTTATACGTGGATTTCCAATGTGACCTTATTTTTCCACCAACCCAAATCCTCCTAGCAGAATAACTCCAAGTTTCTCTTCATCATCTCACCCCACACTAAAATGATGTGTGGTCCTCTGCACATTCATAAGTCAAAAAGTAATAAGGTTACTGGCACCCAAGGCGCAAAACAAAACAACAACATGAAAGGGAAATACAAGAAAGGAAAAGCATAAAAGGAAATTCTAAACTAACTAGAAAAACTACCTTATTTACAAACACCAAGAAGCATTATTTATAATAGGGCTTCAGCCTACTCCTATTGAAGTGTCCAGGTAATTTTGTTCCATCCAGTGCTTATAACTGGCACGCGCCTGAATCAAGCATGTATGAAATTACATAAGGACCCAACCAATGCACCTTCAACTTTCCAAGATGGCGTAGAAATTTTGAATCATATAGCAAGTACCATCTGGCCAACCTCAAACTATTTTTTCTTAATATGGTGGTCATGCCATGCCTTTTGCTTTACCTTCTCAGTTGTTTAGCTCCATCTTGCTAGTGAGCACCTTTCATCCAACTTTATCAATTCATTTATTCTTTCTTCCAGCGCTTGCTCATTGTCCAACCCTCCTACGCACGCTATATGCAAAGATGGTAGCATGAATTTGACTAGAAAAATTGCTTCCGTGTCAAACACAAATTGACATGGTGTGGCCTTGTTCAATATTTTATACATTATTCTGTATGCCTAAACAACTACTGACACCTTTTCATCCTAATCCTACCTACCCACATCACATATCTTAGTCAATGTGTGACTAAGGA
Source organism: Taxus chinensis (assembly GCA_019776745.2). Lineage (NCBI taxonomy): Eukaryota > Viridiplantae > Streptophyta > Pinopsida > Cupressales > Taxaceae > Taxus > Taxus chinensis. The sequence continues at coordinate 942,397,637 of CM034148.1, read as the reverse complement.
TTTTGTAGAATGCCTCTGTAGTCCCATTTTCCTGAGGGTGATAAGGGATAGTCTTGTGATGGGCTACCATGAATTCTGCCAATAGAATCCTGATGGTTTCATTTAAGAAGTGAGTGCCCCTATCACTTGTTAAACTTAATGGGCACCCATACCTGCTGATAATGTTCTCCCACAAAAATCTAGTAGATGCAGTTGCAGTGCAATCCTTAGTGGGCATGGCCTCTTCCCATCTTGTCAGATAATCAGTACAGGTAATGATATACCGCGAGTTAGTACTTCACACAGCTCGTGAGATTGGTCTGACAAAATATATTACCCATTTCATTGGCATTGGCGCATAAGGGCATCTCATCCCTTCTTCCAAGTTTACTAAGGTGCTAGCAGTGGTCACAAGCCTTGCAAAACTCAATGCAATCCTGGTGAATCTTCTCCCACCATAGTCCGACAACTAGGATTTTGTGCACAGTTACATTCCCCGCATAGTGTCCTCTAACAATCCCACCATGGGCTTCTTCTATTATGGCCACACGTTCATGTTCTAATACACATCAGTGCAAAACCTCATCGTGGCCCATTTATACAAATCCCCATTGATCAAAATGAAGGGCATGGCACGTATGGCTAACCTTTTCCTTTCCAGTGCATTCATCCCTTCGGGCACCACACCTTCCTTGATAAAAACAGCAATGTCTTCTAACTCCGAGGGCGCACACCGCAACCTGAATAATTACGCATCTGGCATGGTTTCCTTGATACTTTACGTGTCCTCTCTTGAATCAATCCTTGATAAATCATCCAACCCACAATTGTTCTTTCCCGGTTTTACCACCACTCTGAATTCAAACTCCTAAAATAAAAGTACCCAATGACATATGCACCCTTGCAACACTTCTTTGTTTACTAGATACTTCAAGGCCATATGGTCAGTGTATACTATGAAGGGATTCACTAGCAGATATTATCTAAATTGGTGGAGTGTTTAGATCATTGACAATGCCTCGTGCTCGGTCATTGTATTATTTTGTTCTGCTTATGTCAACTTTCTACTTACAAAACACAAGGGATGATCAACAATCCCCTCTCCTGGTTGAGAAAGAATGGCTCCCATTGTTATACCAGAAGCATCCACGTGGACATGGAAAGGTTTATCCCATGATGGGAATCGTAGAATAGGTGTGGTGATAATCCTTTCTTTTATAGTGTCAAACGCCCTTTGCTACACCTCTCCCCACTTAAAGGCACTCTTATGTCTGAGCAATATTTCCAAAGGTGTGGAAATCTTAGCGTATCCCTTAATGAACTTTCTGTAGTACCCAGTGTGTCTAAGGAATCCGTGCATGGCACTTTGGCTGGTGGGCTCCCCTAATCCCACAATAACTGTAACTTTTGTGGGATCCACCAGCAAGCCCTCTTTGCATATGATATGCCCCAATATTGTTCCAAAAGGAGTTGCAAAGACACATTTCTTGATGTTGAGGGAAATCCTCAACTGTCAACATCTTTCAAACATCAATCTCAAGTTATCACAATGGTTCCTGACCAATCCATACACTATCCAATCATCCAAATATACTTGAAGGAACTTGTGGATGAAGTCCTTAAATGTTTGTACCACTATGCAAGAAAATACAGTGGGTGCATTCCTCAATCCAAAGGGCATGACCGTGTATGCAAAGCTTCCCCACTCGGTGGTGAAAGTTGTCTTTTCTTGGTCTTCCTTGGCAATCCTTAATTGGTGATATCCCGAGAATCCATCTGTAAAGGAATATACCTTGCACCCAGCAACTCCTTCCAAAATCTCTTCAGTGAAGGGGTGGGATAAGGATCTATGATACAAACAGCGTTCAACTCCCTATAATCCACACATATTCTAATCCATTCATCCTTCTTTATGATGATCACCATTAGAATTATCCATTCTTATTCCTCCACAGCCTCAGTGATACCGGATGCTATCATTTTGTCTAGCTCTTCTTTAACCCTTACGCGCATGTTGGGATTCATCCTGTAAGGCTTCTTCCTAACCGGGCACACACCATCTTTCAACTTTATCCTCATTTCCCCCAATGAATGGTGGACACCTTTCAACTCATGGTATCTGCACAGGAATAAATCCTCAAATTATTGCAAGAGATCGATGATCTTTGATACTTCCTTGTCTAACCAGTAGTCCCTAATGATATCTTCCTTAGGCTCCTTCTCTGAGCCGATGTTATATTCTTGGTTTTGAGTGGTTCATGATACGTGTGCACACATGCATGCACACTAGAAACTACCTCGCACGTCCCAATGGAATGGTCAACATCCAGGCTCTCTATCTCCTCTCCATCAATAACATATACCATCTTTCCTTTCTCCTTTTCAGCACATGCGCACTCGAATTGTATGTATTCTGGTTCCTCCTCTTCAAACTGCGCTTCCAAGCTGGATACACTAAGTAAGTCTACTAATCTATCTTCCACCATGGTGCAATCCCCCAGAGTGAGGCACTTGATAGCCTGTAATGCCTCATCAATTGATTTCTTGGTACTTTGGTACTCGAATGTGTGAACTAGGTCAGCCGCTAATTCCTGCTAATTTCCCATCTGGCAACAAGTTTCAGAATGGACGTACCAAGTATGCGCACAACCTTGTAGTGTCGAATATAGCTTTTGCACCCAAAGGGAGGGTGGTAAAGCTTCTGCGCCTTCTCCCTAGATCCTCTTGCATGCCTAGATGTGGGAAGAGGTGGGTTCATTGCCATTTTAATCCTTGATAGCAGTGGGTATATTGCTCTTTGAGAATTGGACAGTGAGTGTAATTCTAACTTTATGCCACTCCAACAAGTTTTCTCTATGTGTGGCCCACCACCTTGTTGCTATGCCTATCAAGACATAACCTAGCATACCTCATCACTCGTCCTCCCTCCATTGAGCTTCCATTTCTCTCAAAAAGACCCCCCCCCCCCCCCCCCCCTCAAGGTATACATCCACAGAATACTTGGTTATTGCCTTTCCTCCCAGGTGCCGAATTGTACGTGTCATGCTTACCCTGGTCACTAATCCTTTTAGATGTCACCCATTTAATTCATAAGTCCCATGCACCCAATTATCGCATGCTATACCGGTAGTATCACTGATAGATTAAGCATCATCAAACTGGATGACTCCTTCTATAGGGTGGATGGTCTCTAGATCTCTTATGGAGCACACATATATTCTATCTAGGACCTCCTCTCCAAGGGGTTTAGTATAGGGTGTGGACTTTCCATCAGCAAGCGGTATAATCACCCTCTCTTCCTTATTTTCAAAACTTATGTACCCCTTGTTAAACCAGATATTTGCGTTATTCTTATAGCACCACAGGTGCCCAAGTAATGCTAGGAAATTATCTGCCTCAGAAAGCACCAAGACTTCAAAATCCCCAGTGAAATTAGTCCCCTGAATGATAATGGTTGCATCCTTCAAGACACCTATGGGCATTGCCTTTGTCTTATTTGCCATATACAACACATTTGAAGATGGTTGTAATGCAGGTCTTCCCATTGATGTCAGGCATCCAAAGTGAGAACATTAACCTCTACGCCTGTGTCAATGAGGATGTTTCTAAGCATTCATACATCCACTATTGTGTTCAAGGTGATCTCTTTGTCATAATCAAGGCTATGACATGGTAGGTTTACATGCAGGATCTACCTTTCGTGTTCTTCCTCAGCGTGTGGTACCTTTTCTCTCAACCATGCTCCTAGCAGGGGAATAACATTCTCTTGCCTCAGCATTTTACACACTTCCTTAACCTCATCCAAGTCATCCTTTGGTGCTTCGACTGGTCTTCTTTACTCATATTTTCTAGTTTGCTCTTTTAAACATTGGATCTCCCCTTGTAAAATTCAAATTACGTCCATGGTTTCCTACTACACTTCTTTCTGGTGATCCAGGTTTGGATAATTCCCATGTACTAATTCTTCCCTTGAAACCAGAGGTCTCTACTTAGGCACTTCCCTTGCATGCGTAGACTTCGCCCTTGTTGTTACCATAACAACCTCTAGTTCTGATTCACGTATTACTCAGGGGAGCCATTGCACATTAGCCTTCTTAATACTCACCATGGCAACGCCCTTATCCTTCTGGTGTTTCTGACTCATATGTTCATATAACTTTGGGCACTCTTCGTACTTATGTTTTTTTCCACACCAGGAGCATTGTAGAAGATCTGGACATTCGCGCTTATAATGGTCTGTGGCTCCACAATCAAAGCATGTTCCACGTGGAAACTCACTTCTTCTCCTTCGATTACCATAGCCATGAAATCCTCCATGAAATCCCCTCCCACGTGCACCTCCATCTCCATATTCTTCATACCGATGCTCATCTCCTTTGGAATTGTTGGCAATGTTATTCTGGCACACACCAAGATCAATTACCTCATGAATCTAGTCAATCAATCTATAATCCTTGGTGTCATGTGTGGTTGAGGTACATATCTTGTAATAACAAGATACATTTTTATAGATCATGCACTATAAAAGGGGGAACCTACTTGCATCATGATCCCCATGACATATTTCACAATTTACCACTATGGCACATACCACCTTCTGAGTACATATCCCGCCATTGTCCTTTGTGTGCCCTTCTACGTTACAATTTGTGCACCACATCCCACCGCAAGTCTCTAGAACTATGTTGGTAGATAATTTTTCCTACTTCTTAGCCATGGCAGCAATTTGAGCCTCTAGAAATGGGCTAACACTAGTGTCAACACTACCAACTACCTCAACGTGCAAAGCAGCTTCTAATGCTTCGCGTGGGTCCGTGAATGTTTTATGAGACACAGCCCTCCTAAAGGGTGTGATCAACCCTCTGACAAACCACTGAGCATGTTGTGAATGGTGGATATCATAGGACAGTTTAAACAATAGAGTTTTAAAGTGTAACTCATATTCTCGCACGCTCTCTGCCATTCCCTACTAGATTTCCTTGAGATATTTGATGCTCTTCTGTTCAAACTCAAGTATGTGGAATTCCACCAAGAACACATTTTTTAGCCTGGTATAATCCACAATAGTCTGATGAGGGTAATACTTTCTATACCAACTATGCATGCATCCTTGTAAGGTTGTTGCAAATTTACTATCCTTTCAATCCTGGGTCGTGATCCCCTTCGCGTGTCATAGCAGCTCACACTTATGCACATGTTCTACGGCATCTTCTATCCCACTATAATCCGGTAAGTGTAGAGACATCTCAAAAAAGACTTGAGGAGGAGGTTGAGGCCCTTGTCCTCATGACCTAGTCCCTCTATTTCCTCCAGTGTTTCCTCCTCCACTGGATCCACTAGATCCTGAGCCACCAGCTCCACCACTTCCACCTCCAGATCCTCCTGTGTTAGGAATAGGGCCTGTGTTTTTCATGTCAAACGTTCCCACCGTCCCACTGAATAGCACACTAAAATTTTGTGAACTAGTGCCACTCCTAGTCGTATTTTCTCCACCACTTCCTAATGCGCTCCCAAAACCACCTATATATGCACCTTGTCCAAACATTCCACCAAATACTAGAATAGTGTGTGAAGCCATAGAAGTCCCAAACGTGAAGTTGTATCTTCTGGGTGCCGATCGGTTGCTTCCATTGATATCAAATGGATCAACTATACCTTTCCCTCATTCGAACAAACCAAGCGCTAAGGTTCATTTGCTAGGTGGGTTCAAATGCGCACCAACAACTCTTCTTTCTCCACATGACGGGCTCTCATCAGAAGCTGAGGGATTCTCTCTTCCTTGCTTTCCAAGATGGGGTAGCACAGATTGTTCAGGCTCAACATCCTCCATGTGAACCTCTTCTCTCATAAACATCTACCTCCATGGATCCATTGTAAATGTAACCTCACGTCGTCTTGTAATCTCCCTCTCATGTGCTTCACCATACTTGAGCCATCTCTCCTCCCTTTCCTTTTCAGTCGTTATATCAGCCATCTTTCCCCAACCTGGATTCCTCGCCAAGTGCTCAAAGTATTTTAGCCGGCCATTGGGAATGCCTCTAAACTCATGGTTACCATCAATATTTTGATTGCCAAGAGGATAGCCCGAAAAAATGATCCTCTATGCTCCCGCAAAAATTCAAACTCAGGAAATTCCAGATAAGAATACATGAAATTGCATATTCGAAAGTGTAGCTAGCCAATACTCCCTTCCACTAATGATCTATAGCACGGGTCCATGTTAAATCAGCATCTTGTAAGTTCTAGTATGTTTCTTGGGTCCAAGGGTGTGATTTATAATACCACCCTGACCTAGATGCATATGCCGAGAGCCACTCAAATAACTCTACTAGGAAACAGTAGAAGAAGGTTTCATACAACTCATGATAGAGAGTGTCTTCCACCCATCTTTGCATATCAAACTCAGGTCCAGTATTGAATCTCTGAGAAAACTCATCCTCTGTGATTTTAAACCAATTTTCAACACCTTCAAGTGTTAAGCACTTAGTCATCACTTTTTGCACAGACCACGATGTATGCCATGTTCCAATACAACTTCAAAAAGAGGTCCCGGCAACGGAACCAAGATGTAGTTATTATTGCACCCACTAAGGACAGGGGAACCTCATGTGTGCCGGCCTATCACCCAGCGGGTGCTGGGTGCTCACCCGAGGCACGTGAGAGGGAGCCGAGTCTCTCTTTTATGTGAGTTTAGTAGAATGCATCATTCATGGTCTTGAATTAGTGATTTAAAGGACATGAAAAAGATATAGATCTCAGAACAGCTTCTATACCCTTTCATTCATATCAAAAGTAAAAGCGCTTAATAGAATTAACAGAACTAGGAAGTTGTAAATCCACAAATAAACTTAACATTCAAATAAGGTTCATGATTATACAAGATCAAAAGCATAATAGAAATATGTAGATAATACTGAGAGAAGATCTTAATATAATTATCATGGTAACCTTATCATATTCATTCATAGCATTACTATATAATATTACAGAAGGGGAGACCATAGTCATGCACCATATCTAGATCCATACACATAGACTTTCAAAAAAAAAATTGCATTCCCCATTCCCTTATTACATCCTTCCTATAATCATCTACCCCTTTTATCCCATAGTTCTCACAGTAATTCTACAGAGCTCTGCTTCCTTCCTCATGTTCTCTCTCTTTTCTTTGCTAAGGGTGCGCATATATAGGCATCTGATCTCCAACAAACTCCTCTGCAACCTCAAATCTGGCCCCAAGTGTTAAGGTGTGGGTCACCCCAGGCGCATGCCTCTCCATGTCATGATTAGCTTTTTGGATCTTCTTATCGCAAGGTATATTCCTTCTAGGACACCATGTTGCCAAGCTGGAACCTTATCCAAACGGAACACATTCTTCATGTGTTCTATCAAAAATGTCAAAAAATGGCTAAGTCCCAAATTATGCTTTGTGGGCACGTGTCCTTGGTTCTCCAAGAATCCTTTTTGAATCCTTCCTTGCACGCTTGAACTTGCGTGCTTCCTCCAGCCGTGCACACCTACACGCCTCTAAGATTTAAAAGCTACAATAGGGTCCCAACAAGAGATTAAGGCTCAATTGTAGGAACTTTTGTCAAAAGGTTTGATAAGACCAAGTGTCTCACCTTGGGGAGCACCAGTAATTTTTGTGAAAAAGAAGGATGGCACACTTAGATTGTGTATTGATTACAAAATGTTGAATAAGGAAACTATTAAGAATCGATATCCACTTCCTAGAATTAATGATCTTTTTGATTAGATGCATGGAGAATATCAGTGTATTCTATAAATAGATATCTTCAATCAGAATATCATCAGTTGAGAATAAAGGATGAAGACATACATAAAACAACTTTTAGAACAAGGTATGGGCATTAAGAATTCACAGTTTTACCTTTTGGGTTGAAAAATGCACCTACCGCTTTTAAGAATTTGATGACTAATTATTTTTCAAGAATACTTGGAGAAGTTTGTGCTTGTATTGTTAGATGATATTCTCATATAATCTAAGAGAATTGAAGAACATCATGAACATTTGAAGATAGTCTTAGAGATCTTGAGAAATAGAAAGTTGTAAGTGGAAAGTTGTCTAAATGTTCTTTCTATGACATGGAAGTGCACTATTTGGGGCATGTTATAAGCAGAGAATGGATAGTAGATGTTGATCTTTCAATGATTGTAGCTATAACTGAGTGACCCACACCCAAGAACGTGCATGAAGTTAGAAGCTTCATGGGTCTTGCTGGTTACTACAAAAAGTTTGTTAAAGACTTTTCTAAGATTATTGCACCAATAACTTCATTACAGAAGAAAGACAAGAAATTTGTTTAGAATGACAAATGTGAATCTGCTTTTAAGATTCTAAAGGATTAGTTAACTACAACACCTATTTTGACTATACCTAATCCAAATGGGGACTTTACTGTTGTAACGGATGCATCTAGGGAGGGTCTCGGAGGTATTTTGTTTACAGGATGATCATGTCATAGCTTATGAAAGTAGAAAAATCAAGTTACATGAATGGAATTATGCTCCACATGACCTAGATCTTGCTGCCATTGTTCATGCACTTCAAATATGGAGGCATTACCTTCTCGGTAAGCCTTTTGAACTAAAAATTGATCATCTTGGGTTGAAGTATATTTTTACTCAGCCAAACCTGAATGCAAGACAATGAAGATGGTTAGAAGTTCTATCTCAGTATGATTTGATATAAATTATATTAAAGGCAAGGAAAATAGAGTAGCAGATGCTCTAAGTCATAGGAAGCACATTTTTGCTCTTATAACATTGAGAACTCAGTTTAAGGATGAGGTGAAAAGTTTCATGGAATTTGATTCTTATTTTCAGCAAGTAAAGACAACACTTGCTGCAAATCCAAATGATGTGAGATATAAAGGTTTTCATTTTGACAATGAAGGAATTTTGTGGTTTGAAAACAGGGTATACATACCTTTGGCAAATGAGTTAAGAAAGAAATTATTAGTTGAATTTCACAACTCACCTTTTTCTGGACACCTTGGCATTACAAAGATGCTTTCTGATATAAAACAACAATATTTCTGGAAAGGGATGAAAAAATATGTGATGGAAATTGTGACACACTGTTTAGAATGTCAATGCATTAAAGCGGAACATATGCATCCAACTGGTTTACTGTACCCTCACAACATTCCGCAGTACAAATGGCAAGTGATAACTATGGATTTTGTTCAGGGATTTCCTATGTCAAAGAATAAACATGATGTTATTCTAGTTGTTGTTGATAAACTAATAAAAGTAGCACACTTCATTGTTGGTAATCTAAAGGATGATTCACCTGTGTTAGCAAGAAGATTTGTGCATGATATTTTTAGGTTACATGGAGTACCTGAATTGATCATATCAGATAGAGATAAAAGAATGACATCAAGATTTTGGCAAATGCTTAATGCAGCTCTAGGAACTAAGTTGAATTTCAGTTCTTTGTATCATCCGGAAATGGATGGACAGACTGAAAGAGTTAATCAAGTTTTAGAGGATATGTTACAAATGTATTACATAGGATCATCATTATAAATGGGAGGAGTACCTTCCATTAGTATATTTTGCTTATAATAACATGTATCATGCCTCTCTAAAAATGGCACCTTTCGAAGCATTATACAGAAGGAAATGCAGAACCCCTGTTAGCTGGGACAACATTGAGGATAGAGAGGTAATTGGGCCAGAAATCCTTATAGAAATGGAACAACAAGTCAAAATGATTCATGAACGCTTGAAGGAAGCTACCATAGGAAAAAGAGTTATGCAGACTTAAAGTGGGTGGATAAAAAATTTGAACTTGGTGAGAAGGTATTTCTTCGGGTTAAGCCGAAAAAGAGTTCTATAAATTTTGGCAAGGCTGCCAAGTTATCACCTCGTTATGTGGGACCCTTTGAAATTGTTGAAGTAATCAACCCTGTAGCTTATCGTTTAGCTCTACCTCCTAATTTATCATAAATGCATGATGTTTTCCATATTTATTTGCTTAAGAAATACATGTTTCAGATTTATCACATGTGTTGAATTGGAATTCCTTGTAGGTCCAAGACCTAGGAATAATCATGGTTAAGGCTATTCGAGTGCTGGAAACTTGCCAGTTGCACTTAAGAAATCATGAAATAAGTCAATGTAAGGTCCAATGGGACCAGTTTAAAGAAGAAAGTGTAACTTAGGAAAATTTCGAAGATATGAGATCTTCTTTTCCATACTTGTTTGATCATAATTGATTCTGAAAAATTGATAAAATCTGAAAATTTTATTCATATTTTGATGTTAAATCTGCCAAACTTGAGCAGTTACTGAACTATTTGATATTTATTTTAAATAATGTTTGAAAACTTGAATTTTTCAAATTTAGTTATGTTATGAACATATGAATGGAAGGACAATAATTAAGTTTTGTCCTAAAACTTTAATGGTTTAATTAAGTTAATCATTGGGACGATGATTCTTTTAAGGAGGAAGGTATGTAATGTCTTGGCCATGATTGTTACTATGATGACTTCCACCTTTGACATTGCAAATGTTGACATGTGATTTGTCTTAGGAAGGTGTATTCTTTTGACGTTGAAAATCATGTTTGCAATGGATAAGTTATTATTATTAAAAATTCATGCTTGTTGTAATTCTGTTACTTGGAAGTGAAGCCATTCTTCTTTGTGAATTATAAGTTGTAAATTTGTACCGTTGTTTTCACATCTTCCATATGTTAACAACACACCTTGAATCAATTCCATTGATCCAAGGTATGCTTTAGTTCTTCTTTATTTTCATCTTGTTAATTGACATGCTGAATGAAACATATTATGGAACCAAGCTGTGTTTTGTTGTAAATTGTGAAGGACCTAGCTTTAGGTGTCCTTACTTGGCATCATGCTTGCAACTGTAAGTTTGGACCTCCTTTATTAATGTTTTGTAACATGCTGATCAGCATGAGGAGATTAAGGATCTATTATGGGATAATAAGGAAAATGCCTTAACCTTGGTCAGAATGCTTGTTGCTATTTGGATCTGACCCAAACTACAATGTTTTCCCTATTGGATTTTTGACCTAAGGTAATAATACTTACCTAGGACCTATTACTAAACTATTATGGTTGACTGCCTAAAACTATGTTGGTGGCCTACCCTATATGGATTCTAACCTAAGAGGGGGGTTATGACCTAACCTAAGATGTATATTATTTGGTTGTGAGTTTTAACCTAAGAAAATCCTAATGACCTAAGAACTAAGATGGAAACCTAACCAATGCTAAGGTGACCTAAACTATTACTAAGCCTAAAGGGGACCTATGGGTTACATGGAAAATGGAAGGTTGGTGGTGGTGGTTTCTAAGGTATTAATGAGAATTAAATCTTAGTCCTTACATCTTAATTTGCCAAGTTGGTAGAGGCAAGGAAGGTAGGTATGATGCCTAGCTGGCATCATTGCTAAATTTAAAATGCATGTTAAATTTTGAAATCAACTTCACCAAATTTGAAGTGGCGGTGGCGTAAGAAAAGAGATGGAATTTACATTCAATGCATTCAATAACCTCATTTTTAGTGGAAGAAACCACCTAGGAGAGGAGGGGGTTTTGTGGAAGTTGTTGGTCATTCTGATCTTTCTGGTTTTTTTGCTCTGCATGTGGTTTTGGTTCTTCAAACCAGCAAGTCTATTTTTTTGATCCATAGTGATCTTGAGCATCTTGAACTATTTCTAAACCTATGGAAACATGGAGGTAGTTAGGAGAGTTGGTTGTTGACATTGTTTTGGAAAGAAGAGATTTTTGGAGGCTCGGCTGAAGATATTCTACAAATCAAAAGAGAACACTATCAGGCATGATAGGCTCTTCTTATTAAATAGTTCTGCTTTTTATTAAACGTCTTCATTAAAAGAACTCTGCTCTTTGAAACAAATGATTTTGTGGAAATGCCTTGGTGTATTTTTGGCTGTGATCTTCTACTTGAGTTTTTTGTTTGGAAAAGATGCAATATGGGTATTTTCTTGATGCATATTTGAGTAAATTGTGTTTATCTTATTGAAACTGGAATGTTGCTTAAGTCATCTGGACTTCTGATTTTCTGTGCAAAATGGATTAGGGAAAAATCATTTGATAAAGAATTGAAATGGGTTTGTTTTCTTTTGAAAAGGAAAGTATAAAATGTTTTTTCCTTTGCTGAAACTTGTTATTTTTGTTAAGCTAAGTTGGAACGATTATTTGGATTATACATTTTACATGGATTTACATTTTTTGAATGTAATAGAAACGATTTTATTACTTCTAAGCCTTGCTCATTTGCGTGGTGAATATCTGTTAGACTGCCTTGAAAGAAGATAACCTTTGCATTCTTGAAGTTGCTTTGGGTTATGTCACTTTAGTTTGATCCTTCACTGTCATGGTAGTTGGGAGCCTCTGTCTTATGGAATCAAACTTGTTGAAAATAACAATAAAGGAGTCTTACCTCGCGTTGTGCTTGGTATGGTTAACATCTGTGAATTATTGTGTACCTGTTGAAACATTTGGTAGAAGTTCCTATTGTGGAAGAATGTTGTTACGAAATTGTTCTCCCTTTGCTCGAATTAGATAAATTTTGATTTAAGTTTCTTCTGGAACTGTTTGAAGGCATTTTGGGGTTTACTCACTTGTGCATTATAATACAGTTGGTTACTGAAGGAATAACTTACCTTAAACAAACTAGATAAAAGTTTAGTTTTGATTATTTAAGGAAATGAGTTGATGTTGTTTTTGGTTTGCTCCTTTCCATTGAGTTGATTTCGAGTTTCTAAATTTGGAGGTTAAACCTCCTTGTTGTCCCTCATTGTGTTCGAACCGGGTTAGGTTCTATCCCTTCTTACCAAATGGTTCTTTTCATCAGTTAGGGAGATCCGTGTCGACTTGATGGTAATCTTTTTTTTGTATCATGCATAGGAGGACTAAGATTTACTTGTAGTGTGGAAGCTATCAACGTGAGAGGAATTATATTGTTCAGTTTGTTGTTTTTTGGTAATAATGCTTTTACCCGAAATTCCTTTCTCTCTCTTTGTGTAGCTAATAATTGTATCTGTTCCTTCATATATTGAATGGACCTCATGGGTACCGAAAATTCCTCTCTCTCTTAATGTAGATAATACACAGTTGTATCTGTTCCTTCATTTGAATGGACCTTATTCTTCTTGGGTATTCAATATACATGTTGTTATTCAATGTGAATCCAAATAGTTCTCTAACTTCAGTGTTGGTCATAAGTTAAAGGACCATTTGGTCTGAAGTCTGTATTGGTTATTTTATGCCGATATGCACTTTTATTCTTGGAAAGGAATATTTTGATCCCCTCTCATCTTGAGTAAGGTATTCATTGTTGTTATTTCTTTGAAATATGAAGAAATTTTACATTATGTTTTCTCTCTCTGAGTTGTTGAATACGAGGTTGTTTTCATTGAATTCTGAAGGATGACAAGGTTATTTCAATTACATCTGTTCACTTTCCCTCTTCTGCATTAAACCTGATTGAAGCCAAGTGAGTAATGAAGGAAATGAATTCTTGTTAAGGATTGTAGTTGAAATCATAAATCCCTTTCTTAAAGATGGAATGAAATTGGTTTTTGGTATGGTATGAAGAGTATGTTTGTGCTGCAAATTGCAATTCATTACTTCTTTAGATAATTCTATTTTAAGAACTATTTTGAGTTAATAAACTTCTTGAACATTTGTTAAATCAAGGATGAGCTATAGGTATCTATATTATGAAGCTACATAATAATTAAATGGACTATTACTAATAATTTTTTCTTATGAAATTACTATTGTGTTGATTTGATCTTTCCTTACTTGATGTAATGTGGCTGCCCCTTCAGTTCTTTCCTTTATGATTCTTATTCCTCTATGAGATATCTATCTGAAGTTGCTTAAATGTTTCATAAAAGTAGAGTTATTTTTATGAGACAGTTAGTCAAAAGTACATCATTTTAATGTTTAGTGCTTATCATGCTCAGTTCGACATGAACTAACCCGTGCTAGCAATTTTTGCAGATGGATTCGTAAGTGACAAAAGAAGACAAGTTCTTTTATGATGCTTCTTGTGTTTACTTAAAGGCTGCATTTTTAATGAGGAATTATTATTCTTTTGAGATGTAATTGAAAAAGGGAAAAGTTGTAAATTTTACTTGAATTTATCAATGTAGAATGACATGAAAGATGTCTAAAATGTTTAGACCTGTAAAATATGTATTTTGTTTGATCAATGAAAAAGGATTGAGTGTTATTGATATTTGATGTGTCATTATATTTTGGGCATACTGTAAAGGGGATCGTAAACTTATTCTTATTCTCTCGTAAACCTATCTATTTTGAATCATTTCAGTTGTACTCAAATGAAATAGAGAGAGAGAGAGGGAGTTGATACTCTATTCTTCTCTTAAATGCAACTTCTAAGTTGGCATGTATAGATGAATATTCAACTAGGTCAATATGGATTAATAATTGACACTAATAGAAGAGTAAAGTTACATATGGTTTATGTATAAGTGAATTGTTGCAATGGACCCTAACTAACATATGCTAAAGGAAAGACAATTAGTCTTCAGAATAAATATTTCGTTATGATCTTGTTGGGTATCATACTCAAGGGATATTCGGAAAGAGGGAATATATACCTCTTCTTAGTAAACCTTAATCCTAAAATAAGGTAACTGGAAATGGAAATATATATACATGAAATAGACTTCATCTTAATGAAGTCTATTATAAAGAAATCAAAATCTAAATTCAGCCATGGATAAATTTGATCAAGTTAAGTAAGTTAGTCTTACTGATGTTAAGTTGGTTTGGAATGTTAGTTTGAAAATTAAAGTTAAGAAACTAAAGAATGACATAAAAACCTTCAATAAGAAGGATTGGTTGCATATTAATCTACATGAAAATCATAAGTCATTTATGACTAGAAACCATAATGATCGAAGAGATTAGAAAATCAATAGGGTTGCTGAAAATGAATCTTAAATTAAGAAGATAAGAAAGTATTTAACCTCTTATCTAGATATGTACCTCTAGACAAGGGGATTCCATGGGATGTTGGTACATGAAAACTACAATAATGTGTCATCATGAAGACCAGGTCTTCATGAGGACACAATGTTGTAGCTGACATGTCACAACACCCTTCCAAATCGGATCATCTAGGTTTACATAAACTCAGACTTGACTTGGTTACACTCTAGGTTAGTTTAGGGACATGATTTGGTATAGGGAAGGACTCTCAATGACTGAAGGTAACTAGACACACGAAATCAACCTAGGTCAATTGAGTATGTCTATGTACCCTTAGTGACCACGAGTGGTCCTCTATACCAATCTATGTTGCTAACCTGGGTTATGGTTAAACCTTGGACAAGAGGACTTCCAGGAGTCAATGAAGACCATTCTAGATAACATATGAAGTGGGGGTGAAGGACGTATTCTGTTGATGAGTATTCCATTCAGGAATATGATCATGCAAATCATGTGAAAATATTTGGCCAAAGTATCACAAGCTGTTGGTTGTGTTGTCCTATGTAACCTAGTTTAAGATGCAAGATATCAGATGAATATTGGTAACAAATATTCAGATAGGCCTCTTAAACAGAACACTTCAATACCCCGAAAAGGGTAAAAGAACCAAGTATACTTAGTATACAATACATTTAATTAACATGAAGGAATAGTAAGAAACTGAGTCATGAAATGAGAGATCGGCAGTTCAACGAGTCATTACAGCTGCATATGGTTATCTATTATGAGATCGAATGGCATGGAATGTGTGTTCCATATTATGAATATGAGAATAGAGAACATTAATCTAAATGGAATGTGTGTTCTAAATAATAATTATTTAGAGTAGAGAACATTATTCAAAAGAAAAAATTTCCCTTGTTTCTAAAGTCTTAAATGGGAATGTTACTATTAGTTTCTAGTTATTAACTTAGACTACTTTTACATGCATACATATGGCACTCCCGGTGGGACACGCCTTTGTCTCATGCACATTACTTATGTTTACTTAGTTTAGAATTTATTTAACATGTAAAGTTCTTTCAAATTATTTAAATTCTTTTGTGTTTAGGCATGTATGATGATGTTAGATAGTGTTGAGTCTATTTTCTAGGTTTTTAGGAGGTGGGTTGTTGTCAAAATTTGGTCTTGTTGAGAAAAAAAATGTATTTTAGTTTTTTTGTTCATAGGCTATGTTTTTCTACAGTTTTTTGTTCACAAACTTAAATTTTTATGAGGTTTTTTCTATTCATGGGCTGCAGTTTTGTTACAGTTTTTATGTTCACAAGATGTGGTATTGTTACGGTTTCTACTTCTCGTGAGCTACATTTTTTCCACGTTTTTTCTATCCATGGGGTGCATTTTAGATCCTAACATGCAATTTTTTTTTAAATTGGTAATAACATTTTGAGTATTTGATAGAAATGGTTTAATTTTTTTCAAAAAACTTTTGAGTTATTATTTAAAAACCATTTTCTAACATTTAAATGCTTTGATAAATGTTGTTTTTCCATCTTGCTTAGGTTAGATGAAATTGTTTGTCTTTTCTTCTCTTGCACCTTTTGGTGATCTTGAGAATCAAAAACAAATTTGATCTTCATTTTCTAACATTTTGGCTTGCTTGGAATATTTCATCATTTCAGTTGTTTAAGGAATCAATCTTTCACAGCACTTAATTTTTATTCATTATAGTTTTACCATTTCTATTTAGCTGGATCAAACTTTGTGTATTATCTTCTCTTGTGTCTTTTGATGATCATGAGAATCAAAAACAACCCTTATCCTCTATCCAAATATTATGGGTTTCATGGAAAACTACTAAATTTTTAAAGTGCAGGACCATATGCTTTTCAAATCAACTCAAAATAAATACTAACAATAGTGTGTTGCATATTGTCAATGGTGTACTAAACTACATTTTTAATCAAAGATAAAAAAACACACCACTTTATTCAAAACATTATATTTGTAGGTTCAGATAAGGGTTAAAACCCGTTCACTTTAAATTGTGTGAAGTATATTGTCATAAGCCATGAAAATAATTATGAGGATCACCACAGGAACCCCAAAGTAGTCCACACCTTGAGGGAACCAGTGGATGAAACAGGAAGTGACCCACTACCTACTTAACTAGAAATACCCATGATGAATGCTTCAAGTTGTTTGTATGATTCCACATTCCTTAATTTGATTGTGGGATAATGGTCCTTCATCTAGGAGTTATCTAGTGAAGCATATCTCTCTTACGAAAGTATTGGAGAGTGTTGAGAACAAAATTCTAGGTAGCCATTTGGCATTGGGGCCAAATTTTTCTTATCCAATCATTTTCTAAAGAGCCTTTACAAAGAAAAAACTTCTTCAGAATCAAAACCTTGTTAGTCGGACAAGGGGAGAGTTCATTGAAGTTTTCACCACATGTCATTCATCATAAAACTTACAACGTAAAATTTTGTTCTAGTTTCTACCTTGTTATAAAACAAGATGAAAATCTACCAAAGTTTTCCTACGTATTTTTCATCACCACTTGTACTATCTCCCTTATTTTCTTATTGGAATTTTTGGTCAAAATAAATCAATACGAAGTGATGTCAAAATCATGTCCACCTCTTTTACACCCACTTACATCCTTCCTTATTACGATTGCTATAGTAAGCATTGAAAGTGTGTTGGTAGGTGTTCATATTTTGGTAGCCTTGTCTTGACATCCGTATTGAGATGTCTCATTATAGAAAGGTTATCCTATATTTATTTCCCTTTATTTCATTACGTTGCTCACATTATATCAATACATTTTTTATACTAACATCTTGTTTTCTTAAACTAGCCTCTATTTTCAAAACTTGGACTTGGTTTGTATTAAACTTATTTTACGTATACCTTGTATCGAAGTCACTTCAACCCCTTTTTAATATTTAAATCTTGTTTGTCCAAAAACTCAATTTAAATATTGGAAATTGTGTTGTCATCTTGAACAAAACATTCTTTGAGACAATTTAGACATTGGGAGTAGGTTCGTTTACTATTGATCCCTTGTTCGGAACCTACTAGATTTTCCTTGGTGCCTTTCATCGTACATTTTCATCTCTTTGGAAAATTCTTTGTAGCCATTCACAACTGTTACGCCGTTCAATGTTGCCTTGATTTCTTTGTGATTCTTTGGAATTCTTTGTGACAATTGCGGTTGACATGCTGCTTGATTTTGTCTAGATTCATTATAGAGTTTGCAAAATGTCTAGTTGGTTGCCGTTATGTTGTCCGAATCAACGTGGAACTTCTTTCCATTTGAAGGAGTTCAATCATACAATCTAGGTCTAGGCATTAGGTCCGAACAATGCCAACCATGATTGACTGTCACATGGTTCCTCACACTTACGACAATATGGAACCTAGGTTTAGGCATTCACATCAAAATATGCACACCATGACCAAACCTTGATTGGTTCTTCACGCTAGAGAACCCGTTTGGTTACCCCTTTCCCCACCTTCATCTCATAGTTGGTGGTATGATTCTAATGCTTCTAATCCATGTTATTCTTCTAATTCACCTCATTCTCTTGATTATTCTAATCCATGCTATTCTATTGATTCCCCTCTGTCTTCTGATTATTCTAATCCATGCTATTATTTAGATTCCCTTCAATCTCTTGAGCCTCATACGATCAACTTTCTTCTAAAGAATAATCAGTCGCCTAAACAACGTTTTCCTCTAAGTAATTGTGTCGCCACAAATTCTCCCTATCAAACATCTAATTCGATTCCTGAGTCGCGGTCCTCCCTTTCTCCGTAGGACCTCCTTTATTAGTCGCCTCAACGACGTCTTCCTCCTTTGAAGATCCGTGCAACTCCAAGTTCCTCCAATCAAACATCTAATTTGAATCTTGAGTCGCGGTCCTCCCTTTCTTTGCCGGACCCGTTTTATCAGTCACCTCAATGATGTCTTCCTCCTTTGAAGATCCGTGCGACTCCAAGTTTCTCCAATCAAACATCTAAATCGACTCCTGAGTCGTGGTCCTCCTTTCTCTATAGGACCCCCTTTATTAGTCGCCTCAACGACATCTTCCTCCTTTGAAGATCTGTGCGACTCCAAATTCTTCCAATCAAACATCTAATTCGACTCCTGAGTCGCGGTCCTCCCTTTCTCCGTAGGACCCCCTTTATCAGTCACCTCAACAACATCGTCCTCCTTTGAAGATCCGTGCGACTCAAAATTTCTCTAATCAATCATCCAAGTCGACCACTACATCACAATCTACTGACTTTCTATGTGATCCTCTTTGTTCTACCTGCACTATGTCATCTTCTAGGAAAACCAATACCAACCTATTCCAAATCCACATCTTCTTCCACTTGCGAGACATCTAAATCCAAATCTACTTTGTCTCTTGAGTCATCTTCTTCAATCAATCAAAATCCAATCCCTCTTTTGCCCCTGGGTCATTTCGATCAGTTCCTTAGTCTATCTTCATCAATCTTCTAAAGATCAATGTTTACGTCCACGTCGAACCATTCAAAAGAAACGATGTGCTAAGATATCTTTTCAAAGCACTATCCAATACCTTTGTGGGAGCAATAAGGTCAAACCTTCCCCTCATATCCATCATCAAACATCTTCTAAATCTTCAACACTTGTTGGACCCCTTTCTTCTAATCAACCTTCTAGCATTAACCAACAACCACCCATACCAATCGATTTATTTCAAAATGAAGAAGTAATCGGAGAATTCATGGGGTTGCACGATGACATTCCTCTAGAGGATCATGAGCAAGGATTCTCTTTTGACCTCAATGCGTTTTATTGTGGGGAAGAAGTTTATTCCTTTTGTCAGAAAATCAGAGGAAGATCCTAAGATCATCAAACTTGATCCTCCTTGTTCTTCCATCTTTACACTCCCCATTACATGACGAAAAAGACAGGTCTATCCTTGATTCGTCTTCTATCCTATCGTCACCCCATCATTCCTTACATATCACAATTCCTCAATCAAAACCTCCTGGTATCCCATCATCTTCATCTATATGTGGGCCACCAACTAGTATCCCTTCATCTTCTATTTGTAGGTCACTGGGTATCCCTTCATCCTCTATAAATGAGTCCACCTCCGAGTAGCCCTTCATCTTCAATTCTTGGTCTGCGTCCTAGTATCCATCCATGGTTGCTATTTATTCCCTTCATAGTCTTCATCTTCCATATGGCTCACCTCATGGTAGCCCATTATCTTCCATCCTTGGGCCACATCCTAGTATCCCTTCATCTTCTATCTATGGGTCACCTCCGAGTAGCCCATTATCTTCCATCCTTGGGCCACATCCTAGTAGCCCTTCATCTTCTATTTGGCTCACCTCCTAGTAGCCCATCTTCTTACATCCTTGGGCTACATCCTAGTAGCCCTTCATCTTCCATCTATGTGACACCTCTTGGTAGCCCTTTATCTTCTATACTTGGGCCACATCCTAGTAGCCCTTCATCTTCTATCTATGGATCACCTCATAGTAGTCCATTCTCTTCCATCCTTGGGCCACATTCTAGTAGCCCTTTGTCTTCTATCTGTGGCTCACCTCCTGGTAGCCCATTCTCTTCAATCTTTGGACCATATCCCCTTCATCCATCATATCGTCCTTCTATCAACAATTTTGGCAAGCCCTCCATCACTAAAATTCCTATCATCAATCCAAACATCCTTCTTATTCTCCCACTTCTAGGGACCAACCACATCACGCATTAGCTTGTATGAAACCCAAATAGTTTCTTCGTCAAGTTAAAATAAAAAATTAGAAGAGCTCCAAAGCTCCAAGCAAATCCAACACCCACAAATCTAAAAATCAAACGCAATTCAAGAATGCACACCAACGTAACCATCAAGTATGGCAAAAAGTGCAAAACTTCTATGGATAGGGAACTGAAGCCCCCACATACAAAATCCATGTTTTAAAAGATAATTCATAATCACTTATCTAGTATGATCTCACCATGATCATCAAGATTGTAGATAATATCACTCTTGATAAGCAAAAACTCCTAGTCTCCCTCATCAAAGAAATTACAAAACATTGTTGTTTGGATCCAATCACATGGAGTGAAATTGTTGGTCCCAACTTCCTAATCATTCATCTTCATCGTCTTCTCCCTTTGCGATTTTCCCTTCGCAAAACTGTCAAAAATAATTTTTTTTTTTTAAAAAAAATCAAAACATATGAGAAAACATTAAAAAAAAACAAATCAACGTTACAAAGATCAAACGTTACAATCAGGTATTACATACACATGGATGTTCTTTCCTTCCCTTTCTTTCATTCCTCTGCAAGTCATCCACCATTTTCATCCCTTTGATGATATTTTGGTTTGTCTATTCGCGCTCATTGTGCGATATTTATCTCTATGATATCCGTTATGACCTTGGTCTTTCATCAGCTTGGTAAATTAAAGAATGACTAACCTCTTAGAGATCCTCTCACTATCTTCATCTAATAATTTTGTTGCGAAGACCTTTTTGGGCGTATTTGTTGACACTAGTCAATGTCGTCATTGCAATCACTTCCACATCCTTCCATCAAACCATTAGTGGTTCTTAACCCCTCATCAAAACAATCAAGAGGGTTGAAATAATTTTTAGAAAGACAAAAAATCAATCAAAACAAAAAATCAAAAGAAAAGCAATATATAACTCTCTCTGGGGTATTTCCAATATCTCTACTAGGGCTATGGATGCTTGGTTGGCAGTAGAGCAATGTTGTGATTAGAATCAAATACATCTCTGTCAAGGCTATGGACGCGTGGCTGGCAGTGGAGCAATGTATCGACTCTCCTTCCACCCTCCATTCACAAATCACCTTTCAAAATAAATCCTACGATTCCTACACATTGGCTAGTTTGTAGTCATTTATTTGGTACCTCTCAAGGGTCGGGTACTGCTATCCTAACTCTTCTTGGAGGATTCCACCCACAAAATTCACTGCAAGAGGCATTTAATTTCCACGTGCATACACTGGATCTCGATGAGCAAACATGATTAGTATGTTACCAAGTTTTGTTTTGACCTTGTTCAAACTCTTACTTTAGTCCTTATTTTGTCTCATGATTTGTGCCTTTGGCTCATCACGTTTTCATCGCGAGTCTTCTAGCTACATTTTCCATATCCTTTCATAACATTCGTTGTTCTTCTGCTTTGTTCAGAACATCCATGTGTATAAGATTTCCTTTTTACCATGTTTGAGGGAAAACTTTGTCCCTTCTTTCAATAAACAATCTTGTCTTCTTTCTATCATCTGTTTCTTGTCCAACTTGCACTTGGGGCATGCTTGCTCCTTCTTAGCTTTTCATAGGCTTGAGTTCATCATCTTGTTGAACCTATCCATCTTGGCCTTGAACTTGTTTATCTTCCTCTTGTATATACATGCGGGATTTGCCCTTATAAATTCTCACCTCTCACTGGGGGCATCCTTGCATCTTCATTTTCTTGTACATAGCTTCGGAAAACTTTCAAAAAACCCCAAAAACAAATCCTAGAAAATCCGAAAACATTGGTAAAATTCAAAAAATCCAAAAAAATTAGTAAAATTTAAAAAATCCAAAATAATGGTAAAATTCAAAAATCCAAAAAATTGATAAAATTTCAAAAATCCAAAAATTATTAAGAAAACATTCTACCATCTGAATCATTCACAGGACACAATGTCCTCAAACATAAAAAATTATCCTACACAACATCTTTCTTTGGTCCTCCCCTGTTCTTGCGCACGACATGTAGATCATTTTGATCTTCCTCATTAACAAAGTTGGTTTGCTTGTTATGTCTGTATTCCCTTGCACATCCAGTTGCTTGGGGCAGTTTCATAGTTCACGATTGCTTTTTCATGGGACTTCTATGTCCTCCGTTTATTCACCTTGCATGTATCCTTTCTTGGGGTGCCATTTTAACCCTTTTCGTATAACTCGAACATTTGGGAACTAAAGTTGGATAATAAAAACATTGGTGCAATTGTCTTGAACGTTGTTTGTTTGAGTACGTTTGTTTGTGCTTGTTTCTTTATTGGTCTACTTGTTTGCTTTCTCATACTGCATTACTTTATGTATTTTTCTTTGAGTTAGTCCTTTAGCAATGAACAAATATTAGTATATACTATGGCTTTTCATGTCATTCTACACTTTTGTTGCATGCTTATATCAAATGAAAAGTTTCTCCTGAGCCAAATGGTTCGTTGACTACATTGTGATATGATGATAAAAAGTTTTCCCTAAGCCAACTGGTTTGCTTGCTATCAAAAAGATACTCCATGTACATGTTTGTTTCATTCTAACTTTCTACTAATCATTCTCCAAATTTTATCGATTCTAACCATAGCCAACTAGGATTAGTTGGAATCCCTTCCATCGCTATCACCACTTTCTTCCACAACACCTAGGCAATAGGGATTAATTAGGGCCAACCCTATCCTTCGCCCATAACCCCCATTGATTGATTTTATAGGCCCTCCCTCCTCCCCCCTTGTTTCTTCCATCCATTGAAACATGGGATTCCTTTTCAATCAAACCACTTGAACACTAGCCTACCAGGTTGTTTCAAATTTCTTTTTCCTTCTTTTTTGATTATCGATTGACCTCTTCTATCACCCCATCGACACTCGAGGGGGCATCCTTCATTCTACTAATTTTTTCTCTACTCCTTCAAAATTTAATTATCTGTAATTGTCTACTATCTTTGAAGTGGTGTCGTTTGCATTACACCACACCAAAGAGGGGAAAATGTAGACACCTAAATCTGACTACGCAATTTTAATACTAAAATTGCACTAATTATCCTCTTTCCCGTCATTTCGTTATAATTAGTGATTCCCACTAATTAGCTAACATTCTCCTTTATTTTGGTCAATTAACAACACTTTGCTTAATTAACTAGCCTCTCCTTCAATTCTGGATTCCAATTAATGACACTTTCATTAGTTATAATCCTCTTCTAATTAATTAACCATTATTAATTAATTAAGCCTTTTAATCTTCTATTTAATCAATAAACCCTCTTATTGGTTAAATCCCCCTTTCAAATCCTCTAAATTCTATCAAATCCCTTCTAAATCACCTCCAAATGGCTTCTTAAGCTTATCTTGGTCTATTAATTAATCCTAGTTGATTAATTAAATCATCTCCAACTCCCATGAGTTGCTAATTACTAATTAATTCCTTCTAATCATGTTTATCCCTTTCTAATTCTACTTTATCTTTATCCCACATTCTCTAGGTTTCTAGCTTCTCCCAAATAGGAAAACTATATAAAGAACCTAGTACCTCCCTTCTTAATCTTACACCACACTTACTAGTGTTATTATATGCACATGATAAGAGCATTTCTACTTTGAAAATCTCATTGATCTAGCATCCATTCCCTCTACTTACAAAGAGTAGTAAAGGAATATCCAAACATGGCCATTAAGCCATATTGGTGAGACCATTTCCTCTTCATGGAGATAGCCTTCCTTTGATCACTCATATCACAAACAACTCACCAAAAGGAGGAACTACAATCACAAAGCACATCCAAATATCAAAGGGATTACTTTTCATTTAATGTTTTAATGTTGGGTGCATTTAGATTATACTTATGTTTCTATCTTTATCATGATTTGTATGTTAGATTAGCTTTGTTATAAGGACTACTTGTTGTTAGTTTCTAGTTATTAACTTAGCCTACTTTTACATGTATACAACACCCATTATTATTGTCTGATATTGGGTGCTAGTGTCTGATCTATGTTTGTGAACCAAGTCTAATCCTAGACCACTCTGTAAGTGTGTTCATGTGCCAATTTTGTACCGTTTTGATCTATTCTGTAACTCTGTATTGTTAAAGGGTGATTTATTCACTCAATAGATCCCCCCTATTTGGGGTGCATGTGATGAATGTAGTAGGCAACCCAACCAAGAGGACCTGACACTGATATGCATATCATGGATTTGATACCGATAAGGGTTAATGGATGTGCATGGTAAAAACAAGGCACATGCAAACAAGATGGACTAGAACTAGTGTTAGTGTAAAAAAGATAGCATTTAACAGAAAACAATGTAGCAAGCAACTATAAAGACAAGATGGACCATGAAAATTGGGTTTCATACATGGGACGTCGCTCACAATGTCACAAGACAATCAGGGCCAAAACAACCATAAGCAAACAATGATCGAGCAATACATAGGGCATAGCCACAAATAATGGAAAACAATAGCAAATAAGAAGTGTCAAATAATCATGGTTGTATAGAATCCGACAAATAAATGTTACACATGAAGCACTCATTAGCACATTTGAAATATAATTAGTATGTCAAAGCATGTATATATCAGCAAAAATTACGTGACAAGAAGTAGTCAATATTATAATAGTAGGACCTGTGAGTGTGAAGTATGAGAGTAGCAAAAGTAGATGCCCCCAAGAGCCACATGATGCATCATGTGAGAATCTGTAAAAGTCTTGCATTCACCTTAAGATACCATATGAACATGCATGTATTTAGGAAAAGATAATGACATATTAAGTATCTGGCTAGCATAGGAAATGAAGTGCAACATGTAAACATTATAAGCTTAACAAGAGTAAAGACAACCAAGATGTGCAGATGTTGTGTACATCTGATGGTGTTTTGTGATAAGAAAAATGTGTAGATGGTAAGATCAAATTTTCCCCCTAGTGGATGTGTGTGAGATGAGATTCATTTAAGAATACTCACTCAACAGTCAAGTATGAACCATACAACAATAGTGTGTCATTTGGTAATGAAGGTAAAGTATTTGAACCAAATATGTGGTAATGCTCATAAAATATAGTCATGAAGCATAGAGAGAGAAAGTAGCCAAGATGTGACAAGTGAGGTTCATTTATGAATTGTGCCATCAACAGTCAAGTATGAATGGAACAATAGTGTGTCATCGGGGAAAAAAGGAATTTTATGTGATTGGGAATAGATGCTAGGAAATATTTATCATGAAGCATGGAGCATGAAGTGTAGTAGATAAGCTATGAGTTGGTGATAGTGATAGCCATGAGTGATGGAGGGGGGAGAAATTTTGATGCCCCCAAGTGTGTGAGCAATGGAGATCTATGTGTTGATGTGAGAGAGACCATGCTATGGTGGCAGACATTGAAATGTGCCATAATAAAATATATGATCGTCAAAATGATAGGTAGAAGCAAGGGTATGACTAGTATCATAATCTGGATCTAATGGAGGAAATGTAAGTAAGTGACAGATTACATTTTGTGTCCAGTGAATTTTTTGTTCTTCCTTTGATGGTTTGGCCTTATGTGGGGCTTGTGTTATTTTTTGCGTTATTGAAGAATGAATGGGAGTGAATATTATGTGATGCTTGTTAGAGATAGAAGGATTAGATTTGGGAACCCATTGGATTTTAGTAATAGAAGATGAGTGAGTAACATAATGTTGTGTAGCAAATGAAATAAATCCTTGATGCTCAAATTGCTTGATTCTTCATTCTAAATCATAGCAATCGTTATCACGATGTCCATTAATTCTATGATAATTGCAAAATGGGTGACCTTTGTATTTTTTAAGTTAATAAGGAGGGTAGTAATGAGTAGGAGGCAAGGTAATTAATTGGTGATTGAGGAGCTTAGAGAGAATATTGTGTTGCCTATAATTTTGATCAAAAGCTTATTGTGGTAAGACCTTGAATTCAATTGTACGAGCACATGCGGTCGACATGGGATCAGGATGAGGTGTAGAAGAACTAGCATGGGCATGAGAAATATGCTTGAGATGCTGGATTTCAGCAATGAGGGATGTAATCGTCATTTATATAGCTTAAAATTTATCTTTAAAAAATGTAAATCCTGAATTGACTCAAAGATGGATTGATTGGTTATCATGACTAATAGGGGTCTAAAATACGATTACAAATTGAACTTACTTGTGAAGGTGGCGTATCGCAAGGGAGGAATATTGTGTTTAGGTCCTTTTTGAAAGCATCTTTATAAACTGGGTGCTTTTGAAATAATTGAGACAAGGAGACTTGAGTAACTATAGAAGCCATGATATGAAAGAAAAGGTAAGTTACAAAATAAGAGCCATAGAAAGTGACCCAAAGGATAGGACTAGGGATGAAATCCTAGGAGGACCTATGCAAATCATAGGTATAATAGAAAATAGATGTAAATATGAACCTTGATGCAACTAGGGTTTAAGGTTAAGGAAAGAAAAATCTGATAGAATAGGTAAAATAAGGATCCAAGCATTAGATCAAAAGTCGGGTTCACCAAATGCTTTAATCTAAATAGGTTTAAACCTTTATTTTAGAGTAAATATTATAACAAATGATATTATGATAATAAAATATATTAATGTACATAAATAATTATTCAAAGTTATGAAACCCTAAGAAAATTAGAGAGGAAGGTGACTTAGTTGATTCTGTGTGATCCGGGAGAGATCTGGACTGTGTATCTACTGGAATAGGGAGGAAAAAATGTTGTCAAGGATAAATGAAGATTTAGAAGTATAGAAACATGCAAGATAAAAACACACATAGGAGGACAGGATCACCCCAAGAACTAGTAGTCGATCTGGGTGCTAGTGTCTGCATAGATGCTCAAGATCTTTCTTTTTCTAAGTCGGAAGGTCATCACTCTTATATGAATTTTGTCTCTCCAACTTCTCTATTAGGGTTCCTATCGCACTGTAACCTACAAAATAGATTACTAGCTACAAATTCCCAGAAACCACATCAAATCTTTAAAAAGATGTACAATGGGGGGGTCAGACAGACCCTGACGGTCACCTAAAGAGTAACTTATGACTGAGTGTTGCACTACATCTCATAATCCATATAGTTCTCCATTCTTGTGAGTGTGATGATGCCCCAGGTTTCCCTTGTGCAAGTTGCAAGCTAATAGCGGGCTAGATTTAGATTGCTCCAAAGTATGCAATATGTGTGTGATGGAATAGAATAAACTCCCCTCCTATGTTTTGTATGCATAATAATGCAGCCCTTGTCCCTTGTATGAAAGTTTTAGATGTATGCCTTGTAGTTCTCTTGTGCATTTGTGTAATATTAGGTGATGATAGATAATTATTATAGTGCTTGGCCCCTTATTTGATAGCAATTACTAAGTATTTATATGACTCCCTTGTTTGAATTTCGTAATTAAAAAATAAAAGGCCGACAAAAAGTTTTAAAAGGTGACCAAAAGGTGAAAAGGACCCAAAAAAATTAAAAAGAATATAAAGAAGGGTAGGACAACCTCAGCACTTCTATCCTAACTGGGTGTTAGTGTCTGAGGTCATAAAAGATAAATCATTCAAGTGTTGGTAGAGGTGTAAAAAGTGTAAGACCAATAAAGTGCATGAGATAAAGTAATCAAAGAGCCAGAAGGAGTTTTCAACCAATAGTTTTCTTTCTTAGAAATTATGTATACATTAGTATGTTTTAGGACCTAAAAATGTACCCAAGTGCATAGATTTTTTGACTACAATATGTATATATACATATATTTTATATATGTATATATACCTACATATATATACATATATCAATATATATATATATGTATGTATGTATGTATAATATATACATATATATTGGTATATATGGATATATACATATATATATATATATCGATATTGTTTTCATGCAAATGTACAACAAGGAAATTGACAATTTCCAAGAATGACAACTATATCCCTATGTCAAAAATTACAAGTTTTACCCTTCAAAGAAACCTCGAGTATACCTATTCATTCTAGTGACCTCTCAATTGATGTCAATTCAACCCCCTAGGTGATTTTAGGAGTTCATTGAAAAATGCAAACTTCAGGCAATTGTGGGAAGGGTTATCACCAACCTTCCTAGGACTGGAGAAAGCCCATGGAGCAGAACAGAGAATCCAAATAGGAAACAGAAATGAATCAAAGGCCTGAAAACATCATGTAAGTTATTTAGTAAGATTTAGGAAGAATTTAGAGAATTTGGGGTAGTTTCACCAAAATTAGGGTTCACAGGCCTAGGCAGTGCACAAGCCAAAAACCTTGCTAAGCTTTGAGAGGTGATTCTAGGAGCTCCAGATGGAGTTAGGAGAAAAAATAGACATACTCAGAAATGGAATTCCAATACCTACAATATGGTGAAATTAGGTTTTTCACAACACTTTTGCAAAATGGGTATTCAAGTAGTTTTTCTCATGCGTAGGTAGAGTACTAGATCAAAAATACAATTTTTAGGGATCACATGGAGGAAGAAAGACCTAAAAATCCAACCATTATATTTAGAAGGTAATTTTCAGTCAATATCATATAAAATTTCATCAAAACATTCCATCAGGAGCTCACGCTATTGC
Source organism: Taxus chinensis (assembly GCA_019776745.2). Taxonomy (NCBI): domain Eukaryota; kingdom Viridiplantae; phylum Streptophyta; class Pinopsida; order Cupressales; family Taxaceae; genus Taxus; species Taxus chinensis. Next base: position 942,368,292 of record CM034148.1, on the reverse strand, counting down.
CATTTCAAGTTGCCCTCTAGGAGCGAGTTCGGGAGTTAGCCAAATTTTGAACAGCACAATTGTCATCTGCAGGAGCCTGGTGCAATTTCATGTCCCTTACATCCCTCAAGAAAAGTGACATGATGGACATAAAAATGTGTCAAACCCCTACAATCCCTCTGGATCCTCATACGACCTCTCAAACCGCCAGTTCAGCTCCCAGGTGCATGTCAGGCTCATTCCCTCGCTCGCTCAGATCTTGACAAGTGGCAACTTCTGGTCCACCATGAAATTTTATGTCCTAAATGTCCCTTTATGTTTGGGTACATCAGGGACAATAAAATTTTCCCAACCCCCAAGGAGACTCCTGGTCACCCACGTGAGCCCTTCAAGAGCAGTTTTCCAGCCCCCGGGAGCTAGTGGAGCCTTCATCCCCTGTCGTCAGATCTGCGCCACATATCATCAGAAGGTGCACCATGAAATTTTATGTCCCTCTCATCCCCTTTGTGCAAATATAAATTAGGGACATGAAAATTTACCTCACTCTCTGTTGTGTAATTTTATAGATTTTTAAATATCCCTCCTGCTACCCGCTTCTTACTTCACACTTCTCTGTGCATAACCTCCTCTGTAACTTGCTTTGTAACTCCTCACCACTCTACCATTTCTGAACTTCAAACCAGCACCAAAAAAGAAAATAAATCATTCATTCCATGATAATATGCAGGTCCCAAGAGAAATATTGATCAAACGAAGAACAGAGAAGAAGAATAGTGAAAATCTCCATTGTCGTGAAATAGAGATTCAAAGAAATCTTGCAAACCAGTGCACTAAACAAAAAAAAAAATTGTGTTCATTCCTCTCTTAAAAAGCATCAAAAACACACCTTCAAACCCTCCTCCCATGGCATAGAACAGTCACAGCAAAGAAATCCTCTTTCTGGCCCAACAAAGGAAAAAGTTTAATTTCCCATCAAACTGGCAGTCGGATCAAAGCGAGATTTCACTAGAAGCACAATAAGTGAAAACCCATATCAAAAAAAAGATTTCCATAATGAATGGAGGAGAAAACAAAACTTTAAATTTGTGAGTTCCATTAATGGCTTTCTTGTCCAAAAGTACTGTCAGGTCAGAAATTTAAAAGTTTAAAAACTCCCAAACTATTGAGTGTGTAGGTCCAAGATTTCAGAGGGGTGATAATAGGAAAAAACCCATATCAAAAAACTTCATTTCATAGTGATCTAACCACTGGAGGTTCACTTTCCAAAAATAGTAGGTCTTCTACATGGAGGAATACCATTTTGGGCAAGTTGTCAATTAAAGAAAATGTAAAAGAGGAATTAAACATTGGAGTTATATTATAGGGAGAAACCATCGAAATGTTCACCTCAGTCCAAATTTGACACTTAACTAAAAATAGTAGGTGGTCTCACAATAACTTTCCAAAAATATAAAATTGATCCAGAAGGCAAGAGGAAAGCATGGGGAAAGGTAAATCTAAGTTTTAACATCCATTTGAGGGTCGCAGAAGCTGATTTTTCATATTTACTAAAAATAGTAAGTTGGTTTTTCTAAAGAAATCATGAAGAATAAATGGATAGGACAGAAGTCAGGCACAGCCTTTCACTTCCAAGTAAGAGATAGAAAACAATGTAGTCTCTATCTTCATACTATGTAGAGTAGGTGATAGTAAGGATGTCAACAGTGTCTTCCGACACTCATTTCATGCTTTAATTGGTATGCGAGAGGTGGAATTCACAGTCGAAACCTTCAGACCATTCATAAGATTCTTCATCAAGATCATCTCCAAATCAATCGAGCAGTGTGGCAGCATTGTAGGGAGTCAGGGAAAGATTCTTTCCAAGGATCCAATCCCTTCAAAGGAGGATATTCATGACTGATACTCACGAACACCAAATGAATCATTCGACAGTGTTTTTAAACACTTAGTTCACTGTGTTCACATATCATCCAAAGGAAGTTTCTCAGTGTGTGCAAGAGTTCAAAGATTTAGAATTCATCACATTGGAGTGTTTCATTAAGTCATCTGGAAGGATCAATGGGCTTTATCAGAGGTGAAATTTGTCATCATTGACGCCATTCTTCCTTCTTATTTCTTCTCTCTCTCTTTCTCTCCCCTTAACTTTCTCTCTCCTCAATATTCTAATCTTGCGTTGGGGTTGCACTTTTTCATATGTCTTAATGTTTCTTATGTAATAAGTCACCTTTATGTTATAAAAAGGGACTTAATGTTTTCTTGGGAAGGAGAAGAGTATTAAGTCATGTCGAGACATATGAAGAGTCATTCGGGAGTATGTGAAGAGTAATTTCTCTTCCTATAAATTTTCAATCCATTCCCATTTCAAAGGGTTGGTGATTGATTTTGTATACTCAAAAGTGCATTGAGAGAACAAAGGAGATAGCCAAATTCTTTCATTCCCCCATTCTCCAATTTCCTCCATTTCTCCATTATGTACAACTTTTTTTTGAGTGATTAATACAAGAAGAAGGAATTTCTAGCTTTCTTTGATTAAGGGATTTCTTGATACTTGGTGATCACAAATTTTTTTTGGTCTTATTTCTACTTTCAAAGTTGTTTCCTCTTAATTGTAATGTATATGATGAAACTTATAACTAGTGTGTGCATCTGATTGTCTACCTGTAACATTAGTTCTCCTAATTCTTTACTCACTCCCCTTTCCCGCTCTTCAAACAAATTCTTCCCTAGCAAGAGATTGATAGCTTTGTCGCAGGGCTAGTGGAGTACCCCTATTGTTAGCATAATTTAGCATAGGCATATTTATTGCATTTTATTGCATTGTCTTTTATTTAATAATGTGTAACATTTTCACTCTAGTCTAGTGACTTGCATTCAATATTGTTATGTTGGATAACATTCAATATTGGTATTAGTAGTAATTACATGTGCATGTGAGATGGGTCTTATCATCTCATAGTTGGTGTCTGCTAGGGTGTCATGTCTATCCATATGAGGCTGTCTAATATCTATAAATATTACAGCTCTTGCATTGTAATGTAATCTGATTTCATGATCAATAATATTTGTGAGGCTTCCGTCCCTCTTTGGTCATTGCAATCTTATTCTATTCTATCATTTGGTATCTAAGCTATACCATTATTATCATTTGGTATCAGAGCTATACCATTAATATCATTTGGTATCAGAGTAGGTTCTATCCAAGCAAGGTTGAAGAGGAGCACTATTGGAGAGGATCCATTGGAGAAGAAGATCTGCATCAAAGGAGAGCCATTGAAGCATCCCGCAGCCTCCATTCCTCCCAAGCATCCATCAACTAAAATTTGACCTATCCACTTATTTGGAAGGTAAATTTTTTTTATTAGTCATTGGCATAGCCAATTGATCTAACATATTGGCGGAATATTTCAGATTTGGAGATCTTTTAAAAAAAAAGGAGAAAGATCTTGAAAAAAATTGTAGATCTAAAAAAAAAAAAAAAAAAAGATTTGTGAAAAAAAAAAAAGATCTTAAAAAAAAAAGAGAGATCTTGAAAAAAAAGAGGGCAGATCTTGAAAAAAAAAAAAAAGATCAGATCTAAAAAAAAAAAAAAATCAGATCTGAAAGTGGAGGTGTGAAGAATTCGGGAGCAAAGGTTGAAGCAGTCCCGTCAACAAAATTCCAGCAGATAGCTCTTAGAAAAAAGGACGTAACTTTTACATACAATGTCGGATTGATGTGCCATTTTTTTTTTCTGGAAATATAAGAAGGAGGCACACAACTTTGCAGTTTACATCATCTTCAGATTCGGCCTCTACATGTGACGAAAAGTCTGTACAAGTTGGATCATTTTTTTCTGAAAAAAATCAGATCTAGCTGGTAAATTGGTAAGATCTCAAAAACTAAGATTCCGATTCTTCTGAAATTTTGTGGGTTTCAAGAAAAATATTGTATGATGCTGCTGTCAAAATTTTAGAAAAACTCCAGATCACGGTTTGTGAGAAAAGGTGAAAACAATATTCAGATTGTTTGTTTGGATCTTGGGAACAAACAGGTCAGCGGTTCAATTCCCACTCTCTCCATATTTTTTCTTAAATTATTTTTTTGGAAATTTTGGAGAAATTAATAAATTTTGGGAGATTTCCAAATTTAGAAGCTCACCAAACACATTTAGAGCCACCGCTAAATTTAGCGGAAAAACACCTATTGGGGGGTAAAAAAAATATTTTTGGCCTAAATTGTGTATTTTGTGATTCTAGACCCTTTTTTTGTAAAGAGGGGGGACACAAAAACTTCATTTTGATGTAATTTGAGAGGATGTTGTACTAATCTTGGTGCATAAAGTGAAAAAAAAAAAAAAAAGTGCACATTTTTTATTTTATGTTTGGTTCTATCACACGAGATCTTTGATCTCATAGCAGCATTCGGTATATACGGTGCCTCTGGGAAGCGCTTACGGGTGATGCCGTCGCGACTACTATTGCACTTAATGCCTAACATAGCTGCCTAAACGTCATCTGGGCATCGACCCTATAAAATCGACGGGGAGTAATAAGGACACAATACACACACATTTGAGCCCTCCCATCCGTTTGTGCTTGCACAAACCCCTCTCCGTACTGTCTAAGTACCACGTACTAAATTCTTTCACGTGCATTAACACCTCTTTCCGTACTGATGGGTATATTGAAAGGGTGATCTTCTTCCACGTACCGACGGGTATATCAGAAGGGAGCATATATAGAAAGGTTTGGTATATCGGCCTGACGGTATATTGAGAGGGAGACCATAAACCTGGAGTGATAAGAGCCTTACCCTTTGTCAGAAATTCAGAGTTTCAGAAATTCAGATTGCAGAAATGGGTGCACAAGCACCAAAGTTCTTCTTTCCAGATTCACAACTGCTTAGAGGAGACAACTATGCTGCATGGAAACCAAAGATCAAGGTGTTACTTGAGTTTGAAGACCTATGGACAGTTGTAGATGGACAAACAACAAGATCACTTGATGATGGAAGACAACAAGTTCAATTTGACAGGGCCAATCAAAAGGCCAAGTTGATCATCTTGTTTAGCGTAACAGACGATGTGCAACCCCACATTAGAGATGCCACATCGGCCAAGGATGCATGGGATAAGTTGAGCACAGTCTATGAGGCAAAGAACAAGAATGCCATCCTCAACCTACTATCACAACTACATACTCTCAAGTTCAAGCACAATGAGAAGGTTGAAGTTTTTTTGAGATGAGTTGCTACTTTGAGGGCATCTCTATTGGCATTGGGAAAAGAGATAAGTGATGAAGACCTCGTACCAATTGTGTTGTGAGCACTTCCTCCTTCCTACAGAATCTTTGTGACAACTATCAATATGAGTGAACACACAGTCACCTTTGAGAAGTTGGTCAATCTACTCCAACAAGAAGAGGCAATGAACAACAAAGATCAGGAAGATGAGCAAGCACTATCTTCCAATCATAAAGGAAAGGGAAAATTTTAGTCCAATCACAAGAAGTCCCAACAAAACCAAAGTCAACGAGACAACACCAAGAAGTGTCCCATTTGCAATAGAGGGGGACATGACATCAAAGATTGTTGGTACAATTCCTATAAAAAGGGTTCATCAAGCAATTCAAAACCCAATAACCATCAGGGTAACAATAATTCAAATAAAGGGAAGTCCAACAACAACAACAATCAAGGGCAGAAAAATGGTAATTGGCAAAGAAAACCCAAACAACAAGGGTACATTGCCGAACATGAGGATGATTCAGATGAAGGACACCACATGTATTCTGCTCAATTTGATGAAGAAACCAAGTCCACACAAGATATCTGGTATGTTGACTCGGGTGCAACTCGACACATGACTGGACGTAAGGATTGGTTCTACACACTGCGTGACTCACCTAACAAGAACCATGTGTCATTAGGTGATGACTCATCATACAGTGTCAAGGGGATTGGAAACATTTCACTACCTCTTGGAAAGCATGACTGCAAAATCACAAATGTATTATATGTACCTGGGTTGACCAAGAATTTGCTATCAGTTAGTCAACTCCTTGATCACAACTTGAAGTTGGATTTTGACAGTAATAATGGAGAAAAAGTGTGCTTGATAAGAGATAAGTCAAGAGGTTCCAAGATTGTAGCAAGAGCCTCCAATGTGGGACGCATGTTCCAACTTGATTTTGTCCACAAGGATGATCAAGCTCTAGTGGCCAAAGACACACAATCTGCAGAACTATGGCATCGTAGATATGGTCACATCAGTTTTGGCTATCTCCAAACACTTCAAAAGGGCAACATGGTGAAAGGATTGCCTACACTCAAGCACAACACTGACAAGTGTCATAATTGCCTAGCTGGAAAGCAACACAGAGTACCCTTCCAGAAGAACACATATAGAGCTAAGGGAAAGCTTGATTTGGTGCACACCGATCTTTGCGGGCCCATGCAACCAAGTCATTCTGGATGTCAATACTTCATGCTTTGTGTTGATGACTACTCAAGAAATATGTGGATATATTGTCTAAGAAACAAGAGTCAAGCCTTTGAGACATTTCAGAAGTTCAAAGCACTTGTTGAGAATGAAGTTGGTCGCAAGATCAAAACTCTCCGCTCAGATCGAGGGGGGGGGAATTCACAAGCAATGAGTTCAAGACTTACCTGGAAGCTCATGGGATTCGTAGACAAATGCCTCCTACTCACACACCACAGCAGAATGGTATAGTTGAGAGAAGGAATCGTACTATCATGGAAATGGTGCGATGTATGATTGATGACTCAGGTTTAACAAAGACATTTTGGGCAGAAGCTGCAAGAACTACAGTCTATTTGTTGAATAGAGTGCCCACAGTAGCTCTTGAAGGAGTGACACCTCAAGAAGCATGGTCAAATCGGAAACCATCAATTGCACACCTAAGAGTATTTGGGTGTAAAGCTAGCATGCACATACCCAAGAAGAATAGGAACAAGTTGGATATGAAAGCTGAGAAACTGATATTCATTGGATACAGTGAAGAAGCACTTGGGTACAGATTATGGGATCCGAAAGCAAAGAAAGTATACACAAGTAGGGATGTTGAGTTCTTTGAGAAGAAACAAGTAGATGCTCCACTCAACGACTCAACAAACATGCAGAATACACCTCTTGTGAAGACAGAATTTGATGTTCCCACTGAAGATGACAGTGATGAATTGGATGATGGTGAAAACTTGGATCCACCACAAGCCAATGGAACAGCTAAGAAGTTACCTAAATAGTATACTCAATTAATAAGAGATGCAAATTTGGATGAAGCACCTAGCACATCATCCAATCCTGGACCTAGAACTCGCAGTCAAGCTCGTGAAGAGGTCAATTATGCCCTAATGAGCAGAGTTGTTGAAACAGTTGAGCCATCTATAGTTCAGGAAGCCCTACAATCAAAAGCTTGGAAAGATGCCATGGATTCAGAGTATCAGTCAGTGATGAAGAACAACACATGGCAACTTGTCGACCTTCCACCAGGGAAGAAACCCATTGGATGCAGATGGATATTCAAGACTAAGTACAAATCAGATGGGACTATTGACAAGTATAAAGCAAGGCTTGTAGCAAAGGGGTATGCACAACAAGAAGGCATTGATTATGAGGAGACATTTGCTCCCACAGCCAAGATCAAGACAATCAGGATGATCTTTGCTCTAGCTGCACAATTTGGTTGGAAAGTCCACCAAATGGATGTGAAAAGTGCCTTTCTTAATGGAGATTTGCAAGAAGAAGTCTATATGACTCAACCAGAGGGTTATGTAATACCATGAAAAGAGATGATGGTATGCAGACTCATAAAATCTCTATATGGCCTAAAACAGGCACCCCGGGCATGGTACATCAAAATTGATGAGCATCTCATAAGTCATGGATTCGAAAGGAATCCTTATGACCCCAATCTCTACCTCAAAAAGCAAGGGGGGGAGATTGTCATTGTGGTTGTTTATGTCGACGATCTAGTCATTACAGGTAGTTCTGTGAAGATGATTGATGCAACAAAGAAGGATTTTAATCGATCGTTCGACATGACAGATCTCGGGCTCATGCACTATTGTCTTGGGTTGGAAGTATGGAAAAAAGAGAATCATATCTTTGTGTCACAGTTGAAATACACCAAGACAACGCTCAAGAAATTCAGGATGATGGACTGCACTCCTATTGCTACACCTATGGAAGTGAGACTTCAGTTATCTCGTTCCGATCCATCACCACCAGTGAATGCAACTCTCTATCGGCAATTGATCGGGAGTCTCATTTACCTGACATATACTAGACCAGATATCAGCTTTGCAGTCAGCTATTTATCACGCTTCATGCAAGAACCAAAAATATGTCATTGGAAAGCAGCAAAGAGAATACTAAGATATCTAAAGGGTACAGTTGACCTTGGTCTAGAGTACAAGAAGAATGACAATTTCTTCTTGACAGGATATTCAGATTCAGATCATGCAGGAAACATGGATGATAGGAAGTCAACATCAGGCTTCATCTTCTTTATGGGATCTGGACCGATATCATGGGGAAGCAAGAAACAGAACTTTGTTTCTCTCTCTTCTACAGAAGCAGAGTATCGAGCTGCAGGTGAAGCTGTTTGTGAAGCAATATGGCTACGCCGAATACTGGAAGGAATTGGTCTACCACAACAGAAATCTACTCCAGTATATGTTGATAATGAAGGAGTTCTAAAGCTTGTTCGCAATCCAGTATTTCATGAGAGAACCAAGCATATTGAAGTACAGGTTCATTTCATACGCGAGCATGTCTTGAAGCACAACATACAGCTCTAGTTCTGTCCTACAACTGAACAGAAGGCAGATGTTTTCACTAAGTCACTTGCACGTGACAAATTCACACTGTTCAGAGAGTTCCTCTCCACTTCATTGGAAACTATGCAAAATTAAGGGGGGAATGTTAGCATAATTTAGCATAGGCATATTTATTGCATTTTATTGCATTGTCTTTTATTTAATAATGTGCAACATGTACACTCTAGTCTAGTGACTTGCATTCAATATTGTTATGTTGGATAACATTCAATATTGGTATTAGTAGTAATTACATGTGCATGTGAGATGGGTCTTATCATCTCGTAGTTGGTGTCTGCTAGGGTGTCATGTCTATCCATATGAGGCTGTCTAATATCTATAAATATTACAGCTCTTGCATTGTAATGTAATCTGATTTCATGATCAATAATATTTGTGAGGCTTCCGTCCCTCTTTGGTCATTGCAATCTTATTCTATTCTATCATTTGGTATCTAAGCTATACCATTATTATCACCTATTTGATCCCCGGCCATAAGGCCAACTCAGAGAAAACTCACTTCACTCATACATGCATATCCGGAAGTTACACTGGTTAAGTAGAGGAACTTAGATTTCCAGAGTGGTTGCAAGAAATCCACACGTTTGTCCCCCAAAAAAATTTCTCGCCAAAATTTTTTTACACCCACCATGGGGAAGATTTATCACTATCTATACCCAATATATATAGATATATATATATATATAATCCAGAAAACAAAAAAAAAAATCATCAAAAAATTAGAGTTGATGAAATCCCATTTCCAAAAAGTGCACTATTGATTCTTGCATGTGACCTTTCACATTCCACATCATCCTTTCATATTCCCATTGTAAGAGTTTACAAAAGATGGCAGAAAGGAGATACACGAGGTTGAATAGATCGAGATGAGTTGTTGACCCCACTTTCGAGGCTTTGCAAAACCAACAAGAACAAATTAGAGACAACCCCTACTATTTTTCTCAAGCCTCGTCCCCATTCGGGTCTTCAAGCAGTTCACCTAGTAATCCCATCCAAACTCCTATTGATACTCCCCCTTCAAATTCTCCCATTTTTCAACCACCGTTGAGCATTGAGTTACTAGAGGAAGAATAATTTGTAGAAACAAGAGCTGAAGAAAAAATAGAAACAATAATGGCGGACGAAGTAGAAAGACCTCAGCCCATTATTCCATGGGGAAGAAATACAGACTCGCTCACTCTTGAACCACCTCTTCATGATCTACTAAAAAGTTCTTGTAAGAACTTTCCCAAGTTCAAAGGTGATAGCACATAACTCTCTGAAGAGCACATATCAGCCTTCGCCGCATCATATGGAATTCTTGGTGTCCAACATGAAGATGTCACTGTAAGATTGTTCGTGAAGTCTCTCTAAGAAAAAAAAGTGGAATGGTTCTACCTCTTGCCTAACCAATCCATCACTTGTTAGAATGACATCAAAAGGAATTTTGAGGAAAGATTCATATTTACTAAGGGTTGTCAAGACCTCCTTGTTCAATTAGCACAAATGAAGAAAGGATAAAATTAAATAATGAGAGACTTCATGGCTCATTTCGACCAATTGCTTTGTAGGATACCGGAAGAGGATTCACCATCAGATAACAACATTAAGAGATTATTTATTAGTGTTTAATCACTAGATGTAGGATTTTTCCTAGGAAGAGTTCAATTAAGGAATATTGCAGAAGCACAAATATTTTTCATTGAACCTGATGATGATCTAATCTTATCTGAAAAGATCAAGAATCCCTCAAAGGGTAAATCTCGACATCCTAGAGATGAAATAACTGATCCATTTTTACAAGAAATGGAAAATGAAATGTCTTCACTAAGGAGGGTATTTTTTGAACAAATATCACCTCAAATAAATAACATGAATCAGATTGAAGGGGAACCTAAAAGACTTGGTTTGGAAGCTCCACCTATTAATATAAGTGGTGGAATCTAAGAGGATGAGGAAAGACTTGAACAAGAAAGTGAAGGCAGAAATTTCCTAGAGACAAAAGAAGCGGGTGGTGACACTCAAAATGGACTCATTAAATATCAATAAGGGAGAAAAGATGATGATGGTGAAGAGGCACCGAGTTTCTCATTTGTTTTGTTTACTCGCTCTCAGTCTCAAAAGGTAGCTTCTTCCTCCACCATTGCAAAGAAAAAGAATATTGAAAGATCCTCCTGTAGTGACTCCAAAAAACAAAATAATCAGTTGAGGATCTCCGCTCCCACCCTCCATGGACTTTACATTATTGAAGCATGATCCTGTAGCAAGTAAGAAGGCTCCTATAATTCCAAATAAGTCTTCTAATGGCTCTTTCAATTCTAAAACTAAATTTGCTCCTATAAAACCTAGTATTTTAAAGCTCCTAATGTACCATTTAAAATTCCCTTTCATTCCCCAAGCATCAAACCTTGCTTCCAAACCTACCCCAACTCCAAAAACCAGTCTCTTCATTCCCCTTGTCCACATGCTAATCCCTTTAACTTCATAGAATATGCAAACAAATCCAAGGTGCAGATTACTAAAACCGAATATCTGCGGACTCACCCCGAACAATTTGAGAGATTTGTTCATTACATTAGAAGTGGTGGTTTAACATCCAATGTTGTAACTGCCAGTTCCAAAGGAATACTGCCAAACCCACCTACACCTCCCTCATATAACATGCTTTGTTTGAGTGCATCCAAGACTAATAAGGTTGAACCTTTCTATGTCTCCCTTCTCGTTGGAGAATATGTATTGAACAATTGCATAATAGATTTGGGTGCCTCCGAAAATGTGATGCCTATAAAGGTTGCCAAGGATCTCAAACTCACAATGACTCCACCCGGTGGCTCTTGTTACTCCCTAGAGTCAGAATAAGTCCCACTTGTAGGGAAGGTAAAAGATGCATAGGTGGCTCTCACCCAATTTGCAGATAAAAAAGGTTTCAATGATGCTTTTGGTAGCATACATTCCGGCTTCATTTAGAATGTTGCTAAGTAGGGGGTTTCTGTCAGTAGTTGGGGGGTAAAATTCAAATGAATTGGTCTTCCATAACCATACCATTGAAGGGAGACATAAAATAAATTACTTCCAAAGAAGAAGATGAGGTAGATGGTGTGAAATTCTAGAAGTCCAGAAACTGACATCTTGTACCAAGATACTAGGTGGATGAATCACTTTGTGACAACCAAGGAGGAAGAGGATATTCCCATCTTGATAGGGCCAGATATTCCTTCCCAAAGAGGTATATACCCTTGAAGAAGCATTGAGGAGATTTGAGTTACAAGAGGGGCAGCCCCAAATTACCAGACAACGGAAACAATGAAGAAGAGGAAATGGTTCTTAAAAAATCTCAAAAGAAGAAACCAGCTTATGAGCTTACCCATGAAGAGGAGATGTTCTCATTCCCATTCGGAGATGAAGATGATATCATCCATGCCATTCGTGGAGGGAGAAGACTAGCTTGTGATGAGCGTGTGAAACATTTGAAAGAACTATATGTACAAGAGCTATGGAAGAAATAGAAGACCCTAAGCTCGGTCTCGAACTCCTGATGTAAGCCATGAATCTGTAAGATAAGTGTGAATTTGATTTAAAAATCCTTAACTAGTGTGAAGGTTGGCCATGTTGAAATAAAGCAAGATGAGGATTCTGACGTCTCTCCTTAGCTAATATTTGATGGATACAATGATGAAATGGAGATATTTTCTTTCCCATTTGAAGAGAAAAACTCTTTCCATGATGAAAAATATGAAATAGATGGTGTTAGAGGCATTGAAGGTGAAGATCCCCTTGAGAAAGAAGTAGTGGAATGTAATAAGCTTAAGGGAAATGAATTAATTCATCCAGATAGTTTCCTAGAGCTTCAAAATTAAGATTATTCAAAGAAGTAAAAAGGTGAACTGTAGCAAGCAACAAAGTATAACTACGTGTGAGAAATCCTAGGTATGGTAGAAATTACAGAAGACCCTAAGCTAATTCTTTATCTCTTAGCTCGTGTCATGGCTATACAAGACTAGTATGAGGCTACTTTTGATCCTCCATTCAATCTTCAAGCACTTCATATTGGAGTAGAGATAAAAGATGAAACTAAGGTTTCTCGTGGATAATATTTCAATGAGCATAGATCCAGGAAAGAAAGTAACTTAGAATATTCAAGAAATTTGAATGAAAATCAGCTTTAGGGTAGCGATGAGATGCTCAATGAAGAATCATATATGTGGATAAAAATGAAAGGAAACTGGAACTATGAAACTAATTTCAAAGAGCGTGAAGGCAATGAAATTTCTAAGTGAAGGCATGAGCATCAAGAAGGTCATGTAGACTCACTCCTACCAAGTATGCAAACAATCATGGAAGCACCTAGCTTTCATAAATAGTACAGTAAAGGAGGCTACTTTCTGGAACTATTCAATGGCTTCATAGAACAACATCACTCAGTTTTTCCCACACAAGGGTAACTTTTGAAGAATGAAAAGTGCTTCAATGAAAGTGGGTTGTCCCCTTCCTTATACCATAGGTGATTAGTAGGTGTGTTTCCCTTTCTGTTGTGTGTTTAGTTTCCTTTTCATGTGTGTTGTGTGTTTCCTTTCATTTTTTTTGCTCTCTCTCTCTCTCTCTCTCTCTCTCTCTCTCTCTCTCTCTCTCTCTCTCTCTCTCTCTCTCTCTCTCTCTCTCTCTCTCTCTCTCTCTCTCTCTCTCTCTGAGTAAGTTGTACATGCCTCAATATGGCCCAATGGATAAGGAACTAGTCAATGGATTATATGGTCTAAAGTTGATATTTTGGATTCTCCACGTCATGTCTTTGTTGCGCTCGGTCTATGTCATGTCTCCAAGCTAGAGCCAGTTATTTTAATGCAAATGTGCAATAAGGAAACTGACAATATCCAAGCATGAAAACTATACCCCTACATCAAAAATTACAAATTTTACCCTTCCATGACACCTCGGGTCTACCCATTCAGTCTAGTGACCTCTCGAGTGATGTCAATTCAACCCCCTAGGTGATTTTAGGAGTTCATTGAAAAATGCAAACTTCAGGTAGCTGTGGGAAGGGCTATCACTAGCCTTCCTAGGACTGGAGAAACCCCGTGGAGTGGAATAGAGAAGCCAAACTAGAAACAAAAGTGAATAAAAGGCCTCATAACATCATGGAATTGATTTATGAATATTCAAGAAGGATTCGGAGAAGTTGGGGTAGTTTCACCAAAATTACGGTTCACAGGCCTAGGTAGTGCACAGGCCAAAAAAGTTGTTGAGCTTTAGAAGGTGACTTTGGGAGCTCTAGATAGAGTTAGGAGAAAAACAAGACATCATCATAAATATAATTACAATACATACAAGATGGTGAAAATATGTTTTTCACTACCCATTGGCACAATGGGTTTACAAGCATGTTTTCTCATGTATAAGTAGAGTACCGTATCAAAAATATGATTTTTCAGGGATCAAATGAAGGATTCAAGACCTAATACCCCCACCATTAGATTTAGAAGGCCCTTTTTAGTCAATATAATATAAAATTTAATAAAAACAGTCCATCAGGAGCTCAAGTTATTGCCATTTCAAGTTGCCCTCTAGGAGCGAGTTTGGGAGTTAGCCAAATTTTGAACAAGACATGTGTCAGCTCCAGGAGCCTAGTGTAATTTATTGTCCCTTACATCCCTCAAGAAAAGGGACATGGGGGACATTAAAATTTTCCTAGCCCCTAAAATCCCTCTAAATCCTCATACGACCACTCAGACCGCCAGTTCATCTCACATGTGCTTGTTAGTCTCATTCCCTCGCTCACTCAGATCTTGACAAGTGGTGGCTTCTGATGCATCATGTAATTCGATGTCCCTCATGTCCCTTTATGATATGGGACATCAGGGACAATAAAATGTGCCCAGCCCCCAAGGATACTCCTAGTCACCCACTTGACCCCTTCAAGAGCAATTTTCCAACCCCCAGGAGCTAGTGCAGCCTTCATCACCTGTCGTTGGATCTGTACCACATGTCATCGTGAGGCGCACCATGAAATTTTATGTCCCTCTCATCCCCTTCTTGAAAAGGGACATGAGGGACATGAAAATTTTCCTCACTCCCTCTTGTGTAATTTTTCAAAATTTTAAATATCCCTCCTGCTTCTCGCTTCTTACTTCTAACTTCTCTGTGCATAGCTTGCTCTGTAACTCCTTACCACTCCTCCACCGTTGCTAAACTTCCAACCAGCACCACCACAGAAAATACATCCTTCACTCCATGATAATACATAGGTCTCAGGAGAAATATTGATCAAACAAAGAAGAAGAACGGTGAAAATATCCATTGTCGTGAAACAGATATTCAAAGAAATCTTGCAAACTAGTGTACAAAACAACAATTCATTTTTTTCGTTTGTTCCTCTCTCAAAAACCATAAAAACCACACCTTCAAATCCTCCTACTACGGCATAGAATACTCACAATGAATAAATCCTCTTTCTAGCCCAACGAAGAAAAAAGCTTGATTTCCCGCTAAACCAACAGTCGGATCAAAGTGGGATTTCACTGGAAGCACAAGAATTGAAAACCCATAACAAAAACATGATTTCAATTATGAATGGAGGAGAAAATAGGACCTACAATTTTTGAGGTCCATTAATGGCTATCGTGTCTAGAAGTGTCATTAGGTCATAAATTTAAAAGTTTAAAATCTCCCAAACTATTGAGCAGGTAGGTCCAAGATTTCAGAGGGGCGATACTGGGAAAAAACCCATATTGGAAAACTTCATTTTGTAGTGATCCAACCACCTGAGGTTCACTTTCCAAAAATATTTGGTCTTCTACATGGAGGACTACCATTTCAAAAAAGTCGTCAATTAAAGAAACTGTGAAAGAGGCATTAAACACTGGAGTTTTATTGTAGGGAGAAACCATCAAAATGTTCACCTTTGTCTAAATTTGACACTTACTAAAAATAATAAGTGCTCTCACAAGCACTTGCCAAACATAGAAAATTGATCCAGAAGGCGACAGGAACATAGGGAGAAAGGTAAATCTGAGTTGGAACATCCAGTTGAGGGTCGAGGTAGCTGATTTTTCATATTTACTAAAAATACTAAGTTTTTTTTTTCTGAATAAATCATGAAGCATAAATGGACAAGGTAGAATCCGGAAAGACCTTTCACTTTCGAGTAAGAGATAAAAAACAATGCAGTCTCTATCACAATAATATGTAGAGTAGGTGACATTGAGGATGTCAACAGTGTCTTTCAACACTCATTTAATGCTTCAATTGGTATGCGAGAGGTGGAATTCACAGTCTACATCATCAGAACATTTATAATATGCTTCATCAGGATCGTTTCCAAATCAGCCGAGCAGTGTGGAAACATTATATGGAGTCAGGGAAATATTCCTTCCAAGGCTCCTATCCCTTCAGAGTAGGATCTTCATGAGTGATACTCACGGCCACCAAATGAGTCATTTGATGGTGTTTTCAAACACTTAGTTCACAATGTTCACATGTCATCCAAAGGAATTTTCTCAATGTGCACAAGATTTCAGAGATTCAGAGTTCATCACATTGGAGCATTTCATCGATTCATCTAGAAGGATCAGTAGGCTTTATCAGAGGTGGAATCTATCATCATTGACATCATTCTTCCTTCTTCTTTTTGCTCTCTCTCTCTTCTCTCCCCCAACTTTATCTCTCCTCAATATTTTAATCTGGCATTGGGGTTTCACTTTTTCATATGTCTTAATGTTTCTTATGTAATAAGTCACCTTTATGTTATAAAAAGGGACTTAATGTTTTCCTAGGAAGGAGAAGAGTACTAAGTCATGTCGAGACATACGAAGACTCATTGGGGAGTATGTGAAGAGTCATTTCTCTTCCTATAAATTTTCAGTCCATTCCCATTTCAAAGGGTTGGTGATTGATTTTGTATACTCAAAAGTGCATTGAGAGAACAAAGGAAATAGCCAAATTATTTCATTCCCCCATTCTCAAATTTCCTCCATTTCTCCATTATTTACAACTTTAGTTTGAGTGATTAATACAAGAAGGAATTTCTAGCTTTCTTTGACTAAGGGATTTCTTAATACTTGGTGATCACGAATTCTTTTTGGTCTTATTTCTACTTGCAAAGTTATTTCCTCTTAATTTTATTTTATGTGATGAAACTTTTAACTAGTGTGTGTAGGAATCTGATTTTCTACCTATAACATTAGTTCTCCTATGTCTTTTCTCACTCCCCTTTCCCGCTCTTTAGACAAAGTCTTCCCTAGCAAGAGATTGTTGGCTTTGTTGCAAGGTCAGTGGAGTGCCCCTTTTGGATCCCTAGCCGCAAGGCTAACCTAGAGAAAACTCACTTGACTCGCTCATGCATATACGATAGTTGCACCAGTTAAGTAGAGGGACTTAGATTCCCAGAGCATTAGTAAGAAATCCACAAGTTTGTCCCCCGACAATTTTTCTCACAAACAGGTATATATGTATATACATTTATATAATATATAATATATATACATACATATATACATAAACTATGTATATATGTTGATATTTATATATATACATATATATATATATATATATATATATATATATATATATATGTAGGTATAGACACTCACACACACAATGAATCCTATTTTCCCCATATTTTCTAAAAAAATCTATTTCTTTCAGTTGTGTAGGTATCAGGTGTTGACGTCATAGAACTAATGGACAAGGTAACATCACTGACTTGGAAACCCCTCTATATGTATTTTAATATACATGGTAAAATATTAATTTTTAAGCTCGTTACTATAAGGTTAAATCATGTTACATTTTGGAGATTTGTTTGTTAACATCGTGGTGGAAAGACCCCAAGTGTGAAACTTTTGATTCGCAACCTACCTTCACCTTTTGTTATCTTCCCTGGCTCATTCTCCTCCACAAACCCCTGTAACATGAATTCATCATCTCTCTCATACACTTCATTTGGTTTCATACTAGCATTGAAGATTATACTTTTACTGAATTCTACTAGATCTATTGACTTTGATTTGTATTAGATTTACATTTGGTTTTGGAATCAATAGGCATTGGTCTTTGCATTGATGGTCCTCCAAGCTTGACATCGCAGTGCATTATGGATCATGCATTGAGTATTGTGATCCATACTTTCTTACATTATCATCTCCTCACACCACTGATAGGATCACTCGCATTTGCATCTTCCTTTAACTCATGCAACATTTTACATCACATGTGGTGGTTAAACATTCTATTCATTGAATCTCCTAACTACTAGATGATGTTTTATACATGTGTATTTATACCTTAACATAAGGTTTGACATCTCTTCCAATTTTCCTTGAATGACATTCATGCATTCAATAGATTCCATGCATGTATATTTGTTGGTTAGTTAATACATTATAATCTTCAAACCAACTAACGAAATTAAACGCTTCCAATCAATCCATCAAATTATAATCTTCAAATTGAAATGTTCCCTTTTATAACACTAGATGACCTAGAGGATTAAAGGAGGACATGATGCACATGAAAATAAATCCCTCTTTATCTAATGCCTCAAACAATAGTCATACTAAATAACATATACAAATGCAAGTCTTGGTGATCTCCCTCAAGTTTAACTTATTCGATGCATCCCCTTTGGCATTTCCATCACACATTTCATGTGTGATTGCTAGTATAATTCACAAATAACAATGTTTTACAAAATGCATCATGATCCAACTTTCCCCATTACAGAGAATGTAAATTTTTTTAATGCTAAGTTTTGGAAAGGCTCCAAGTGACATTACAAAAAATATTTTATAATTCATCTCACAAGAGATAGAAAAACAAACAACAAAGAGTCAAACAAACTTGACTCTAACAACGATCAGAAAAAAGAAATAACCAATTTGACACTAACAATCTAAGACAAAGCAATCATTCCAAAAAGGAAGAGAGAGATTCAAGATTCACATGTATTAGAACTGAGTTCTGATTTGAAAATATTATTTTATTATTTAGAACAACCATCCACTCCTTGTTAAGATCATCAACATAATCAGGGCCGCACGGGAGTAGAACATCAATAAAATTTATTGGCTAAAATTAAAAATTAGAAGGAGAAGAGGGATATTCCCTCTCCTTAACCAACCTAGAAGAGACCTAGGGGATTTTCATAAATGAATGTGATACATGTAGAGGAACTAAAAGAGGATTTTCAACCAAAACATGAGTAGATTCAACCCTCTAGGTGCACTTTTTAGAAGATGATTCATCAACATGCTCAAAAGTTGCTTTAATGGTAAAGTGAGAAGGGAGAGAATCCTTCCACTAGGCTGAATTAGCCCAAATTTTTTACTTGGATAATCCACAATCCTAAATCAAATGTCTAGTTTCAAAACATCTATGATAACAAAAAATTTAGTCTTTCATAGTCCAGTCTTTGAGTCCATACCCTTTCTCCAATCTATAGGTTGATCTTGTCAGGGAGATAAAAGGAGACGTCCAAATCCACCAAGATTCAAGCATATGAAGTGTGTAATAGTTGGGCACTAGCATTGTCTAATTTTTCAAAAAACCTCAAAGTGTTACGAATGGATTCAAGGCATGGTTCGCTCCATAGTTACAATGGAAAACCTAAAAGTCTGACCAAGATAGGTAGCATATCAAAAGATTTTTTTAATGAATCAAAAGAGGGATGCCATGGTTTAGTCATGAGTCTATGATCCCCTCATATTCAATATAAATTATGGGAATAATCACAATCTACACAAGATTTGAAAATAACAATGAAATATGCTCTAGAGAAGGGATAAATTTCAACCTTATCCTTGGTTTTAGAGCTCCACCTTTCTATGTGTTAAACACTGCACAATTATATAAAAAACACTGAATATAATTATATTCAATTTAGAAATCATTTGGGATATATTACATAGAGTAGTGATTACATTATACAGAGATAAGAACTCCTATAAAGATGGTGTCAACACCAATCCCTCAATTCTCTCTAGTCTATCTCCTAGAATCACTCCTTATCCCTTTATTCTCTCACTCAACTCTATCAAACTACATGTGATTTTTGTATTACAACTTCACATTCAATCACACTATATTATTATTAAATGAGTTTGACATATCATAAATAATAATATTAAATACTCACACACAATACAATATTAATAATGTTACAAACAATATATTCATAACATTCACTTCCCTATTGTTAACATTATTAATTCCTAATATACACTCCCCTAATGTGAACAAGGTAGAAAAATGTTTACACATCTCAGCATAATGCCAACCCCTATGGCACGCTTGTAGCTCATGACCTTGATGTAAATGAAGGAGCAACACTCAACCTTCTATGGTTTTACAACAGGTTTACCACCAACCTGGATATGAACAATTCTCCACTCTATTGTTCACCTCATGTGGTTTTCTGGATCTCCATGAACCATTTCAAGATCCATATATGCATGTGTTTTTTTTACTTCCCCAATATATTTTTCATCAAAAGGTTACATATAGGAATTTTTCACACATTACAATAACAGGAATGTATCATCTATTTTTATTATCTACCACACAGCTGAAAGAAAACACACAACTGAATATACTTGGCCACCAAATCAGTACTGCGGCCTTGTCGATGGTGCCTGACGAGAGGTTGCTAGTCAACCTCCTTCCTCTGTTGCCTCTAACCTCCATCAGTTTGCTACTTAGTTAAGAAATATATCTTTTAGGCTCATATTACAATTCCCTCGGGTGTCGGTTTCAACCAATAATGTACCCCCTCACTATGGACATTGTGTACAAGTGAAAGTGCATCCAAACAAAAGTGAGACAATTTTTTATTAATTTTTTTTTTTTTAAAAGTTGCCAAAAATGGAAAAATAATATTTTTTTTATCTAGCAGCAAAAAGAGTAGGATCAATGTGTAGAACTTGAAAAATTACACATTTAAAAAAAATGATACCTTAATCTGAGTTATCAGCGGAAACTTATCGTGCTTACAAGTTCTAAATTCAACTTCTTTCTAGACCTTTTTCCAAAAATGGAAAATTTATTTTTTACCCTTGCATTTTTTTCAGTATGTCCAAAAATGGCAAAAAATAAAATAAAAAATGCATAGTTACCAAAATGACGATACAATACACATGACGATCAAAGTTACCATAATGGCGATGCAATACATAGGATGCTCAATAGAATGCGTAGACAGAAGGACACCGTAATACATACGAATAACTATACAGTGCACAGGAAGAACGATTCAATTCGTGGGTAGAATGCTCCAATACGTAGGATGATGCAATCAGTATATCCACCTTACCAGGTTGTGAACATTGTGATGAGAAAGTTTTATTCAAAGACTCTCATCCTAGAATCCCTGCTCTGATACCACTGTTAAACACTGCACAATTATATAAAAAACACCAAATATAATTATATTCAATTTATAAATCATTCGGGATATATTACATATAGTAGTGATTACATTATATAGAGATAACAACTCCTATAAAGACGGTGTCAACACCAATCCCTCAATTCTCTCTAGTCTATCTCCTAGAATCACTCATTATCCCTTTATTCTCTCACTCAACTCTATCAAACTACACGTGAGTTGTTTATTACAACTTCACATTCACTCACACTATATTATTATTAAATGAGTTTGACATCTCATTTAAATAATAATATTAAATACTCACACACAATACAATATTAATAATGTTACAAACAATATATTCATAACACGGTGATCCATTCATGCAATTGAGAGAGCTTTGTCCAGAGGTGATTGAAATGGAAAATGAGGCTCATTTTTCCATAGTCCTCTTCTAGACCCATAAATTGTTACAAAATACCCTCCTCAATCTTGAGAGAAGTGGTATTGAGAGATGGTTTTAGGGGATTCATCACCCCTTTGAACTCCCTTAACAATTCCAGTAACAACAAAAACAAAGGATATACCAATGATGCCCGATGTTCTGCCTCAGTATGACCGTATTCCTTTGCCTACCATCCCTTTATTACCACTATTGCCTCCATCTAAGATGCATCCAAATTTGGGTTTTTGGCCACCCTCTCCCTCCTACACCTAACCTGTGAGGGCTCTTATGATGCCTAAAATTTGCCATGTCAACCCACGCCAAAATGATGAAACTCAGCTAGAAAATTATGATAATTTTTTTTTATTACATTAAGACGTTAAGACAAAAATAGGAAGTAAGATAACCAAGCAAGTAACCAAAATGAGTAACCCCAAAACCATCAAAAAGTTGCACATAAATAAACAAGAAGGAGGGAGAGGTGATGTGGCTCCATATAGGATGCTCACTTCATCTCCCTCAAATCCACATCACTCATTTCCCCACAAAAACCAAAGCATCATAAAGAGGTAGGTGAGGAGATACCTTCACCAAATTTAAACACGAGCTCACTTTTTCACATCTCAAGGATAAATTTAGAGGATCAAGTATGAGGGCATTAATTGCCTCTTTCCCTCTCAAATTTTCATGATTAAAGGCCTAAATTGACCCCTTGGGTCATAGGTTAGGTTAGGAGGGAAGTCTAAAGAGTGTGGGACAAGTAAAGCTCTAAAAATTGGGCTCAAAGCCCAAATCTGAGACTGGGTTTAGGAATGGCACACATACCAGTGCCAAATTTAAAATTCAATAAAAAGAGGTGAAAGGAATAAATTATATTCCAATCAATCTCTACCCTCCTAAGAGCCACATCATCACATTAATTTTAGTCCCCCCACAATTAACTTAATTAAGCCAAGATACATAACCAACATAAGAAACATAGGGTGAAACATTAGCTCACTCAAACAATTACATAATCAAATAAGGGGTCCATTGCCAACATAGAAACATATAGTTCCAAGGGTACATTAGAAACTTAATTATAATCACAACATCCACAATTAAATAAATAGCATAACCACGAGACAGTAAAAATAAAACAAAAACATACCTACCCATGGTCATGTGTAAGGTGTTCCCCCATGGAGACCTTCAAAAGGACGATAAACAAGAAGACGGCACAAATACAAACACAAACACGATGACTGCTAAGGTGACCATGTTGTGAATGTTAGGTTGTGGAGCCTATTTTCATGTGTGAAAGTGTTGAAGACTGTACATTAAGAGTATTGTACTATAAAGTGTTTGGCCTCAAAACAAAACATGCACGATATACCAGGAAATGTGTTTTTTTCTCATATGGGCGAGATTTTTGACCCATAGGTTTATGGGATAGTTTTGGCCCATGGTTTTGATACCCACGATTTTGTAAAATTACTTAAGCAGTTGTCTACTTCTGTGGTTTTGTGCATATGGTAGGGATGATGTAACATTGCAGATGTGTATGAATTCAGATGTGAATTTTGTAGAGTTTGTTGAGCATAGCTCCAAACAGATCTGGGTATTGTATTGAGAGAGCGGTGGCTTGTAATAAAATATGAGCAAGTGATTCTTGGTGGACATAGCTCAAATTGGATGAACCACGTTAAATATTGTCTCTTTGTGTTGTGTTATTTTTATTCTGCACTTTTATTTCAAATCTATAATATTTTCTACATATTAGTTTCTACTATTGTGATTTTTTGAGGGACTCATCCGCATATTTTATCCCTTATTTCCTAATAGTGAACATGTGACATTCCTTCATGGTTGGCCTTCCTAGTCCCTCCTTTTTTTGTAATCTTATTTCCTGTAACCACAAAATTATACCACCTTCGGCCTCAAGGCCATGTCAATACGTTAAGGAGATCAAAACACATAAATCATTTATCACATAATCATCATACATCATAGTATGCAATTATATTCTACATAAAACATTTACAATAGTCCATAATCACAATTTACATATTGATCACCTAACATCATCGTGAAATCAGTAAACCATGATATCAATGTACACATGGTTAGACGATGCATCAAAACATAATCACAACTGTTATGAATCTAAGATGTCATTATATATTAAATTAACACTATATAAACATGTCTTGCGATATCAAACAATGTCAACTAGGCATCCATATAATCCATGATGAGAGTCAAATAACAATGATAATCAATGTCCATATAGTGTAAACCATGCTATCCAAAATACTATATCAATATCCATGTCTCTATTCATCTAATGAACATCAACAGAGAAAAAAAAGGTGTTGAAGAGGAATGGGCACTACATCCCCCTCCCCTTAGACTTGAATTCCTCCTAGAAGTCATGGGAACAAGTGTGGAAACTAGGCTTTTAGAAAAGTAGTGTCCTCCTAAGTAGTTGATGTATCGTCATACTGATCCCATTGGACGTGCACCTGGTCAATCTCACAGCCTCAAAGGCCCAGGGTCCTACACTCTATAATGCACATGGGCTCCACTGTCACTTGTTCTTTCTCCTACACCTGTAATGTGGTCCAATCTAAGACATGAGAAGGACCTTTAATATATCTCTGAAGAACAGAACCATGGAAAACATCATGGACGCAAGACAAGCTAGGTAACAAGGCTAAGCGGTAGGCAACGGGACCGATCTACTCTGAGATCTCAAATGGACCCATGAATCTTAGAGCTAGCTTAGAACATTTTCCATAATGGATAAGGATCTTATGAGGTTTTACTCTCAGTAATACCTTCGAGCCCACCTCATAACTACGATCAACTCTCCTCTGATATGCAGATTTCTTCTTCCTATCTCGTGCCTCTTGCAATCTCTTTCTAATCAAGGTGACCTACTGCTCCATATCTTGTAGGATGGTTAGCCTAAGAGATACCTTGTCCTCTAACCTATCCCAACTCAATGGAGTCTTGCACTCTCTGCCATATAATTCCTGAAATGGTGTCATGTCAATGGAGCTCTAAAAATTGTTGTTATAAGCAAACTCTACCAGATAAAGATACTCCTCCCAACATGACTGTTGATCCATGACGTACATGTGAAGCATATCTGTAATGAAATTACTTGATTAATTATGATTATCACCAGTAATAGAACACCAAATAACACAATATTACATATAAGTTCTCTCAATATGAAAGTAGAATAGCTTGGTCACTTCGAGGGGGCAACCTCCAAAACATATAATAAGACTCAAATACTCAACATAATGATTATCCACTACCTATAACCCCTATTTATACTATTCCTATGATATTGCCATCAACAAGGCCAACCAACCAATGATAATAGATCATATATGAAAGAGATACATCATGATAAGAAGTTATGATAGCCACAAGTTAGCTATATCCATCCCATGTAAGATATATAATTAAGGGTGTAACATGCCCCTCCCCTTCAAAGAAACATTATCCCCAATGTTGGGAAGCCCGAGATGTTATTGCATGAATGCTACATCTTCCCGTGATGCATCCTCAATATTCATATTCTTCCACTTGATCATGTACTCGGTAATGAATCTGGTCCTCAGTCTTTTGGTGTGTGTCTGAAGAATGCCTTCAGGTTCCAATATGATCCTTCCTTCCTCATCCAATTCTGAAAGCACTGATTGGGTGGAAATGTGCTACCAAATAACTTTCTTTAAGCAAGAAACATGGAATACTGGATGTATTCTACTTCCTGGAGGGAGCTCTAGCTTATATGCCACACTACCAATTTTCTACAAAACTTGGTAAGGACCATAGTATTTAGGAGCAAGCTTATTATCCTTTTGTTGTTGTTTTAAGGATAACTGCTTATATGGTTGTAACCTTATAAAAACAAAGTCTCCCTCTTCAAAGTTTCCCTCACTTCTATGTTGATCACCCTGTTACTTCATACGGTTTTGTGCCCGTGCCAAATTTTCTCTAAGACTAGAGAGTACCTCATGTTGATGTTGAATGTGATCTTCGACTACTCTCACCTTTGGTTTGACCTTAAAGCTAGATATGAGTGATGGAGGATGGTACCCATAAAGTGCCAGAAATGGAGACATTTTGGAGGAGGTATGAAATGAAGTATTGTACCACCATTATGCCAGTGGCAACCATTGCACCCAACGTTCTTGTTTATCTGAAGTAAAACATCAAAGATATCCCTCTAAACATTTATTTACCACTTTAGTTTGCCCATATGTTTGGGGATGAAAAGAGGAACTCTGGGCTTGTTGGGTACCTAGACAAGAGAACAAATCAGTCCAAAAGTTACTTGTAAATATTGGATCATGATCACTTACTATAATTTTTGGCATGCCATGGAGCTTTTGAACTGTATCCATAAAAGAGATGGCAACTGTACTAGCTATGAAAGGATGAGCCATGGCACAAAAATGAGCATATTTGGTAAGTATGTCTACCACAACCATGATGACACTTTTCCCTTCTGATTTAGGTAATCCTGTGATGAAATCCATTGATACCTCTTCCCATCTCTCACTAGGAATAGACAAAGCTTAGAGAAGACCCGGTGTCTTAATGGTCTCGCCCTTATTTTTTTGGAAAACCAAACATCCTGCCACAATTTTTTGAACATATCCTTTCAACCCCTCCCAAAAGAAATCCTTCTTAACTGGGTAAGTGCAGCAAGTTGGGGGACAAAAAAGGGGTCATAAGTGGACATCATATTGCAAATAACAATATAATATCAATTTGTATGGATTATTATCAATGCTTACACTCAAAATTAGAAAAACTTATATCAATATGAATCGTAACATCTGGAATCTAGTTTCTAAACTACTATTTTTTTTTAAAAAAGGGACAAGTTTAGCTATATTAAACACTCAAAATTCAATGACTTGGTATTTTTTTTTAAAATACCTATAAGATTGTAATCTATTTGCACGTGATTTGGATAACCAAAAATTGATATATATTTTTTTACTTTGGTGAGAAGTTATATGCTGCTATCTACCTTGGGATAGATTTTATTTTGTATTTTTTTTAGCAATTTTTTATTTTTTATGATTTTTTTTGTGAAAGTGGTCTGAAAACATAAAGAAAACAGAGCACTTTCCGTTTGCCCGCCATAACTTCATCAAAAAATATTGAAATCAAATAATATTTTTTTGAATATGTATATAGTTTCACATCAGTTGGGATGGTATAAGTTTTATCAAATTCTGACAAGTGAAACAAAATTTGCAGTCTTAAACGTAGACATAAACACTCACAGGAAAAAGTGTCTTAAAGACCTACTATTAGTAAAAAATTATAAAATGATATTTATCCTATTCTATTCACTTTAAAATCAATATTTATACAGAGCTAACAGTCTCCCCTATGCGATGGTACTATTTTTATGACATATTTTGGCATGGTTTAAGTCTATGGAAGACTAAATTTGATGTTTTGTTGTTTTTGATGTAAAATTCAGGATTTGATGTCCACTTAATTGTCCCCCAACTTGCTGCACCTTACCCAACTCTATGATATGTTTTCAGGACCCCAGCATGGCCACCTATTGGAGAAGAATGTAGCTCTGAAAGAACATGGTGTTTAAGTGTAGAGTTTTTACATAGATATAACCGATCTTTGTACCATAATGTATCCCCCTTCCATATAAATTGAGCTGATATGGACGTATCTATCTGAAGATTTTGAATGAGAGTATGTGTGGTTACATCTTTCTTCCATTCTTCACATGCTTAATCTACCCAATCTACATTTAGTATAGATATGGCACATAACAATGCTTCGGCAAACTCATCCCTCCTAGACAGAGCATCAACGACCAAATTTTCCTTTCCTTTCTTATAAACAATCTCAAATTCATATCCCAACATCTTAGTGACCCATTTTTGTTGTTCTTCTGAAGATAGACATTGCTCTAAGAAATATTTCAAACTATCATGATCAGATTTTACCTTAAAATGTCTACCCTTCAAGTATGGTCTCTATTGTTTGACTGCATGTAGTATTGCCATCATTTCCTTTTCATAGGTTTGGCTTTAACAAATTCTTTCCTTTTAGTTTTCGGATCTCAAAAGCAATGGGGTGTCCTTATTACATTAGTACTGCTCTGATTCCATTTCTTGAAGCATTACACTCAACTACTGTAGTGCCCACTCTCCTTTGACACTGTTTAGATGTTGATTTTGACACTACTGATCATATTTTGGACATTATTGTGTTTTGATATAGCAAGATGAGTATATGCTAGCTCATTGGTTATTATGGACATTACTATGTTTTGTTTAGTATGATGGTTAGATACTAGATTTTAGATTAGTATTGATCTAGATTTAGTCATTACGCTCGATGATATTTGAGACATCATTATTATTACTGTGTGGATGATGATATACTAGTTGACATGGACAGGTTATTGATGTTGATTTTAGACATGTGACCTTGATATTATGAATAGTTCTAGCATAGAAATCTATTGGATGATGACATAGTTACAAATTCAATTCAAAATGATAATGTTAAATTTTTGATATTGTTGTGACTTGGATTTGATCTTTACTATACATATGTTGATTTTATATCTTCTTGGATGTTCTAATATGGCCATGAGGTCGAAGGAGGTATTGTTATTTTGTAGGTAAAAATCACAACAATGTCGGGGGACTGGAGACTATCCATATTGAAATTCAGTGTGAGATCAACAAGGTCACCATGGCAACTGTGTTTGATTTGTGTGTTGAGTTATGTTAGGATTTCCCATGGGGGGATTTCCATTATTGTGACCAATGGGGCCATATATGTGTTTTAATTATGTGTTTCTTTTCTTATTGTTGTATGTGTTTTATTTGTAATGTGCTTCTTATTTTAAGTATTCAAATGTGATAGTATAATGTAGGAGTCATATAGTTAAATTTTAATTAAATTAATTGGGGAGTGGAATGTAAGGAAATAATATTGTTGTCTTGATTAATAATTAAATTTGATTTATATTATGTGCAACCATAGGATAAATGAATAAATCTTATGTCAAACCTTGTAATAAATGGAGTCATAAACTTTAATGCATGTGTAAGAGGATGTAAGAGTTGTGTAAGTGAAATGATAGATTGTATAAAGCAGATTTTGGAGTGTAGAACACTCCATCCTCTTTGAAACTCGGATTTGGTCTTGGGATCCTTAATTGGAGGCTTGTGGGACAAGTTAAACTTGTCCCACACCTCCCAAAATCCTCCACCAACCATGCCTATGGCTTGGGAGTAGATTTTAGCCTTCCTTATTTAGTTTTGAAATGATTGTTGTGTAAGAATTGATTGCACTTGTCTTCTAAATTTTAATGCATTCCTTTTTTTGAGTATGGGTTGAGTTTGTGTATGTAAGTAATTTTGTCATTCACATTTATTGTGATTTTATTGTAATTGATGTTGATTGCTTTTGGGAGGAGGAAAAATGATGTGGCATCCCACTTGGAATCCACATCATCCCCTCCCTCCCTCTCCTTTAAAAATAAAAATCCCCTCTCATTTGGGGTTCTTGAAAACTTTGCTTTCCTTCCTTAGGTCGAATTTTTCTTGGTTTGGAGCTTTCTTTGTAGAAGGAACTTGGATTTTCTTGTGCATGCACTTATTATTGTTGTTTTGGGGACTGCATCTGGAGCATCAAAGAACTTTTGTTTTGGAAAACAAGTCTCCATTATGGAGAGGTAGGCTCTTTTCTTTTTAATTTGTTGTTTTTTTCCTCCTTCTTGGATGCATTGTTGAATGATGTTGTGTTACATTCTTGTTCTGGATGGGTAGAATGCTTAGGACATGGTGTAGAGAGAAGACTATGAGGTTATATCAGAGGAGGGATAAGGGATTCGCCAATTGGCACTTGTCTTGAGGAGGGAGTGTTGGTTTGGAATCCACCTAAGAAAATAATATGCATGCATTTCTTACTTTGGGGGAGGTATAAGGGATAAATTTGGAGGAGGGATAAGGAGGGGTTGAGGAGGGATAAGGTTTAATGGGATGGTTATGTTTCTTGGTGGTTTGTTTTAGGTGGATGCCCAACTTCAACATGGGAGGCATAAGGAGACCTCCATAGTTCTTGCTCTTGTTTGGCTTGCTTGCTCAAGCCTTTGTGTTGTATGACTATTTTCAAATGCAGTTGAGAACTATTGCCTTGTTTTTTATTTGTGCCTTCATTGATTTTTGTGATATATGAGTGTTGCTTGCATGTGAAAGAAGTCCATGTTGTCATGAGTTGAATTATCATGCTCCATTTTCAACATGGTTTGGGGCTCGGGGGCCAATCGGGGAAAGATGGCTTCTTTTTTCCCATTGGGTATCTTGGTTGGGTGGAGAGCGTTGCCTTTCCCCCTTCCTTGTTGTGATCAAAAGATGAAAGATGAAGAAATCAGCATGTTGTTGTTTGGAGCTTGGATAATTTCACAGTTTGACAGTCATTTCCCTTTGAGCAAATGTCATTGTAACCTTTCCCACTTCTAGTGGATGATTGTAATTTATATTGAAATGTGAAGTGTTTACATTGAAATTGAAATTTGTAATTGATTTGAGAAATGTAGAGAAGAAATACAATTCTCTATTTTACTTTGGAAGGAAATGTAATTGATATTCTATACCTTGTATTTGAAATGTGGAAATCAATTCAAATTGGGAAGGAATTCAATTGTAGAGTTATTTGAATTATCAATAAAGGATGGCATTGATTCCTTTAAACTTGTATTGTTGTCAAAGAATGATACTCTGTTTTGAAAGAGATTAAGAAATAGCATTGCCAATAAATGTACTTTGTTTGAAATCAAATAGAAGGAGTTAAATTTTATATTGTTATTGGAAATCAAAAGAAAGGAATTGTGTTCTTGCTCAATTGCATTGTTTTATTAGAAAATGAATGATTGTTATATCTTAGGAAATTCTATTTTGGAAAAGAGAAACAGTTAAAGGAAATGACAAAAAATTGATCTTTTGAAATGAGCTATTAAAAAAATTAGAAATTAACATTGCATATTGTATATATGTGTTCATTGGATCAATGGAGTGTTTGAGAAAGGAATTTGGCATGTTTTCCATACTTGAATGTTGCACATTAATTATGCAACTCGTGAAAGGAAGAATTCTATTATTTATATAACTTTGACATTTGAAAATAATGCAATTAATGCACAGTTTAGATTTATGAATAAAATTAATAAGGGAGACAAGGTATTTTAGATGTATTGGGTCCTATTCAACCCACATTGAACTTCACATTTAAGAAAGTATCTCTAAAACTCTATCAAATCCAATTTAAACTTCTCAACCCAACTCTCTGTCATAGGACTGTAAAGTTATATCAATTCCAAACTTAATCTCCAAATTGGACCTTGAAAAAATACTTAAACTTACCCAAGACCATTTCTCCATGCTTAATTTACATGTTTAGAAGAAGAAATATCAAAATTGAATTAAATCTTATAAGTTGAAATTTGCCAGTTTTAAAAATTATAAACCCTGCAGATTGTTTCTTCAAAAATGACCCTCAAAATTTTTTAAAAAACCAAGATTGATAATTCCTATGCAAAGAGGACTCTGAGATCTTTTCGGAAATTCCTTGTTTTCCCAAAATGGAGTTCCCTATCAAAAGTTATGGCCATTTGAAGTTTTACTTCAAAATGGCCATTCAAAACCAAAAAGAAAAAAGAAAAAAACCTAACCTTAGAAAAATTAGAAAAAATGCGTTGGAAAATTTTCGTAGAAAATTCCGCCACCCCTGCCAACCTTTCATCCAATCAGAAATTACCACGTGGCACTTCAGAGGGTGGACTCACCTTGAAAACTTAACTTTTGAAAAATTTGCTCTTCGGAAAATTTTCCCCAATTTTCTATGCAACTCCGCGGCCCCCGCAGCCAATCACATGCTGACACATGGCATGATAGGTGGGAAAGAAAATTTGAAACCTTAAATTTTTGCATTTTGGGAAAAAATTTACTTTTTCCTCTGGCGGCCCTGCGCCCTCAAAACCAATGGGTTGTTGACACGTGTCCGGGCGGACGCACAGGCCCGCGCAAATCATTTGGCTTTTTAAAAACCCTTTTGGCACAAAACTTTAAATTCCCTCCATTGCTCCGCCAACCCGCGTCCAATCACTAGATACCACGTGGATTTTTGGTGAGAACAGAGGAGGAAAGGAAAAATTTCCTTTTAGAAAACCTTAGGTTTGGACATAGGGAAAAATCCAAAAAAAATTCCCCGCAACCAATAGGCCTCTCGACACGTGGCATGGGGATTTCCTCGGCTGAGGCGCGTGTCCAATTTTTCCTTTGGGAATTTGACCTAAATTCCCAAAATCCTTAAATTTTCTACCACTCCGCTCTTCCCCACGCCAATTGGATGGCACCAGGTGTCCCCTTCATCGACCCCGTGGGCATGCGGAGGCGTTTTGCGCATTGCGCCTAAGGAAGGGAAAATTTCTCCTGAAAACTCCGTCGCCTCATAACTTGAGTTTTATTGGGAGTTAGGAGGACTTCTTTATATGGTTGGAAAGGTGAGAAAAATTTCCTATCCAATGAGCTTAATTTAGGAAAGTTTTGATGACTCTAAATGTAAGAAAATTCTAGTTAAACTTATGGGCCTGTTTGAGAGTAGGCATGGGGGTAAATTGCTCCCTAAACCTAAACAAAACATGTAACCCCTAAAATTTAAAAATCTAGTGCACTTGTGTTAGGTTAAAACCATAATAGGTATTGTGTTTTGGAAATTAAGGTTTTGTCCTAGAGCCGATGGTTCAAACTAAATCCTTGTAAACTTAGTTGTAGACACTTCTAATCAAAAAAAAATTATTCCATAATTTTTTCCTAGTTTGTTTCTTGGTCTTAAGTGGTAGCTGAAACGGGCATTACAACTACGAAAGTTTTCAAGAAATCTGGGGTTACCAATACTAGAGTGGTGCACATAGTTTCCTTAAATTTTTCAAATGCCCTAGATGCTTCCTCATTCCACTGAAAGGAGTCATTCTTCAATAATTTTGTGAGTGGTGCTACTATACTGCCATAGTTTTTGATAAATCTGCAATAATACCCTGTGATACCTAAGAAACCTCATAATTTTTTTAGGGTTCTTAGGGTTTCCCATTCCACCATGGCCTGGATCTTGTGATGGTCCACCTTAACACCTTCATGAGAAACAATATGGCCCAATTATTCCACTTCCTGTACCCCAAAAGAACACTTTAAAGGCTTAGCATAAAGTTGATGTTTCTCTAAGACTTCTAAGACAGTATTGGCGTGATGTAATTGTTTCTCCCACGATTTTTTGTAGATGAGTATATCAGCGAAAAATACTAAGAAAAAATTTCTTAGGAATGGTCCTAAATACTGAATTCATCAAGCTTTGGAATGTGGAGGGAGCATTGGTAAGACCAAATGGCATTACTAGGAATTTATAATGGCCTTGATGAGTTATGAAGGTTGTCTTCTGAGTATCTTCTTGCTTGACTCTAATTTGGTGATATCCAGAACGCAGATCTAATTTTGTAAAATAAATGGCATCATGCAACTCATCTAATAAATCATCAATGATGGGAATAGGAAACTTATCTTTGATAGTGAACTTGTTAAGCTCTCTATAATCTAGACACATGCGCCATCTTCCATCCTTGTGACGCACCATCACCACAGGAGTAGAATAGGCACTCTGATTGTGACAAATAATACCCATTTCCAACATTTCCTCCACCATCTTCTCAATCTCACTCTTTTGTACATATGGATATCTATAAGGCCTGATGTTGGGGGGTTGGCTTTCTGGAATCAACTGAATAGCATAATAATGCTCTCTTTCAAGTGGCAATCCTCTTGGTTCCTTGAAGACAACTACATGTTGACTAATAAGATTTTGAAAATCAAGATGCAATACCTTCATTTGTAGTTGGACTTCTATAGAGAATAATCAAGCTACAAAACCTTTAGACCCCTTTTTAAGAATCTTCTGCATTTGGTGAGAACTTACCACTAGAGGATCTTTAACTTGTAGACCTCAAAGTTTAAATTTTTTACCCTCGGAATGAAAGTGCATGGACAATTCCTGGAAATTTATCTCTATGGTGCCCAAAGTAGTGAGCCACTGAACACCTAAGACAATATCAGCTCCTCCCATGGGAATATCAAACATCGTAGATTATAATGTGTAATCACCCATCGTGATGTTGACTTTCTGGCATTTACCTAAACATTGGACTGTGCCACCATCTGCAATCATTACTTGAATTTCATGTGCTGGGTAGATGAAACAATTTAGTCTTGCTGCCAACTTATGATTGATGAAATTATGTGTGCTCCCTAAATCAATCAAGAATGTTACCTCCTGCTTCTTTATATAACCCACAACTTAAAGAGTTTGTGGAGTACCAATACCTGATAGAGCATGACATGAAATAGTGAGCTGAGGATCTCCATATTCTTCCTCTAATTTTTTCCACTTCCGCTATTGATGTTGCCTCATATTCTTCCTCATCACCAGATCCTTCAATGTTAAAACAATTTTTTTTCAGAACATTTATGATTTGGTCCATATTTGCTATCACAGTTAAAGCATAACCCTTTGGCTCTTTTTCCTTCAATTTTTTGAGGTGTCAACCGAATTGGCCGAGGGTAAGAAGGAGACAAGGTGTTATGATCTTTTATGCTAGAAAAGGACTGCATTCTACTGGAAAGAAATTTTTCCTCTACTCGACGTGCCATGATAATAGAATCAACAACCTTGAGTGGGGTTTAAACATGCATACCTTATGCTCAATGTGGTCCTTAAGACCCCCTAGAAATAGGTCATTCAAATACTCTTCTGTAATATCCTCCCACACGCAAGGACAAAGTTTGGAATTGATGGACATACTCCTTAACTGAACCAGTTTGGTGTAACTTTGCTAATTGGCTGAAGTAATTCTCAGAAACACTAGAACTATAGTGTAATTGAAGCTCTTCAATGAAAATTATCCAGGTGACATTTAGGCCATTCTTCTACCTTTGAGCACATAACCAACGATACCAAACAAATTGATCAGGTTCTAGGTATAAGGATGCCACAGTTACCTTTTGTCCTCTTGGGATCTGATGGAGATCAAAGAAATTTTCCATTTGGGTAATCCAATTGAGTGGATCTTTTTCCATCAAATTTATGCATTTCAACTTTTGGAATCATGCCCCTCCATTGGTGAGAAGATCCACTTGAATGATTAAAGGATCCTCCCTTAGTTGGAGTGATTTGTATCTCTGTGACCATTTCTAGTGGAACCCATATGACTAGCATTAGAAGTTGTATTTGAAATAATATGCAACAACTCCTACTTCATTGCATGAAAATCCTTTTGAATCTCACTCCTAAGGCTACCTTTCAGTTTATGAAGCTCAGCATTAAGGTCATCCTTACTCACCATATTGATTACCCTTTCCTGAAGTTGGATGACCACCTCAGATACTCCCAAACCAGTAGACTCCAAAGCAATATCTTTCTTATTTGGGGTCATTCCTGGAGTTGCTTGTCCTTTTCCTTGGCCTTGGATAAATCTACCAGCCATGACGAAGGGTTTGGGCCTAGGGGTAGACTTAACAGGGCATAATTTTAGGGTTTATGGTTTCATAATTTTTTTGGCTGAATATAGGAATTTATAAAAAAGAAACCCTAGCTATTTTCTGAGGGGTTTCCAAAAATATAATAAATTTGACAAATTTCCAAAAATTACGTCCTGGGGAGCCAAATTATGAATAAATATAGGAACCATAATAAATTTTGCAAAACAAGTCAAAACTGACTGAAATTTGGATAGAAGCTTACTTGACTTATTTCACCACACCACAAAAAAATTGCAGAAAAATTCGCTGACCAATCTTGAGATATAGCCAAACCATCAGAATTAGGGTTTGACATCGTCCTGGCTGAGATCAAGCTCTGATACCACTTTTAATGAAATTACTTGATTAATTATGATTATCACCAGCAATAGAACACCAAATAACACAATATTACATATAAGTTCTCTCAATATGAAAGTAGAATATCTTGGTCACTTCGGGGGGCAACCTCCAAAACATATAATAAGACTCAAATACTCAACATAATGATTATCCACTACCTATAACCCCTATTTATACTATTCCTATGATATAGCCATCAACAAGGCCAACCAACTAATGATAATAGATCATATATGAAAGAGATACATCATGATAAGAAGTTATGATAGCCACAAGTTAGCTATATCCATCCCATGTAAGATATATAATTAAGGGTGTAACAATATCCTCAATTATTTGGTTCACCTGCTTCGTCTGACCATCTATCTCTGGGTGATAAGTTTATACTGAATGTAATCTTCATCTTGAGAAAAAATTTCATGGTGGTCATAAAATGTGATGTGGACAAAGGGTCATGATCACAAATAATCTTCTACAGAATCCCATGAAGCCTGACTATCTCATCCAAATAGACTCGAGTAACTGCACTAGTTGTATAAGTGGTCTTCACTGGAGAAAAATGAGCCACTTTCGTCAATCTATCCACCATGACCATGATGGCGTTGTGGTGGTGTCTCAACGTAGGTAGCCCTACTATAAAATCCATGGAAATGGTGTTCCATTTCCACTCTAATATAGCATGAGGATAAATAAGGCCAGCTGGATGTTGATGCTCAGCCTCACCCTATGACACTCTAAACACTAAGATACAAACTAGGCTATATCCCTCTGAAGACCCCTCCAATGAAATAGTTGCCTTAGTGAAGCATGCATCTTATTCACCCTTGTGCAGACTGAATAAGGTGCATGATGAGCCTTAGCTAAGATATCATGTTGTACTCCTTCATCTATAAGTACATAAATCCAGCCCCTATATCTAAGAAGCCCATTTAACTCCAAAGATATCCTCTCAAACTTCCCCATAAGGGGTCTATGCAAATCAATCTCTGCTCTAGTTGAAAGGTAGAACTTTTCCTAAAGAATTTACTACAAGATCATGGTACTGAAATTTGTACCTACTTATGTAGCCATGGCTAGGTGCCTTCTTCAACTCAAGGTGTCTGTAACCACATTCTCCTTCCCCTTCACATGCTCAATATCCATATCATACTCACATATAAGCTCCATCCAACGCCATTGATAGGCATTGAGATTAGGTTGTGTGAATAGGTGTCATAGGCTCAAATGGTCTATCCTGAGTGTGAACCTCCTGTCCAATAGAAAATGTTGCCACCAAACCATAGTATGTACCATTGTTACAAGCTCAAGGTCATGATTTGGGTAATTGATCTCATAATCCTTGAGATTGCAAGACTCAAAAGCAATAACTTGGTTGTCCTACATCAATACTCTTCCTATCCCTGTCAATGAAGAAGTTGTACATACAAAGAAATCCCTATGTGGATCTGGCACTACTAGTATAGGTGTTGAAGTAAGGCATTCCTTCAGAGTCCTGAAGGCCTTCTCACAATTTTCTGACCAAATAAATTTCTTCCCTTTCCATTATATGGAAGTGATGGGATGATCAATACGTGAGAAATACTACATAAACCTCTTGTAATACCCTGCTAATCCCATGAAGCTACGTACCTAGGGCACATTGGTTAGCACGGACTAATCAATGATAACTCTAAACTTGGAAGGCTGTGATACCATAGTGTGACGCTTGACATTCACCACATCAACCCACACCAAAATGATGACACTCAGCTAGAAAATTATGATAATTTTTTTTATTTTGGATTACATTAAGACGTTAAGCCACAATAGGAAACAAGATAACCAAGGAAGTAACCAAAATAAGTAACCCCAAAACCATCAAAAATATGCACATAAATAAACAAGGAGGGAGAGGTGATGTCGCTCCATGTAGGATGCCACTTCATCTCCCTCAAATCCACATCACTCATTCCCCCACACAAACCAAAGCATCATAAAGAGGTAGGTGAGGAGATAACTTCACCAAATTTAAACACAAGCTCACTTTTGTACATCTCAAGGATAAATTTAGAGAATAAAAATATGAGGGCAATAATTTTCTCTTTCCTCTCAAATTTTCATAATTAACGGCCTAAATTTACCCCTTGGGTCATATGTTAGGTAAGGAGGGAAGTCTAAAGAGTGTGGAACAAGTAAAACTTGTCCCACAAGGTCTCAAAAATGGGCCCAAAGCCCAAATCTGAGATTGGGTTTAGGAATGACACACATACCAATGCCAAATTTAAAATTAAAAAAAAGAGGTGAAAGGAATAAAGTATATTCCAAGGAATCTTTACCTCCCAAAAGACACATCATCACATTAACATTAATCCCCCACAATTAACTTAATTAAGCAAAGATACATAACCAACATAAGAAACCTAGGGTGAAACATTAGCTCACTCAAACAATTACATAATCAAATAAGGGGTCCATTAACAACATAAAAACATATGGTTACAAGGGTACATTAGAACTTAATTAAAATCACAACATCCACAATTAAATAGATAACATAACCACAAGACAATAAAAATAAAACAAACACATACCTACCCATGGTCACGTCTAAGGTGCTCCCCTCGAAGATATTCATAAAAATGACAAACAAGAAGACGACACAAGCACAAACACAAACACGATGGCTGCCAAGGTAACTGTGCTGTGAACATGCGACATTCCTTCATGGTTGGCCTTCCTATTCCCTCCTTGTTTATGTAATCTCATTTCCTACAACCACAAATTTATACCACCTTCGGCCTCAAGGCCACATAAATACGTCAAGGAGATCAAAACACATATAAAACATTTATCACATAATCATCATGTATCATAGTATGCAATTCTATTCTAAATCAAACATTCACAATAGTCCATAATCACAATTTACATATTGATCACCTAACATCATCATGAAATCAATAAACCATAATATTAATGTACACATGGTTAGACAATTCATCAAAACATAATCACAACTGTTATGAATCCAAGATGTCAATAGATATTAAAGTGATGTTATATCAACATGTGATACAATATCAAATAGTGTCAACTAGGCATCCATATAATCCATGATGAGAATCAAATCACAATAATAATCAATGTCCATATTGTCTAAACCATGCTATTCAAAATACTATATCAATATCCATGTCTTTAGGTAGCTAATGAGCATCAACAGAGTAGAAAAAGGTGTCGAAGAGGAGTGGGCACTACAACTCTGACTGCTCATTCTCAAGCCACCACCAGTCTCGACTATAGAATCATCGCACATATGAAGGCTCTATTTATGGTTAGGGGTCACGAGTGGAGAGAATTTAAAAAACTTGCCATGACCTAATCTCAAGCACTCACTTTCTTGGTTTTTTTAGACATTATTACATTATTGTTTTATTTATTTTATCTTTTAATTATTATCTTGATAAATGACAAAAGATAACTATATGGACACAAATATATCCTTCTATCTCATTTAAATTTTTTTATGAAATAGTATAATATTATTTAATTTTTAAAAATAAATTAGTAAAAATGCAAGTGTAAAGGAATCATGTTTTTAAAGGCTATCATATTAAAGTACACGATTTAAGAGAAAACTAAAGTACTAGGGGCTTACACTCATTACATCATTTACATATTATAAAAATAGTAATGTATATATTTATTTAGAAAATGTCTACCTATTTTAATCTTAAGTTTTTATTTTTAGATTTTATATCTACCACACACACACACATACAATATTAGATTTACCTTCTACTAATAAAATGGAAAAAAAATTAAAAGATTGTGAAATATATTTGAATTTAGAATTATATTTCCTTGATAATGAAGTTGAGTCAAATTTAAGGAACACATTAAGTTTTAACAACCCAAAAACATTACAATCCATCACCCCTACCTTTGTTTTCCAGTGTAAAATGTCCATACCCTGATTATGTAACACCCATGTTATACTTCATCAAATTAAGGGAATTTTTTTAAACAACCCCTTATATACAAATTATGCCTTCAATGATTCTCAACACGCATCAATTAAAATACAACATACTAAAATGTTTACAATCTATCTGATAACAATGATAACCATGTGCAGTTGTAAGGGTCCATTAGATCTACCTGATCCCCATCATCATCACTCTAACTGAGTGAGTATAACCTGTATACTTTTTGTTAAACCTTTTTAACATATTTTTATAACCATGTGCCACTCCTATGTGTCAGCCTGGAGAATAGAAAAATTGCAATCCATCTAACATCCAACACTACATAATAGGAGTATGGTGATCAAATAGTGTAATCAACTAGCTACACTACTTGGCCAAGATTTCAAGTGAGAAATGCAATTTTAGTTTCATGACCACACATAGGTCAACGAAACTTGTCTCTGTCACCACACAACCATCTCTACACAATTATCTGGATCTTAATTTCATTGTTTAAGAAGTTCTATTTCTATTTCTAAGAATTAGGAAGTAAGACTCTCCATTCTATTTGAAAGTACACTATCGGTCCCATCTTAGGATCCCTATGGGAAATATAGTGACCACCTAATGAATTTCTTCATTAAGTACTCACTACCCTTCCCATAGCCATCATAAGCTGGTATGGAGAGGGTTAAATAATATGGAAGGGCGGGTCATAATACCCACACTTCATTCGCATTAATCGTTATCTTTTAGAGTTAATACTAGGTACATCTTTCATTGAGATATTAGGTATCAAGACACATTATCCTTTTCCTGATAGATAATTATAGTAACTTTCCTCATTACTAACTTTAACGAGTATCTATTTTCATGATGTCTGTAGCCATTTTTCATGTACCCTTAGTACAACCTTCTAATCCCATGCGCACTAGCCTATCACTCATTTCTAATTGGGAATTCACCCCGAGGCACGAATGGCAACTACAACCCATCCTTTATGTGAGCATTGTGAAAAGATCTTGTCATTGTTAGAGGATTAAACGTATAAAAGTGGATATTCATGTAAAATTACAATATGAGTTTACCATATCCTTATACACATGCATGAAAACGAGAGAAACAACACAACATGGATTATGAAGAACATTTTTTTCTCTATATTATGAAGAAATGACACTAGGGTTTACACCCATGAACAAGATATTTAGAACAATTATATATATATTGATTAAAATTGCTAAGTGACCACATTACATTCAAAATACCATGCCAGGTCAAACACATTGAATGCTAAGGATCCGTCCCATACAGTGTATGTTAAAATAGAGATCTAACTCATATATTAGGAAACCTATCAATGCCCTCCCTTATTATATGAGCTTTTACAGACCCATCCTTTAGCCATGATGACCTTATTGTAACTCGCTAATGGAGAAACCCCAACCCTAAGTCCCCTTAATACTTTCTCCAGAGATTCTCCTTCCTCATGTTATGTGTCTTCATCCTCTGTCCTTTCTTCTACCCGAGCATCTCTTCTTATAGGTCTAATACCCACCACCATTCCTTCATTCAAGAGTATATCACATGCCAAGTGTCCATGTGGTCCTTCATTGGCGAGTGTTTATCCTATTCTGAACTCTCCACATTCTATAATGATTTCTTCCTAGGAATATTCCTTGTGGGGAATATCCTTTTCTTGACCACTAAGTCTCCAAGCTGACACCTTATTAACTCAGCATGCCTAGTTGGGTCACATTTTTTCTTAAGTTCCTCTAGAATTCTGAATATGGCTAAGTCCTTAGATCTTGTGTACTATCTTGCATGCACACCTTGGTTTCTCATAAGCCCTTCTTAAACCCTTTCTTTACAAGATTATCCTCATGTGCCCTTCTTCTTACTAGTGCCACACACTCATGTTCTCTCTAGTATTTAGCTAATATTTCAAGGCCCAACATCACCCCACACTAAGCTTGTTCTCTCATCCTAAGAAACAGTCCTTATTTTTTAAAGAATAAAGAATGGTGGGATCCAAACAAATTGTATGGAGGATGAAAGAATGGAATAATTGAAATAATTAAGAATGGAATAATGGGAAAAAATATGCTATTGCTACAAGAAGGAGTGGGAACTCCTTCCTCATTGTTTCCTCAATCTTCTCCCAAGAATCAACTTCACCTTGCACCTACTGGAGTAGGTCACCCACTAGAGTTCTCACCTCCTCAAATCTTAATTCATTTCCCTTAGCGTTCAATATATCTACGATCCCTTCTAGCTACTTGCTAAGATCATCCAACACATCCATCCTACGAGTGACGTGGGGTTACAACTCCTTAAGTTGATTTTTAACCAAAATTCACAAGGTTTCAATTTCTTCCATCTTCTTCTCAACTTCAGCTAGGATTTTATCTCTCTACCATGTTTCCTTTATTCTTATCCTTGAATTCTTTCAGATCTGCCTCATGTGTAGCAACTAGTATACCTTTTACACTGTCTCTTTCAACAGAGTTATCATATATGGCCTCTATCCATTCACATGATGATCTTCATAGTGGAAAGGAGTTTAGAATATTGAGTGAATGTCTCTCTGATCTTCTAATTCTCTTCCTCCTTTTGGCATCTCCAATGCTTCTTATGTCGATTCTAGTGTGAGTGGTCAAATTTCAATGGTAAGGATGTGGGTTAAGTATTGCAAGAATTGAAAGGTTGACTAGTAATTTTTCTCAAGTGGGATCAGGTCTGATTCTTAAATATAATGTCATCTATAATCATATCTATCTTCTTGTATACCTCACACATCTTCACCTTTTCCTCCCTTAGCTCACTCTTTAGTTATGCACTGATCAACTCCTCTTACTTTAGATCCTTTCTCTTCTCAATGATCTCTTCATTCTTATTCTCTAACTCTCCCTCTAGGAACCTTACCCTATCATTCCTTCTGTACAATATTCTTGCCTCAACCTCCACCAATACCTTGTTGAGTGCATTGCAGACTTACTTGTCAGATAACACTTAAATTTTTATTAGGGGGTTTAATCCTTTGGTATTTGGTATCTTCATCAGTTCCCCTTGGTTGAACCTCAAGTTATGGATAATCAACATGGGACTCAAAAGCCCAAGATAGTAATCTTCCTCATTTTTGGGTACACATTCTTCTTCGAATGAAGACCATGTACAGGATTTTATCTATAGGCATGGTACTTTTGAAGTATGCACATGGTTACCTTACCTGGACCATTGGTGTAACCCAGTCCTTGCTCCTACACCGCTACGGCACACTTTTCCCTCCTGTGTGTGATACCTTTGGAAAGCTTACCACTAAACTGGGATCTCCATCCATGCTCCCATAGTACTTTCCTACACTCTCCTCCTCTATCTCTTTGATTATTTCATCAGCCCTGTGCTCCACCTCCTACTCCACGAAGTCATTTATTATACCCCGCTACTTCCCTTTCCACGGCCTCTTCTATTTTATCCTTGGTGAGGCTTAAGGTACTTTGATCCTTAGTGTTTACCTCCTCACTTCCCCCCTTTCCATGAGCAATCTTCTTCCTCCTCATACTTTTCCTCATTCCCTTCCTCCTCTAAGTCATGTACATTGTACACAATATGGTCCTGAAGCCTCTTCATGCTTGTCATCATCCTTCTCACCTTTGTAGGATTCTAGGCTATTTTTTTTCTTCTGATTCCATCCTCCTCTGCTACCTTTCTCTTATTCCTAAAATGGTGATTCTAGTATATGGGATTCTTCCTTCTCATCTTCATCAG
Source organism: Taxus chinensis (assembly GCA_019776745.2). Classification (NCBI taxonomy): domain Eukaryota; kingdom Viridiplantae; phylum Streptophyta; class Pinopsida; order Cupressales; family Taxaceae; genus Taxus; species Taxus chinensis. The sequence continues at coordinate 942,324,996 of CM034148.1, read as the reverse complement.
ATAGGTGACTCCTTCCTTAGCAACTCTTCTTTTACAGGGGGATCTTCTTCTCTGGTGCCTCTTCCTCAAGTGTATTTTCTTATTTCCTTCATGGGGGACTTCTTTCTCTGAGCATATGTGCTCATCTTTGCTCTTGAATCATGCATGCACCAACAGATTGCACTATGTTGTACACTTGGTGCCTTCCTCTCTAGTGCCTCCTCTCTCTCCCTTTTCCTTGGTGCAGCCTTCTTCCTTATGGTGGGGTCTTCCAGGATGGAGACATCATTCTCCACATAGGAACCTTTCTCATACTTAGGTCTAATGCATAGGTACACCCTTGTTGTGGTCCTTCCAGCAATTAGTAACATCACATGTTTTATCATATGCACCTCATGAGAGACATACTTCTCCACATAAGCACTCTTCTTAGGGTATACAAACTTTCTATGTAGCTCTGCGGTTGTCTTGGTCTACCTCATTGTGGTTGAACCTTAGTCTTTTAGCATCCTTAAAGTGATTGACCCCTTCTTGGAAATATTGAGTAATGAAAGAAAAGGGTAATTTACAACATGGGCTCTTGGTCCCATCTGACAAGGAGAACCTACTAATGTAGAAATGTTAGTATAGAACAAACTCAACTTCTCCTTGCACTAGCGCTGGTAATTGTTTAGGGTATTCTCCACTCAGCCTTGAACATGTCGTGCATTTGCTTTTACCATTTCTCCAGGTGCACCTTGTGGGTGGCCATCATGGTGTCACAAGTATATTTCTCAAATATCTTAAATGGGGAGGGGTTCTCATCTAGAAACTCCCATACAAATATTTCTAGCCCATCGGGCACTCAAATTTTTGAATAAACAATGGTAAGGAGGACATTAACAAACATGATCTTCTTCCTGTCACATGCGTGGAACTGATGATCTCCTCCGCTATGAAGGTGGATAGGTTATAGATAGTTCCCTCTGAAATTTTCTCAGCACAAATTAAAGTAGACCTTGTTGATCTGTGTCCACCTCTCCTATCCATTTAACTTGGTTACTAAACATGATACCATCCTCGTCACAGGGTTAAAAATCATAGAAATGTCAAATTACTGTGACCCATTTTTGTAGTCATAAGCCTCTAAAGTTTTCTTTATGGCCTCCTTATCCTCTAATTGATCATCAAATGAATCTCCTTCACAGGTAAGACTAGTAAATTTAGAAATCACTTGGGGAGTTATCCTCATCCTTCACCCCACAAAGTAGAAATGGTCTTCATGTACACATGAGAAAAGCTATCGGTACAAACCACTCAGGTTTACCAAAATAGGGAAACTCATACAACTAAAATAATCTGGAATTTCTCCATTTTCACCTTTACTTCATCATCATATATGGGAATTCCATCCGGTGTCTTGTTTCCTATAGGTCTCACCATCTCCAATGTAATTTCATTTTTTTGTGGTGCTCATTTGATGGTTGTAGTCTATTACATCTACTTTCCTCACATGGGACACCCACTCATTTCCTAGCAATACACTATCTGGGTATTGCATCTATGCATACCATTCCTTGTTAAAACTAATGGAAACAATTTGTTTCACTTTTCCCTTGCCCTTCTTTGGTGAAACGGTTGCCTTATTTGGTGTCATCATCTTGTTGAGTTACTTAAAAAAAACTCTTACTTTCTCTTCTTCCTCACTCTACTCAAATCTATGGCTTACCTTTGCGAAAGATCCCTTTACTCTTGTGCCCTAGCTGTAGAACCCTAACCTGGACAATCCTTCCACAAGACAATGTACTCTCATGAAATCTTATTTCCTATGCCTATGTACTTCCTTCCACTCTAGTTCAAAAATCATACTAGTTACGCACTCAGATTCTCACATTTTTTCCTTTGCACAAATCTTCTTTGAAGATGCCCTAGTTCATAAGAGCTCTTTGATATCATATTTACAAGGTCAAAAATAATGTGTCTGACCATCTACTTATAGTTTTCACTCATCTTCTACAATAAATGCTATGCCACCTACCAATGTACTTTTTCAATGAAGGAAACTTTTTCCACTAAAATCCAACCTTAAGCACTCTTACCCCCATGCACCCTATCCTACGTGAAAAAATATCTACAATCTTCTGGCACGTAAAAATCCTTACTGACTGAAGATCCTCATGCGGTGTGCACTTGCAGCGCCGAAGGCACCTCTTCTATCCTTAACCTTATTTTTTTCCCTTGCCTACCTCATGTTGTTCCTATGTGCTTCTTATCCTTTGTATGTGGTCTTTGAAAATTTATCCTAACACCAAATATCCTTATTTCCACCTTTTCTACATGTTTGCTCTTCCACAATACGCACCTTCAATCTGAGTCATCGAAACACAACCTCCACTATCATCTTCCATTTTACTTCGTATTACTCAACCCAACACAAAAGATAGATGCACGACCCTATGTGCATACACAACCTTTTGAAAATAATAAGTGACTATTAGCACACAAGGGTGTGTAAAACAACACAAAGGAATGGAACAAACAAATAGAAAGGGAAACACAAGGAAAAGAAACACATTAAGGGAATCGTAAGCTAAATGGAAATAATATCTTATTTATAAACACAAGGAAGACTTATTTATGGTAGGGCTTTATCTTACTCCCATTAAAATGTCCTGGTAATCATGTTCCATCCAACACTTGTAATTGGAAAGTGCTTGAATCAAGGATGTATGAGATGATATATGGCCATAACCAATGGAATTTTAGTTTCCCAGGATGGTGTAGAAATTTGGAGTCATAAAACAAGATCATCTTCCCAACCTTGAATTATTTGTTTTTAATATGGCAATCATACCATGCTTTTTCATTCCTTTTCAATATTTTGACTCCACCTAGCAAGTGATGACCTTTTCATCCAACTACATTAATTTCTCCATGCGCTCCTCTAGTGCTTGTTCATCAACTAATCCTCTTGTGTGTGTAATTCTCAGTGATGGTAGCATAAATTCAAATAGCAAAATAGCCTCATCACCAAACACCAATTGAAATGGTGTGGCCTTGTTCAATCTCTTCTAGGTTGTCATGTATGCCCATAGAATAGATGATACCTTGTCATCCTAATATTTTCTTCTCACATCACAAATTTTAGTTAACATGTGACTCATAATTTTGTTAAACACCTCAGTAGATCCATTAGATTATGGGTGATAAGGGGTGGTCTTATGATGAGCCACCATGAACTCTTCCAATAAAATTTTGATTGTTTCATTCAAAAAATGTGCACCCCTATCACTATTCAATCTTAAAGACATCCATACATACTGGTAATGTTTTCCCACAAAAATATAGCAATTATCGCTAATGTAAAATCCCTTGTAGGTGCTACCTTTGCCCACCTTGTTAAGTAAACAATGCAAATAATGATATAGCGTGAACCATTCCTTTGAGTGGTAGGTGAAATTGGTCCCCAAAAAATCAATACCCCCACTTTTCAAATGGTTTTACATTGGTTATAGGTCTCAAGGGAATCTCATATCTTTTTCATGATTTTCCAAGGCACTAACAATGGTCACATTCCTTGCAAAATTAAATAAAATCTTGGTATATGCTTTCCCACCAAATCCTTGTGAGTAGAATCTTCTACATGGTGGTATTCCCTACATAGTGACCTCCTACAATCCCACCATGTGCTTCATCCATGATTACAATGAGCTCATGTTCCAACACACATTGGCATAAAACCCCATCGTGGTCTGGTTTGTATAAGTCTCCATTGATTAACATGTAAGGTGCGACGCATATGGCTAACTATTTTCTTTCCAAAGTCTTCATTCCTTCCGATGCCACACCTCATGTTTTGAGAAACACAACAATATATTCTAAGTCAGAGGGAACGTGCCACAACTTAAATAGTTACACATCCTGCATAGCATCTTCAATGCTTTACGTGTCCTCCCTTAAGTCAATCCTTGAAAAATGGTCAGTCCCTGAGTTATTCTTTCTTGGTTACACAAAAACTATAAAATCAAAATATGAAACAACAAGACCCACCAGCATATGCACCCTAGAAAAATGGGCTTGTTCACCAAGTACTTCAATGCTAAGTGGTCTATATAGAATATGAAAGGTGTTGCTAGTAGATACTTCCTAAACTTATGTAGCATGTAGATCATTGATAATGCTTCACACTTAGTAGTAGTATATTTTATCTCTACTGGGGTAAACTTCCTACTTGGAAAGTAAAGGGGGTGATCAGCAATCCCCTCACTAGGTTGTACTAGCACTACTCCAATGGTTGTCCCCTGAGGCATCAACATGCACATAGAAAGGTTTATCCCAAGAAGGAAAGTGAAATATGGGTGTAGTGATGAGCTTATGCTTAAATGTATCAAATTTCATCTATTGTGCCTCTCCCCAGTGAAAGGCACTCTTATTACTTTAGTAAATTCTCTAATGGCATGGTGATCTTGGCATACCCCTTGATAAAATTTTGGTAATATCCTGTATGCCTAAGGAATCCATGCACTGTGATCTGGGTGGTAGGCTCCTCCAATCACACAATAATGAAAAATTTTGTGGGATCTAATAGAAATCCTTCCTTACATATGATGTTCCCTAACAGGGTTCCAAATGGAGTAGTAAAGATACACTTCTTGATACCGAGGGATATGTACAACTGCTTGACACCTCTAAAACATTAACCATACATTGTCACAATGGTCTTTCACTAGTCCATACAATCATCTAGCCATTATGGTATACCTTAAGAAAATTGTGGATGAAGTATTGAAATACCTGCACAAAAATGAGTGAAAACATAGCAGGAACATACTTCAGTCCAAAACACATGACGGTATATGAAACAATTTCCCTTTGAGTGGCCAAAGTTGTCTTTTCTTGGTATTCTTTAGCAATTCTAACTTGATGATATCCTGAGAATCCATCCATGAAGGAATAGATCTCCTACCCAACTAATCCTAGGATTTCTTCAGTGAATGGGGTTGGAAAAGGGTCAATGACACATATTGCATTAAGGTCTATGTATTTAACATAGATCCTTATACTTCCAACCTTTTTAATACTGATGACCATGGTGCTTACCCATTTTGATTCATCCAAATCTTCAATGATGCATGAAGTGATCATTTTTTATATCTCCTCCTTAACCTTGACACACATATTCAAATTCATTCGATAAGGCCTCTTCCAAATCAGGAACACACCCTCCTTTAACTTGATTTTCATTTCTCACAAGGAGTGGTGAATGCCTTTAAGCTCATGGTATCCATGTGGAAATAGGTCCTGAAACTTGCATAGTAGATCAATGATCTTCAAAACCTCCTTCTTTGACCAATAGTCTAGAATAGTGATCTCCTTAGGTTTTGTTTCTAAACTGATGTTAACCTTATTTGTTTTCACGGGTTCATGGTAGGTGTGTCCTTTCTCATCAGCACTATCAATAACTTCTTATGTACCTTTAGCATGGTTAACATCCAAAATATACATTTCTTCACTATGTATCACATTAACCATCTTTCTCTTGTCTTTCTCCATGCATGCATGCTCAACCTGCACCTCTTCCGACTCTTCTTCATCAGAGTGTGGTTTTAAGCCAGGTTCACCCAATAACTCCAATATTCTATCTTCTACCATGGCACTATCTCCCATCGTAAGGTGTTTGACAACCTTCAATACTTATCCGCCAATGGTTTAGTACTCCGATATTAGAAAGCTTGAAGGAGGTTGGTCGTCAACTACTGCCAATTTCCTATCTGACGACACATTTCTAAGTGAATATACCATACGTGCACACAACCTTGTAAGGTGGAATAGAACTTATGCACCCATAAAGAAGGTGGCAAGGCCTCCGCGCCTTCCATCCATGTTTTCTCACATGCTTGGACATGAAATGAGGTGGGTTCCTTCCCATGGTAGTCTCGTATTGCAGTGGGTGCATTGCTTTGGGAAAACCTAACAATGAAGGTGATTCTTACTTTTTGCCACTCTATAATGCTATCAAAATATGTCACCCACCAACGTGTTACGGTCCTAAGCAAGTTATAGTTGAGCATCCCTCTTCTTTCAATCTCATTTTTCTGTCTGACGGTGCATTTCTGAGTGAATAAACCATGCGCACATAACCTTGTAAGGTGGAATACACGTTATGTACCCATAAAGAAGGTGGAAATTCCTTCACGCCTTTCATCCATGCTTTCTCACATGCTTGGATGTGAAACGAGGTGAGTTCCTTCCCATGGTAGTCTCGTATTGCAATGGGTGATGTTTCACCTTTTTCTTAGATTGTTTATTTGAATTGTTGATGAAACAGATAGGGTAACGGGCGTAGGAGGAATACCTATTCAAATGTTGGTTGATGGGTTGTTACGCGTGTATGACTTCTAAATCCATAGCTGACCATGAGAGCTTCCTTTTGTCTAGGAGGAACTACCTGTAATAAAAGCAAGACCACCAGAAAGAATTAAACAATATGGGTAGTGAACTGCCTAGCGTGAGCTAGATCCGGGAAGCATGGTACTTCCTAGATGGTTGTCAGTCCACTGTTTCAAACAAATTAATGTTGTAAACAAAGTAAATCCTATTATTATTTTTAAAATGATTTAGGTATCTCACTTAAAAACATAATAAGAAAACAGATCTAATCTAACAGGCTAAGCTAGAATAGAATCCAAAGGTCAAATGGTTAGTTTTGGGTTCTCTGCAGGTCTAATAAAGGTCTCGGGTAGGTCACAGGTGAGTGAGGGTGAGGTAAAATTAGGTGGGTAGGTCTTTGTTTAAGGCTATGTGGGAAAACACAGAGACTAGTGTCGGTCAGGGGTGACCGATGACGGTTAGGTATAACCGGTGCCAGTTACTATGAGATCTGGAAATGTCACAGAACGGGGTTTTGGTCTCCTTTGTGATTGTAAAAAGGATTTGGTTGGTCAAGACAAGGTATTGGGTGACTAGAATAGGTTTTTGAGAGGTTTTGATGGGTCTATGGAGGTGAAAATGTTGGGTAAGGTCAATAGGGAGCAAGATAAACAATGGATGATAAAATAATGATGAAATGAAATAACTAGGAAAGTGTGATGTTGTACTTACTTGGATTTCATTCCTGAAGGTCTGTGTATGAAGGATGGAGGTGCTAATGATGGGTTTGAAAGCTGCAAGTGATAACCAACTGAAGAAAAGCTTCTACATGGGTTGCATGCACACTCCTCTTTGCTTAGATAGATCATAACATGGCTGGGATGGCTATGTAGGAGAAGATCCTCAATCTCCTTCCTTGGATGTGAATTCTTGCTGGAATTGGCTCTTTGAAGATGCGTTATCTCTCTGAGATTTGTTCTTGTTCATCAAATTTCTTGCTTCCAACTTTCAAGTTCCAAGTTCCAACCTTGAGAATAAGGTTGTTTTGGGTTAAAAGGGGTAACCGACGGTGGTCTAGCTTAACTTGCGATGGTTAGGGGTAACCGATGTCGATGAAGGCGGGATTTCCTAGGTTTACTAAACTTAGGGAGATCCTCCTAATTTCCTCAGATCTCATGTCGTTATCCCACGGATTAGACTCGGACCCTCTTGTGAGCATGCAGGAATGTGGCTAGAGGGAATGTAGGCATTGATTTTAAGGGTTTGGGTAAGTCTTAGTTAGGTATGGTAACTTGCTAAGAATAGTTCTTGGGTTGAGTTAGCTTGGTGAGGTGTCTAAGTGAACTATATGTGTAGATATTATTTAAATAAGATATTTAAATAATAAATATAGTGAGGATAAAGTATTAATTTAATTTAATTAATATTAGTGGGGTGAAGGGGTCATGGCTAGGTAAATGTAATAACGGGGGGCTTATATGTCGAGGGACGAAGGGGGAGTGTGACCTAATTTTAGTGTCTACATTTTTTCCCCTTTTTTTACATAGCTTGTATTGGTAAGTGATGCTAACAAAAATAATATGTGGTTGCCTCATGTGAGGGTGAAGGTGATCCCCCTCAAACCAGGAACTGACGAGGCAACAGGTTGAAGCGGTGAGTGGTTTGATAAAAGGTAAATGTGAGGAAAAGGCAAGTGGGTGTAGGGGAAAAGGGTGAAAGGTCTACTCGGGAAATATAGGTAATGGGTCAGAGTCACAGGTAACAATAGTCAAACACACGCACACGTAGAAACTACAGCATGCTAACGGACTGAAGAGCAGGAAAACTCTACATCGTCTAAGGTCGATAGGTTTATCCAAGCAAGGGTGAAGTGAATCCGGTATCCAAGGTATAGGATAAGGTTAGGAAACACAACATAGGTTAGGTGCAGGAATGTTTAGGTATGTTCTGGTACACCAAAGGTAGGGTCAGCATAGACTTCATGGCAAAAGGCAAGGTAAGGGCACGAGGTCAAACAACACGGGTAACGGTGCCGCAAGGTATAACGAGCACATTGGTTCAAAGGTCACAAATAGTTTTTCGGGTCTAGGTAGATAAGTCACATCACAGGTAAGGCCGAGGCAGGGGTAAAATAATGAGGCTTCAACAGTGGATGAGGTGAGGTTGAAGAAGGTGGAGGGCCAGAGGTTAAGGTAGAGTGGTCCAGGTAGGTGTAGGGGAGGTAAAAGAAAGGGGAGGTAAGGAAGATTAGGTAAATGTGAGGGAAATGACTAGGTAGGGTAACCGACATCGGTTGGTATGAACTGATGACGGTGTAGGGGAACCGATGACAGTTAGCTAGGGCATCAGACCGAGATTGGTCAAGGGTTAACCAACGTCGATTGAGTCGGATAGGTTATAAAAAGCAAAAAACCTGCATTTGTAAAATTCATTTGTGCATTGTGAAAAGGAGAAAAGGACAAGAAGAGAGAAAAGATGAAGAGGACGAAAGAGAATGTCAGAGAGCTTGGTTAGCGAGCCACATAGGTGAGATTGATTAGGTGAGAGGTGGGGCCGCGAGATTGGATCGAGTGATGTGATTGGTTGGGAGAGGGAGAGGTCATTTGAGGATGGTAGAGGCTGGAGAAGGATTGGGAGGAGCGGTGTGGAGGCCGAAGGTTCCACCACGAAGGTGGCAGTGGGATGTGGTAAGTGCCAAACCTTGGTTATTGATTGTTGAGTGAAATTGGTTAAAATATAAAAAATGTTAAAAATGGGGGTTGGGGGGGAAGAAATTTGAAAATAAGGGGAAAAAAGGGGGGGAAATGGGAATGGGGAAGGGTAGGGTGTAGAGTAAAAGGGTAATATAGGAATAATTAGGGGTGTAAGGAGGGGTTTAAGTGGGTATGTGGTGGGTTTAGGTCTAATAGGTGTGGGTAGATGATAGTGAAAATGTTGCAGGTGAGGGTGATTATGGTGAAAGGGGAGGATGACCCCCAAAGGTAAGTGTCGAGGACAGCCATAAGGCTGAGTTAAATATTGATGAAACTAACATCACTTGGGATCAATTTAAAGGTTATTTTAGGAAATGTTGGCTGCCACAACTTTATTATGATTAGAAAATGACAGAATTTCAAAACTTAGCACAAGGAAAGCTAACTGTAACTGAGTATTGGGAGTGGTTTACGAAACTCCTCAAATATGTACCTCAGTATCAAACTGATGAGAAGTTCAAGATAAGAAAATTCATCATGGGATTGAATCTCATTATTGGGGGAGAGGTTGATGTTCACAGCCCAACCACTATGGAAGGGGTTGTTGAGAAAGCCATAAGGTAGGAACAAAAAATAAAAGCTATTTCTGCTCATAAAGAGGAAGTGCAGAAGAAAATTCCAAACTCTTCTTCAGCTTCTCTTACACCTAAGAAGGGACCATGGAAAAAGTTTGGTAACAAAAATAAGTTTTCAGCTGATAATAATAAGAAAACAGCAATGAACAAGCCTGCTGGAAATGCAAGGAATAATTTTGCCTAGAATAATAATAACCAGGTAGAAGTCCTATGGAGGCCAAGATGATAATTTTAAGGCTGGAAATAAATCTAAGCCTAAAAAGGGACCTATAAGAGGCTATTATAACTGTGGCAAAGACCATTACGCAAATCAATGTCCTTTGAAGAAGGATGATCGTAATCAGCAGCACAAGATACATGCTGCAGTAGCTGACAAACAAGTTGAAAAATAAGCTACACCCATTGAAGTTCCTGGTAAGTTATTTGACATAGCTGTAACTATTCTTTTTGATACAGGAGCTACTGAATGTTTCATTTCTAGTAAATTTGCTTTGAAACTTAAAAGAAAAGCTAGAAAAATGAATAAATCGTGCACTGTACATTATGGTAATAATTCTGTCCATACAGTTAGTATGTGTCTTTTTGGGGCAATCCTTGACTTACCTAGCTTTTCCACTGAAGTTGATCTCTATGTTGCACCTTTGGGATGTTATGATATAGTCATAGGTGTTAATTGGTTAGTTGTGCATAAAGCAAAAGTGGATTGTTTTGAAAAACATATTAGTTGTTTGGATGATCTGCAGAAAACATCAGGGATTCAAGGTGTAAAATGAGAAATTTCAGTTAGGAAATTTTTGTCTATGCAACTTAAAAAGGCCAAAAATAAAGGTTGTACCTTGTATGCAGTAAAAATATCAGAATCTGCAGTAGAAAACATCGATTTCATGGAACGTTACCCGTTGTTGCAGAATTTCAATGACGTATTTCCAGAAGAATTACCAGGTTTGCCACCCAAAAGGGAGTTTGACTTCACCATTGAAATCAAACTGGGTACGGAACCTATTTCTAAAGAACCTTATTGAATGACTACCATATAGTTAGTTAAGCTTAAGGCTCAGTTGCAAGAACTTTTGTCTAAAGGTTTGATTAGACCAAGTGTTTCACCTTGGGGAGCACCAATGATATTTGTGAAAAAGAAAGATGGAACACTTAGATTGTGTATTGATTATAGGATGTTAAACAAAGCAACAATCAAAAATAGATACCCACTTCCTAGGATTGATGATCTATTTGATCATATGCGAGGAGAAACGGTATATTGCAAGATAGATCTTTGATCTAGATATCATCAATTAAGAATTAAGGATGAAGATATTCATAAAACAGCTTTCAGGACAAGGTATGGACATTATGAATTCACGGTTTTACCCTTTGGATTAACTAATGCACCTGCAGCTTTTATGAATTTAATGAAAAATATCTTTCAAGAATACCTGGACAAGTTTGTGCTTGTATTCTTGGATGACATTCTCATATATTCTAAAAGTGTTGAGGAGCATAAAGAGCACTTGAAAATAGTTTTGGGAATTCTGAGAAAGATGCGGTTATATGTAAGTTATCTAAATGTTCTTTCTTTGATACTGAAGTTCATTATTTGGGTCATGTTATAAGTAAAAATGTGATTGTTTTAGATCCTTCTAAAATAGTAGCTATAACCGAGTGGCCTGCACCAAAGAATGTATATGAAGTAAGAAGCTTCATGGGCCTTGCTAGCTATTATAGAAAATTCGTTAAGGATTTTTCTAAGGTGGCTGCACCAATAACTTCATTGCAGAAAAAGGATAAGAAATTTGTTTGAAATGATAAATGTGAATTTGCTTTTAAAATTTGAAAATTCAGCTGACTTCAGCACCTATTTTAGCTGTACCTAATCCTAATGGAGACTTTACTGTTGTAACGGATGCATTTGGGGAAGGCCTTGGAGGTATTTTGTTACAAAATGATCATGTCATAGCATATGAAAGTAGAAAAATTAAGTTCCATGAGTTGATTTATGCTCCACATGATTTAGAGCTTACTGTCATAGTTCATGCACTTCAAGTTTAGAGGCATTATTTACTTAGTAAACCATTTGAGTTGAAAACTGATCATCTTGGGCTGAAGTACATTTTCACTCAGCCAAATCTGAATGCAAGACAGCGAAGCGTGGTTAGATTTTTTGTCTCAATATGATTTTGATATAAGTTACATCAAAGGAAAAGAGAATAGAGTAGCTGATGCTCTAAGTCATAGGAAGCACATTTCTGCTCTTATAACATTAAGAACTCAGTTTAAAGATGAAGTAAAAAGTGCAATGGAATCTGATTCGTACTTTCAATAAGTAAAAATAGCACTTGCTGCAGATCCAAAAGATGAAAGGTATAAAGGTTTTCATTTTGATAATGAAGGAATCTTACGTTATGAAAACAAAGTATACATACCTTTGCTTAATGATTTGAGAAAGAAATTGTTAGCTGAATTTCACAATTCACCCTTTTCTGGACACCCAGGTATTACTAGAATGCTTGTTGATATAAAACAACAATATTTCTGGAAGGGAATGAAAAAAGATGTTAATTTTGTGACTCGTTGTCTTGAATGTCAATGTGTGAAAGTGGAACATATGCACCCGGGTGGTTTATTATATCCCCATAGCATACCACAGTACAAAAGACAAGTAATAAGCATGGATTTCGTGTAAGGGATGCCTATGTCAAGAAATAAACATGATGTTATTTTAGTAGTTATTGATAAACTAACGAAAGTAGCTCATTTTATTGCTGGAAATTTAAAGGATGATTCTCCTATTTTAGCTAAAAGATTTGTACACGAAATTTTCAGATTACATGGAGTACCTGAATTAATTATATCTGATAGAGACCCTAGAATGACGTTAAGAATTTGGCAAACACTTAATGTAGCTCTTGGAACTAAACTGAACTTCAGTTCTGTGTATCATCTAGAAACGGATGGACAAAGTGAAAGAGTAAATCAAGTTTTGGAAGATATGTTACGGATGTATTGTATGGATCAGCAGTATAAGTGGGAGGAGTATCTCCCATTAGTTGAATTTGCATACAATAATACATACCATGCTTCTCTTAAGATGGCACCGTTTGAGGCACTTTATGGAAGAAAATGTAGAACCCTGATTAGTTGGGATAGCATTGAGGACAGAGAAGTAATTGGACCTGAAATCCTTATGGAAATGGAACAACAAGTTAAAATGATTCATGAACACTTGAAAGAAGCAACAGATAAGCAAAAGAGTTACGCTGATTTAAAGCGGGTTGACTAGAAATTTGAACTTGGTGAGAAGGTTTTTCTTCGTGTTAAGCCAAGAAATAGTTGTATAACTTTTAGCAAGGCTGCCAAGTTATCACCTCGTTATGTGGGACCTTTTGAAATTGTTGAAGTAATCAACCCCGTAGCTTATCGATTAGCATTACCCCCTACTTTGTCACGAATGCATGATATTTTCCATATTTCTTTGCTTAAGAAATACATTTCAGATTTGTCACATGTGTTAAATTGGAATTCCTTGCAGGTCCAAGACCCAGGAATAATCGTGGTTAAACCCACTCGAGTGCTGGAAACTCACCAGTTGCATTTGAGAAAATCATGAAATAAGACAATGTAAGGTCCAGTGGGACCAGTTTAATGAAGAAAGTGCAACTTGGGAAAAATTGGAAGATAAGAAAACTACTTTTCCTTTTCTTTTTGAACAGAATTGAATCTGTTGACTGATAAAAAAATCTATCATTTTATCTTTACATGACATTAAGAAAGCTAGTTTTGGGCAAACATTTATTCAATTTGAGTAGACAGTTATATAATACTAATTTCTGGAACTATAAAATTTGAAGTATATGGTTTTGAATAAGTAAGTGAATGAATTGACAGTCCTTAATATAATTAAAGGGATGTAGTCATCAGGACTATGATTCTTTTAGGAGGGAAGCATGTAACACCCTTAACTGTTGTTATTTTCCTCCTTTGTATTCAAGTGTTGTTATGTGATTTTCCTTATGAGGATATGTCCTTTTGATTATGGGAAATCATGCTTGATATGGTTATGTCTTTTCTACTCTTGAGATCTTTGATTGAACTGGAATATGCCTGGATTCATTTTCTTTCATTTCTCGTGGATGAGTGCAATCTGATTTCAGGAGGATTATAAGCTTATCTATCTCTATGACTCATCCTTGGATCAATTACAGTGATCCAAGGAATGTTTTAAATATATTCAGGATGAATAACCATGAATTGGCATTCTATGAATTATTAGTTCTAGACTGAACTTAGAATATATATATGTTCTTTAATTCTCCTTCATATGAAAATATTTCCATTCTGTGGAAAGTTTCATTGGATTCTGGAAATTGATCCCGGTAGGTCATTACAGTCGTAATTTGGTTGTTCAGCCATTTATGGCATTGGAGAGAACCTGGACCTTAAGCCAGGTAAGATATGTGAGTTTTCCTATCTAAGCTTTTATACTTAATGCGAATTCAGAATCCATCCTAAAACGTCTTAGTATGATTGATTTGTCGAAATGTGATTTCAATCTAACCTAAGCTTGATTCGAACAAAATCTGGAAAGGGATTACCAGACATTAATCTAAACTAGAACCTATTACTACAGGGTTATGATCAATCTAACCTAGTTCCTAAACTATGTATTTTTGGATATTACCTAAGGGTTTATCTAACCTATTGCTAAGGTAAGTGACTAGTGTTATATCCTAAGGTGTTAAATTTAAATTACCTAAGATCTAACCTAAGTCATTAACCTATCCTAAACTAATTGCTATGAATGGGAACCTAAGGGTTGCAAGTGTTGGGTGATGGTTTCTATGGCATTTAAGATGGTGATAAGGTTGTAAGGACATTGGGTACTGCCAACTTTGGTGGAGGTTAATTTGGCTAGCAGAGGCCTAGGTGGCAGTACCTCTAGAAATGGAAACACTTGTTTATTTTGATTTAGAACTTGCCAGATTTGGCGGGCAGTGGCAAGGAAGATTGGGTAGGAGATATGGAATTAATGCAATTAATGTGCATGGTTTCATGAGCCCGGATCACTTTGGGAGGCATGCAAGTGGATTTTTGTTTGGTTGTTTCATTTTTTATGCACTCTGTTTTTCTCTCTGCATGCACACTAGTCTTTCAAACCAGCAGTTTATACTTCATTGCATGGCTATTTTGAGGGTTTCAAATCTATTTCTGTTTCATGGAGAATATATGAGGCATGGTGGAAGTAGTATTTTGTTGTTTGACCTTTTTTGGAGAAGAAGAGAAAGAGCGGGCTCAGCCAGAGGTCTTCTTCGATTTTACAGCGACACTATCAGGCATGATAGGCCCTAACTGCTAAAATCTTTGCTTTCCTCTAAGTGTTTTATTAAAAGAACTCTGTTCTGATGAGCCTTGTGTATTTATGCTTGTCTGGTAAAAAAAATGATTTTATGGGTTTTGTGTAAACTTGTGTTTCTAGGTTGAATTGGGAGTTTGCTTGATTCTTTTGGAACTTGTTTGCATTACTTTTCTTTCGCAGTGGATTTGTGAACATATGAGCAATACTGGTAACTTTATAGGGCTCTCAGTGGTTGAAATTGTTTATTGATTTCGACTTCTTTAGAAGTCTTTATTGTTGCAATAGATCCACCTGTATTCGTTAAGTTTGGAGTTGCAAACTGTTGTGATTTTTAACCTCTGGAAACACTTAAACTAGGTTGAATCTCATTAGTTAAAAACTTGTTTCGGTGGACGGAACAGTGTTGTTTTTATGTTTACTTGCTTATGATATTCACATTTTATCTCGTGGTTATTTGGTCTATGAATAACTTTGTGGATGGTTTGTTTGGTATCACCCTGTGAAACTTTGACTGTTATAAAGTTACGTATTTTGGAAACATTATATATGGCTTAGTCTGCACTTCTCTTGTGAAAAGGGATTGACTATTTTTTTTAAGTTCGTGAGGCACTGTGGATAAGTCAGTATATGGTTAGTTGCTTTATTCTTGCATGAAACCTTGAATGTTAGTAACACTGGCATGCACAGGAGGAATAGTATATGGATGAGTTTGTGTTCTACCTCCGAAATCTTGGTTGTTTTTGGAAAAGTATTAAAAGAAAATTGTGTCTATTATTTTGGCAAACAAGACTGTAACTTGTAGTCTTTTTGACATGGCTTGTGAAATCTAGTTCTTATGACCATGTTAACGGTGGTGGAAACTCTTTTCGAACCCGACTTAAAAGTTGACAAGTTTTAACGATGTCCAGTTTAATACATTTTTTTATGAAGTTAGAAATAGGGTTGAAATGTTTTTGATGCAAATGGAAGACCTACTTTTATTCTGGACTGTTAATGTGTAATTCATTACAATGGTTTGAATATTATGGATTTTGGGTATTTTTGAAATTATGATTCGAATACGGTAAATCAATATTGTATATTCAATTTGTCTTTAGTGTTTCATATTAAAATAGCAACCGAACGATGTATCGGTTCAACTAATTCAGTCTCTGATTACTTTGTAATTAAGGGAAACATGAAGTTACCCTAACTTGATTTTTAAACTCGAATGGTTTGAGTATTTGAGGAAATGTAGTCTATTTCATTTGGATCAGGATTATATTTTGAGTCTTGATCGGTTCGTAACGATTTATGTTAAATATTGATCTTGACTTTTATTGGATGCACAGTTTGTAGATCCTGTAGGGATGTAATGGTAAACCAATGAGATGGATCTACCTTGCCCGAACTATTGGGTGAACTTAAGTGCTATAACTACTCAGCTTCTCATTCCTTGTTGGTCTAATGAATGTTTATTATGTCTTGGAAGCTTGATTTCATTCTAAACTTGATTGCAATAGTGTTTTGATCGTCACAGTTTCTCTCGGAGATAAAAGGGAAAGAAGTAAAAGGGTTTAAAAAGGAAGTCTGTTATTTTAATACTCTTTTCCTTGAATGGTTATTGTGCTCATTCCTTAGAACTTTGTAATGAACTCAAACTGTATGGTTATGAGAAGGCAGAACTATCTTAATAATTGAAAGAAATAATTGGGATGGGGGATCCTAATCTGGTAAGACTCCTTTCGTCTTATAGCTGGGATAAGGTCTTTGTTTTAAACCTCCTGATTGTTATTCTTATTGTAAAAAGGAAATCAGTGTTTATTTGTCTTGTATACTTTTCATTGATTGAAAATTAAGAAGACTAAGGTAGAAGATAGGTTGGCAGAAGAAATTGAAGGTGGCAGTTAATCCATCACTTCTGTTTGAATTTCTTTTGTATGATCCTGTTTTGGATGAATACCTTAAATGGTTTAGTTTTTAAATAGAAGATATTTTAAGAATCTGTTTAAATCATGATATAAACTGTTTCAACTTTTCAGATGGATATGTACTTGGTAAATGGAATGTTTCTTCCTTCCTTACATAAAAGTGAGATGAATCATCCGAAAAAGGATTATGTTGAAATTACTTCTGTAACTTAGGTTATGATATGAGTGGTATTATAATTGTTAGGAAGAAAAATCAATGTTATATTATGTTATTGATCATGAATGTAATTGCTGGAATCAATTATACTTTAACATTTTAGGGCAAGTAATATAGAATATATCCTGTCCACTTTGTTTAAACAGTGTACTATGACTCTTCTTATATTGATATTACTTAAAGCTTAGAGAGTATGAAGTAATTGTTGTCATTATAACAAGGTTGTTTTATTGAAACAATTAGTGGAATGCACTTGTTTTAAGGATTAGTGCTTATCATGCTCAGTTCATTGAACTGACCCGTGCTAGCAATTTTTGCAGATGGACTTCGTAAGTGGTAAAAGAAGGCAAAAACTTAAATGATGCATTGACTGCTCTAAGTTGATTCTAGTGAAGAATTCTGATTTGATTTCTGAATTGTATTGTAAAAAGAAAATTTTGTCTCCTTTGAATGAAGACTGATGTCTTAAAGCATGCCTAAAAAGCATAAGTTGTAATTGCATAAGTTTGGAAATGAATTGAAGAGTGAGAATTTACTTATATAGATTGTGTAAATTATCTTGTTGAGGATAATCTTCTTGTTATCTATATGATTGGATGTGTATTCTTAAAGAGTGATTTAAAAAGGGAACTTAGATAAATTCCCTAAGAAAATTGAAATTAAATAGGTGGCTGAATACAACATTCTTATCTAAGTTTTTCATTATATCTTGTGATGTGAAATAAAACTATAATAAAGATTATTGTAACTTTAAATGACATGGTAGGGTGTGGCAAGCCCTAAAAATGCAACTATGAAGAGGAAGACCCTTCCTCTCTAGTAAGGCACTAAATAAAAAAGGAAGATATGATTGTGAATCATTAAGACTTAATTACAATAAGTCTGATATGTTTTAGCCTAATGGGTTGTTACACTTCCTTAAATGGTTAAGTTATTTAATTTAAGGGAATATAAGTTGTTGCTGTCCTGCTCTCGGGTAACGAGATGATAGGTCAAAACTATCAATTTAGGAAGCAATCCTAAGTTAATTAATTTCTTGAATTAAATGAATCTCAACTTTAAAAAGGCAACTTAAAGGAATGTTGGACTCAGGGTTTGGTGGGTTGCCGATATAGGTAGTCTTTAAACCCAAATTTAACTTAACGTAAGTAAACTCTTGGAGGTATGTACATCTTTACAAGGCTGTGCCGTAGGATGTTGACACACATCAACTATAAGGTTGTACCTTCGAGAAGATTAGGATCTTCTCGAGGATACAACAGTGCAGATGACATGTGGCAACACCCTTCTACATTGATCATTGAGATCTACACACTTTTGAACTTGTTCAAGATTCCTCTCCATGACTGGTTAGTACCATAATCAGGATATGAAGTAGCCCTTTAGGACTCAGGGTACCTTGGCACACGGGGTTAACCTAGGTTGACCCAGTATGCCAATTTACCCTAAGTTTTCAAGAGCCTCGTCATATCATGACCTATGTTATTAACCTGAGCAAGAGTTAAACCTTGGGCAAGGGGAATGACAGAAGTTAGTGTAAGACATTCAAGAAAAAAATGGAGTGGGGTGAAGGACGTATTTCGGATTGACGAGTATGTCATCAAGGAATAAGTAATATGAACAGTATGTTATAAATCTTTAGCCAAAGTATCGCAAGCTGCTGATTGTGTTGTCCTATGTCACTAGTCTAAGGTTCGTGATGCAAATAAATATTGGTAACAAGTATTCAATTAGGTTCCTTGGAGAGGTCACTCAGAACCCAGTATAGGGTGAGAGAACCAAGAATATGAAGTATTTAGTAGAATACTCCAAACTCAGTGTTACACATGAATGGATCAGTAGTTAACCGAGTCATGGAATGAATAGATTGGTTGTACACCGAGTCATTATAGCTACATATGGTTATCTATTATAAGAATGATTTTTATGAAATGTGAGTTCTAAATTAAATATTTACAACAGAGAACATTACTTATGCAAAAAAAAATTCCTTGTTTCTAAAGTCTTAAAATGGGAATGTTACACCAAGCCAATTAGGAGTGAATTTTCCCCGTTTACTTTTTTCTGCTTTGGTTACGTGTTGATTTTCTTTCAAAATAAGGTCAGCAACTTGGAAGGTTCATTCATGAACACATTTTTCATAAGCACATTTGATACATTGTTGATAAACTTGAAGGTGATCTAGAGCATTAAGATGGCATTCGTCTAGTAACTCTAGTTGTGCTAAGTGGTCCTGACGAAAGTCATCATCAGTAAGCATGTCATGGAGAGAAATGTGAAGTGAGGGGATCTAGACTTCGAGAGGTAGAACAGCCTCTATTTCGTAGACCAGCGAATAGGGTGTGGCCGCAATGGAAGTGCGAATACTAGTGCGGTATGCCCATAGAGCAAAAGGAATGTGTGTATGCCAATCCTTCCCAGTATCGTCAACCACTTTTAGGAGAATTTTATTGAAGGTTTTGTTAGTGGATTTGGCTTGGCCATTGGTTTTTGGGTAATAAGGTGAGGAGAAATTAAGTTGAATGCCGAAGACGTCACAAATTTTTTGCAGTGTTTTGTTTTTGAATTGTTTTCCATTGTCATTGATGAGGCGATGAGGGACACCAAAGCGACAAATGATGTGATGGCTAATAAACTCACATATTTTCTTGGCTTTCGTGGAGATGAGTGGTATGGCTTCCACCCATTTTGTGTAGTATTTGGTAGCGGTTATGATCCATTGATGGCATTGGGAAGAATGAGGATTGATTTCTCTGACAAGATCCAAACCTCATTGAGAGAAGGGCCAAAGGTCATGAGCGACCTATAAGGCATAACTGGGTGTATGATGAAGGTTGGAATGTTGTTGAAATTTCACATAACATTTGACATAGTCACAACAATCATGGTTAAGGGTCGGCCAATAGTAGCCTAGACGAAGAATACACTTAGCAACAATAAGGCCACTAAAGTGACCTCAACATATGCCATCACGAACCTCTTTAATGGTATAAGGAATTTTAGAACTTGTGAGGCATCGTAAGAGAATACCATCAAAGACGTGCTTATAGAGGATTCCCCCTGGGATAATGAAATGGGAGACCTTTTTAAGGAAGGCACGTTGTCTGTTATGGGTGAGATCAGGAGGTAATATGGAGAGGGAAAGGTAGTCGGAGTATTGTTTATACCAAAGGTCACTCGGGTCAAGGGTGTCGGTTCCGATTGAGTAAACATCGTGAGGTAAATAAGAAGGTGAATTGAGGTGTTGTACAGTGACAAATATTTTGGAGTTGACAGGGGAAGCGGGTATTTGGGAAGCTAAGCAGGCCATGGTATCTATAAATTTGTTGGTTGAATATGGGATGGTTTGAAGGGTGTAACGATCAAAGGTGGTCAAAAGTATGTCTACATGATGTTTATACTTTTGAAGTATCTTGTTACGACATTGGTACATACCATTGACTTAGTTTAGGACCAATTTTGAATCACCAAAGATGTGGATTGATTTGACATCTAAGGCATAGGTGGTCTAGAGACCTAGTACGAGCGCTTCGTACTTAGAAATATTGTTGGTGCATTCAAAGTCTAGTTTGAAAGATAAAGGCAAGGATTCTCCATCCAGAGGAATGAGGATAACACTAGCCCTACCCCCACACTGACACTTAGAACCATTGAAGAATAGTGTCATTTGGTAAGGGGGTTTGTCCAGGGAAAGTGTAGCAATTGACTCATCAGGAAACTCAAAATTAGAGGGTTGGTCCCCGGAAATAGGTGCGTTAGCCAGTTGGTCGGTGATAGCTTGGCCCTTAATGGACTTTTGGTGAATGAATTTGAGGTCAAGATCAGCTAAAAGCAGAAGCCATCATGCGACACACTGATTTTGATAAGGTTTGGCAACTCACATGAAGTGTAAAGGGTTAGTGTTGGTCACAACATAGGTTTTGTGGTTGAGTAGGTAATGGCAGAGTTTGGTGGCAACAAAAACTAAGGCTAAGAAAAGCTTTTCTGGATGGTTGTATCAGGTTTCATAGTCTAAAAGAGTACAGCTTATGTAATAAACCACTTGTTCCCTGTGTTGTTCATCGTGATGAGTGAGCATGGCTCCCAAGGAATGATCGGTAGCTGATATGTATAGGTAAAAAGGTTGGTCGTCTTTAGGTGGAATGAGTACGGGTGGTTGGAGAAGGTGTTGTTTTAGGAACTCAAAAAGCTTTGTGACAGTCATCATCCCATTTAAAGGAGACATCCTTCCTAAGTAAATGATGAAATGGTTGACACCGATCAGATAATTGTGAAATGAAACGGTGAATGGACTGTAATTTACCTTATAGGATATGGAGTTGTTTGAGGTTCGTGGGCAGAGGCATTTCCAGAATGGCCTTGACTTTAACAAGGTCAACTTCTATACCATGGAGGGAAACAATAAATCCGAGGATTTTTTCTGAGAGAATCGTGAAGATGCAATTTTTAGGTTGAAGGTGGATGTAATATTTAATGAGGCGGTTAAAGATGGTTTGGAGGACGATGAGGTGCTCAGTGCGACGTTTAGATTTGGCTAAGAGATCATCCACGTAATCTTCCAATATGCGAAGCATGATATCATGGAAGATGTAAGTCATAGCACGTTGATATGTAGCACCAACATTTTTAAGGCCAAAAGGCATGACTCGATAGCAAAAGGTTCCCTAAGGGGTAATGAATGCGGTCTTGTGTTGATCTTCTGGGGTAAGAAAAATTTGGTTATAACCTGAGAAACCATCCATGAGTGAGAGCATCTCATGACCAGCAGTAAGGTCAACTAGTTGATCAATACCAGGCAAGGGAAAGTCATCTTTTGGGCAGGCGAGGTTGAGGTCTTAGAAGTTCGTGCAAATGCGGACTCCCCCTGTTGCTTTAGTAACAGGGGACAATGTTAGAAATCCAATGAGGATAATCAATGGGTAAGATGAAGAAAATGGAAAGAAGGTGCTGAAGTTCTTCTTTGACGAGAAGAGCAATGCGAGGGTGCATTTTCCTCAGCTTTTGTTTGATAGGTTTGGCATCAGGAATGGTTATGATATTGTGGACCACTATGGTGGGGTCAATACCAGGCATGTCTGCGTAAGACCAAGCGAAAGTGTGGTTATGATCTTAGAGAAAAGAAGTGATGGCTTCCTATTCAGCAACATCTAAAGATTGTCTGATCTTTAGGATGTGTGGGTCGTCCTGAGTATGAATGTTGATCTCGATAGTCGATTCATTCAACATGGTTTGCATCTCAGAGGGTAACGACCGATGAATATGTGAGTCTTCTGACACCAAGGTAGGTGAGTATGGATTCATCATCCTGACATTGAATGATGTTAATGGTAGGTGTATCATCATTTATCATGTCAGGATACAGAAATGGAAGAGTGGAAGGGGCCTCACCCTCACTTTGATAATTCAGAGGCCCCGAAGAAATGGTGTTTATGAAAAAAAAACAATTAGGAGGGAAGATTAAGGATCCATCTCCGTTAGTGATGCCCGGTGGTGAGGAAGATGGATAAGGGATAATGGGTCCTTAATGAGTTCAATGCACAGTCCTTTTGGTAGGAGGTTCAGCAAAGCCAATACCACTGTGATCATTATGTTTGTGGGTGGTACATGGAATAACAGTATGGCAGCCTTGCTCGTAAAATCTAAAACCAAAACCTTTCCATGCACATTGGTGCAGGAAGGTGTGGGTGAAATGGAGATTGGTGAGTGATTGGAGGTCAGTCAGAAAATGGGCAGGTTTGTGATGGTGGTTTAGGTGTGTAAGTGGTAGTATCAAGTCCCCCATAGGTGAGACTGGTACAAAGGTGAGGAGGACCATAAAGGAGGAACTCTCCTATATGTGATCATAATGAGGGTGTTAGTGAATACTTCCATGTACTCTTGTGGAGTAAGGAATGTGTTGACACTATATAGGCTCTTTCTCTGATACTCCCCCAGAGTGAGGCATTGAAAAACACCTTCCAAG
The DNA here is from genome assembly GCA_019776745.2 of Taxus chinensis. Taxonomy (NCBI): domain Eukaryota; kingdom Viridiplantae; phylum Streptophyta; class Pinopsida; order Cupressales; family Taxaceae; genus Taxus; species Taxus chinensis. The sequence goes on along the minus strand of CM034148.1, from coordinate 942,301,902 downwards.
GGATCGAGTGGTTGGTATGTGGGTAGCTGGAATGGACAATGTGTCAAAGGTCAGATGCGGAGGTGGAGTAATAGATTGGGAGCTAATGGGTCAGCTGTGGAGGTTGTAACAGCGGTAGGAATACCCTTCAGGATGTATGTGTGGTTGAAGCCATCGGCTGCACTAGTAGGTGGAGGTGTAGGTGAAGAGGCAGTGGTCATGCTTAGGTAGACACTTGAAGGGTATAAGCACATCATTGGGTTGGTAAAGCATGTTGGATTGTAGTTTTCTAAGGTGATGGGTTAGTTGGAATGGTATAGGTGTGTCCCTCATGCTTAAACTTTACACAACGATGCAAAGTGGAAGTAACACAACCCATAACACAAATCTAGGGTCTACCAAGCAACAAGTTATATTGGAATTCCCCCTCCAAAACATAAAATAATTCTAGAATAGTACAGGGGCTGACGTGAATATGAAGGATGACAGTGCCTAGTGTGGAGTTGATAGTGTCATTGAATGAACACAACATGACTGGATGTTTATGCATGTAATTGTCAGGTATGCGCATTTGAGCAAATGCATGGGATGAAATGATGTTAATGCTAGCACCTCCATCAATCATCACACGGTGTACCCGTATGTCATCAATGTGGACAGAGATGAAGAGGGTTGGGTCCAGGTCATCATTTTGGTATGGCGCGATCTCTGCCTCTGAGAAGCTGAGGGAGGCCACTTGGTGAACAAGGTGAGGTGAGGATGAAGGTGGTAATTTGGTGAGAGAGGCTACATGATGGGGTGTGATAATGGAGGCTACGGGTGTAGGGTCATTGGGTAAAACCTCAATAGATTGAAGAACCTCCATGAGGGCTTGACGATGGGATTCTGAGGTTTGGATGAGGTCATATAAGGACATTTTGAGGGGAGATTGGTGTAGTTGTTTGAGCATGGTGCTATGTGTGATGCCATTAGAAATGGGGTATGTGGGGCCGTAGATAGTTATTTTAGGTATGGGGGCAGATGGTATGTTGGGTATAGGATTGGTTGGTGGGTCAGCTACCTTTTCTTTACCCTTCTGCGCACGTGTAGTGATGTGTACCATGTTGATTTGAGGGAAGTTTTCAAATGGAGAAGGTGTAGGGTAAGTGGTATAATGACATGAAGGGCAAAAACCTACTAGAGGAGAAAATCCCTGTGAGGTCAGTTAGGCGCAATGACATTTGGGTGGTGGCATGGCAAGTTCTCTGATGTGAACCATGTTAATTTCAAATTTGTGTGTGGTTCTAGGAGCTGTGAGGGTGGAGGTTGTGGTTGTTGAGTGGGTAGTGTGGGAATGGGTGTTAGGTGAAGCAGGATCCTCGTCAAGAAGGTCATCATCATCAAAGTTGGTTTCCGGTGGACACAATTGGATAAGGATGGTTTTCAAGGCCTTGCAGTTCTCCACATCATGCCCTGGCACACGATGGTATGCGCAAATTTTAGTATCATCAAACCCCTTTGGCTTGGGTTTGAGGGGGTCGTAAGGTCGGAGTGGCGGTAATGTGATAACAGAAGTCTCGAGGAGGTTGGTTAAAATTTTGGCATAGGACCCTGCTAGTGGATCACAATGGGAAGTGAATGTGGGTTTGGGTGTAGGTGTGGTTGGTTGTCGGGGAATTGTTTTTGGAAGAGTAGGAATAGGTTGAGTGATGGGTTTAGGTGCTGGTGTGGTTTGAGGTATCGGTCGGGTTCGTTTGGGTAGGGGTACAGTAGATGGATGGGTAGGAGGGTGTGGGGTTGTTTTGACTACCTTGTTGTGGGGTAGTGGGGTTTTGTTTTTGGGTTGCACCTTCTTGGGTAAAGGTGATGTGGGTGTACGAGGTCTAGAAGGAAAAGCAGATGGAGGAAGAGGGAGAGTTACCCATGGGGATAACGAGGGTGCTATGAAGGTAGATGACGTGGGTCATGCTTGGGGTGTGAGGGACAATGACTGAAGTGTAGTGGGTAGTGAAGCAATGGCTGAAGGTATCAGAGGTATTGGTGGTAAAGAGACTGCAAGTGCAGGTATGAGTCATGTTGTGTGCCTGGGTAGGTTAGAGAGTTTGTGAGGAAGGAATGGGTGGTTGTGTTATTGGTTTATGGATGGGTGAAGGGTGCTTGACCATGTTGGGTAGCTGAGGTCTTAAGGTAGATGGGACAAGTGCAGGTGTGATTGGTGTAGTCGGGGTATGAGGCTGATGAGTTTGTTTCTTTGGTTTGGGTGTCGGAGTAGGTGTGGTATTGACATTGGAGGATGTAGCTAAATCCAGTTTAATAGGTGGATGAGTAAGGCTGGTGGTCGGGGTGACCCCTAAAGTGGTAATAGGTTTAGTGGAGGTAAATGTTGTGGGTATGGGTTTGGGTTTAGGCATAGGTCGGGTTATGGGTAAGGGTGTGGTGTGAGTGCTAACAGGTATCGTGGAAGGGGTTGCGACAGCAGTGGTTGTATGTGGTTTGATGGGTGGAAATGTGTTTGGGTAGATAGTGGAGGTGTCATCGAGGGATCTCTGCATCTGTGTTGAGATAGGGAGTAAGAGGCACCCCCATAATAAAGCCCTATCCACATAATCCAAGTGATCAGCCAAACGTGAGAATGGCATGTTGTGGGTGGAGTTGGTGAGGACCTAATGGGAATTCCCGTAAAATGCATCTTAGAGATGGGGAATTGGCCAGCTTCAGCTTCCGTGGGTAAGAGAGCTGAAAGTAGGTCTGTTGGATGTTGGGTAGCTGATGGAGAATGCTCACCAAGAGGCAAAGGTATCTCCACTGGGTCTATGATGGGTGGAAGAGATGATGGGAGTTCCTCTATAAGTGAGGGATACGAATAGGTGCTCCTTTGTGGGTGGAGGAGGTAATGGGTGCTCCTCTATGGGTGGAGGAGGTAATGGGTGCTCCTCTATGGGTGGAGGAGGTAATGGGAGCTCCTCTATGGGTGGAGGAGGTACGGTAGGTAAAGGTTCTCTAAGTGGAGAAGCTAGGGGTGAGATGGTCTCAATGTTAGCAGAAGACTCCTCCGTAGGTGATGTAGGAGATGAAAGGTGTTCTTCTATTGGTGAAGGAACAGTGACGGTTGGTTCCAATGTGGAAGGAGGATTTCGGGCTAGGATTTCCTCTATGGAAGGGATGTGAGGTAATTGAGAGGTGATAGGTACCTCGTTAAAGATTGCGTGAACCTCACGGGTATGGGTATCGTGAGTGGATGTCTCACCGGTTTGATTGGATGAAGGGGCATGATTGGGAAATGGTTTTTTAAAGATTTGTAGATTTTGGTTGGGGGTGGCGTTGGGATTATCCACAGTCAACTCACCTTTCTCGAGCATTTCTTGGACAATATTCTTAAAAGTGATGTAGTTGCCATCACTATGACCCTTCACTCGGTGATAGTTACAGAAATCTTGTTCCTTATACCACGCGGGCATGGGGCGAGCAGGGTCAAAACTAGTGTGTGGTTTTATGGGTGGAAGGGTGATGGTGCCAGCTTTGATAAGATTTTCTAAGACAAAAGAGTAAGGTTCCCCAATTGGGGTATATTTTCACTGCTCTTGTCTGAATCGAAAAGCCTGGACAGGTGATAGATTAGATGAGGGTGTAGCCTGATTGGATGGATGAGCTGGGCCGGCCTTGAGTACCACTGTGTTAGCAGTACCTTTAGCCTTTGAATAATTGGTTGGTGGTTTGGAAGAAGAAGAGGTTTCATTCGACTTGAATGCCAAATTCTTATTTCGTAATTGGATTTTCTTCTCTTCGATGGCCCGAATCTCTAACTTTCGTGCCATAGTGAATGCCTCATCGAATGTTTGAGAAAGTTTGGACCTACAAGGTCGGGGAGATATGTCTGGCGCAAGCTCAGGTGAAGAGCTCGATGAGTTCAGTTTGTGGCAGTTGGAAGGTAAGTTGATTGATCAGGCTACGCCAGTGAGTGAAAAATCTGTGATAGATTCATCCTCGTACTGACGTGTGGAATATAGATCGGTCATGGTAACCTTCTTGGTGATATTGATAGAGAAATGATCCAAGAAAGCTTGGGCTACCTGATTGAATGAAAATATGGAGTGTTTGGGTAACCCACTATACCAATCTAATGTTGGTCCAGTGAGGGACATGGGAAAAGTTCTCAAAAGTAAGGCATCATCATGAGCAATCAGATAACACCCATGTTTGAACGAGCGCAAATGTTGTTGTGGGTCTTCCTTACTATTGAAGCGGTTGAATTTAGGCATTTCCCAATGCACAGGGTATGAACGATAGGAATGGATGGGTGAATAGGCTCATTGCAAATCTCGTCATAGGTGAGAGTGTTGTGGGAGCCAGAAACCGATGCCTCCAGTGTCTGCATCTTATCCATCATCAATTTAATTAGGTCATTGGTGGGTTGTGATGATTGGATGCCTCCTATAGCGTGAGGAGGTTGGTTTTGGGTATATAATGGGGGTGGCATTCCAGTGTATGGGGCTGCCATGTAAGGTGGTGGAGAAGAAGGTAATGAAATAGGGGGTACATACCCAGAATGAATAATAGATGAAACAGGCTGTTGTTGGTAGTATGTATATGGGGGTGGAAGGGTCGTGGTAACCCTAGTGGCAATAGGGGCTAATGATTGTGGAATGGAAAGAACTACGTTCTGAAATGGGGTAGGGGTCACCGACACTGGAGGTGGGAATGTAGCTACATAGGTATGTGTGAGACATGAGGGGTGGATGAGGTTGTGTTTGGGGTAATCGTCGAGGGTATGGTGGATGTAATGGGTGCCACAGAGATAACAGATGCGGTAGTCATGGCAGGTATAGAACCTAACTGTGAAATGACTGGGGGTAAGGTGGATGTGGGTAGCACAGAGCCAGATGGGGCTGATGTAGAAGTGGGTGCGAGAGTCAGGGGGATAGATACGGGCATGCCGTATATCAACTGACCCGAGGCATCTCGAGTGGATGAGTGGGAGAGGTAAAACTGCAAGGCAGCAGGGTTCTGGTCAAGGAGTCATGCAAACTCCTCATCTCCGGTAGTGATATTAGTAGGCTGGATAGGATCCATGGCTGGTGATAAAATAGAAGGTGGTGAAGGACTAGGTGGGAGTGGTTGGCAACTGGCGTGGAACACGAGGGCGTTCACTTGTCTTCGGGTCAGCACCATGTGAACCAGTATTGATCAGGTAGGGCTGCTTCTCTGTAAATGATACAGAGAACAACAGGAACAGGTGAATCTGGTGATAAAAAAAATGGATGAAGTAACAAATGGTGGGTGGAATGTGAAACAGGCTAACCGATGCCAGTTAGGGAAAACTGACGTCGGTCAGGGGTAACCACTGCCGGTCACTGTAGAAAATAGACAGTGAGTAAACAGTGAGGCAGAAGGCAAAATCTGACAAGTATGCCAAATCTGGGGATGTGTAAAACGTCAATGGGAAAAATGATGACAGTGACAGAGACTGTGGAAAGTGGAAAAAAGTGAAGTGAAAATGTCCTTTTGAGTAGGTTAGCAAAAGGACCTAGAACCGATGTCGGTTGGGTTTAACCGATGGTGGTCAGAGGTAACCGATGATGGTTACTGTGAAATTGAAACAGTGATGAGAAAAAGTGGTTGTGAATTAAAATTTGATGTGGAATCAGACCCAGAATTCTGGGAATGATGGTGATATGGCCCAGGCACACTCAGGTGAAGCCAGAATACACCAGCTATGATGAGGAGCGTGCAAGGATGAACAAAAAAAAGTGATGAACGTGATCTTTCACCTCAAAATGCAAGCCAAGCAGAAACACTAAGAAAATGTGATCCTAAGAGTGCCCTTTTCTATTATGTTTGTTTAGCTTATGCTATTTAGGGACTGACACATGAATTGTGAAATAGAGTTTTTTTGGTGAGGATGGCTTCCTACAAAGAAGGAGATCTAAAGGGTGAGGTTTCAGGTATGTTATGGTGGGGGTGGGCTTCGCTCTGAAGTATGACTCGACAGAGCAGTGAGCTAGGTGCCCACTATGTCGTGATCATGTGATCACCTACAACTTCTTCCAGGTAAGATGTTGTTTAAGAATGTATGTATTTGAATTTTTGTGTGGTTTGGTAAGACTCAGAGAAAGAGAAAAGGATAGAAGTGCTTTTCTATGATTCATTTGTCAACCATCAGCTAGTCATGACCTCCAGCATATAGGTTGCCCTCATTTAATGTGAGATAATGCAAAAAATCAGAATGAAATGCAATTGTTTTTAAACCCAAATCAAAAATGTGAAATTGGATGACACAATAAGATGAAGAGGAAGAGGGATGCTCTTTCACTACAATGCAGAAAACATGAAGAAATGATTCTTTTTAAATACACCAAAAGAAAAGTTTCCTTTAGAGCAAATAGAAAGAAGAAGTGGATTACCAGGGAAGAAAATTAGTGTGTACGCTTTTAGAAAGGAAACAAACACACAAATTTTTTCCTAGGAATGAATGAAATGCAAGGAACCCCAGATGGGTCCCACCGGGCGTGCCAAAATGTTTCACCTTTTTCTTAGATTGTTTCTTTGAATTGTTGACGAAACAGATAGGGTAACGGGCATAGGAGGAATACCTGTTCAAATTTCGGTTGATGGGTTGTTGCACGTGTATGACTTCTGAATCCACAACTGACCATGAGAGCTTCCTTTTGGCTAGGAGGAACTACCTGTAATGAAAGCAAGACCACCAGAAAGAATTAAACAATATGGGCAGTGAACTGCCTAGCGTAAGCTAGATCCGGGAAGCATGGTACTTCCTAGATGGCTGTCAGTCCACTGTTTTAAACAAATTAATGCATGTAAACAAAGTAAATCCTATTGTTATTTTTAAAATGATTTAGGTATCTCACTTAAAAACACAATAAGAAAACAGATCTAATCTAACAGGCTAAGCTAGAATAGAATCCAAAGGTCAAGTGGTTAGTTTTGGGTCTTTGCAGGTCTGATAAAGGTCTCAGGTAGGTCACAGGTGAGTGAGGGTGAGGTAAAATTAGGTGGGTAGGTCTTTGTTTAAGGTTGTGTGGGAAAACACAGAGACCGGCGTCGGTCAGGGGTGACCAACCGCGGTTAGGTATAACCGGCACCGGTTACTGTGAGATCTGGAAATGTCACAGAACAGGGTTTTGGTCTCCTTTGTGATTGCACAAAGGATTTTGGTTGGTTGGGACGAGGTATTGGGTGACTAGAATAGGTTTTTGCGAGGTTTTAATGGGTCTATGGAGGTGAAAATGTTGGAGAAGGTCAATAGGGAGCAAGATAAACAATGGATGATAAAATAATGATGAAATGAAATAACCAGGAAAGTGTGATGTTGTACTTACTTGGATTTCATTCCTAAAGGTCTATGTGTGAAGGATGGAGGTGCTGATGATGGGTTTGAAGGCTGCAAGTGATCACCAACTGAAGAAAAGCTTCTGCATGGGCTGCATGCACACTCCTCTTTGCTTAGATAGATCAGAATGTAGCTGGGATGGCTGTGCAGGAGAAGATCCTCAATCTCCTTCCTTGGATGTGAGTTCTTGCTGGAATTGGCTCTCTGAAGATGCGTTATCTCTCTGAGATTTGTTCTTGTTCGTCAACTTTCTTGCTTCCAACTTTTTCAAGTTCCAAGTTCCAACCTTGAGAATAAGGTTGTTTTGGGTTAAAAGGGGTAACCGACGGCGGTCCGGCTTAACCGGCGACGGTTAGGGGTAACTGACGTCGGTCAAGGCAGGGATTTCCTAGGTTTACTAAACTTAGGGAGATCCTCCTGATTTCTTCAGATCTCGTGTCATTATCCCATGGATTAGACTCGGAGCCTCTTGTGAGCATGTGGGAATGTGGTTAGAGGGAATGTAGGCATTGATTTTTAGGGTTTGGGTAAGTCTTAGTTAGTTATGGTAACTTGCTAAGAATAGGTCTTAGGTTGAGTTAGCTTGGTGAGGTGTCTAAGTGAACTATATGTGTAGATATTATTTAAATAAGATATTTAAATAATAAATATAGTGAGGATAAAGCATTAATTTAATTTAATTAATTAAATTAATAGTAGTGGGGTGAAGGGGCCATGGCTAGGCAAATGTAATAACGGGGGGATTATATGTCGAGGGACGAAGGGGGAGTATGACTTAATTTTAGTGTCTACAGGTGAATTGATTTGGGAAAACCTAAACTACTACCAATTTCTAGTCTGATGGCACATTTCTGAGTGAATATACCTTGTGCACGCATAACCTTGTAAGGTGGAATACAACTTATGCACCCATAAAGAAGGTGGCAAGGCCTCCACACCTTCCATCCACACTTTCTCACATGCTTGGATGTGAAATGAGACGGGTTCCTTCCCATGGTTAGTCTCGTATTGCAGTGGGTGCATTGCTTCGGGAAAAAACTAATAGAGAACGCAATTCTTACTTTGTGCCACTCTATAAGGCTATCATGATGTGTCACCCACCAACGCGCTACAGTCCCAAGCAAGTTATAGCTTAGCATTCCTCTTATTTCGATCTCAATTTTCCACTGAGCCTTCATTTCTCGTAAGAATTCATTAAGGTTGGCCCCTTCAGAGTAGCTCGATAACTTCTTCCCTCCCAGGCGCTTGACTTAGTGTGCCTTTTTCACTCTCATAACAGAGCGTCTTAACTGTCACCTAATTAAATCATAAGTCTCGTGCGCCCCAATTGTCACATACCACACTAGTTGTATCAATTATGGACTGAGCATCTTCAAACTAAATAACTCCTTCTGTAGGTGGAATCACCTGAGGCTCCCTGATAGAGCATACATAGATCATGTCAATTACTTCTTTTCCCAAGGGGATCAATATAGGGTGTTGACTGTCCATCGGTTAAGGGGGATGATGACCCAATCTTCCTTGTTCTCAAAGCTTATGTATCCATTATTGAACCTTAGGTCATTATTGTTCTTGTAACACTAGGGGCGCCCAAGTAATGTTGGAATGTTGTTTGCCTCAGCTAGCGCCAAGACTTAGAAGTCTCCAGTGAAATTTTACCCCTTGGATAGTGATAACATCATCCTTCAAGACACCAATGGGCATTACCTTTGTCTTGTTATCCATATACATCACATTCAAAGATGTCTGTAATGGGGGCCTTCTCATTTGATGCCATGCGTCTAGAGTGAGGACATTGACCTCCACGCCCATGTCAATCAGAATATTACTTAGAAGCCATCCACCCACAACTACATTCAAGGTAATATCCTTATCATAGTCAAGGCTACGGGGAGGAAGGTTAACATGTAGAATCTACCTTTCACACTCTGCTCTGACGTGTGGTACCTTTTCCCGTAACCATTCTCCTAACAAAGGAATGATATTCTCTTACCTTAACATTTTGCATACTTCCCTTACCTCATCCAGATCCTTCTGTGGAGCCTCCACATTCTTCCTTTTCTCTAACTACCTTGATTATTCCTTTAGGTACCTGATCTCTCCTTGTAGGATTCAAATTACATCCATGGTCTCTTGATACACCTCATTTTGATGAGTAGGATTTGGATACTTCCCATGTACCACCTCCTCTCTAATAACCAGCGCTCTCTGCCTTGGTATTTCCCTTGCGCGTGCTTCCTCATCTTGCATCGTAAACTAGTATATTATCTAGTTCTGACTCGCGCGCCACTCTTTGCATCCATTGTGAATCGGCCTTCCTCATGCTTACCATTCCGAAACCTTTATCTTTTCAGTGTTATTAGCTCATATGTTCAAATAGATCTAGACATTCCTCATAATTATGTTTTTTCCACACCAAAGAGCATTGCAACAGATCAGGTCATTCACACTTATAGTGCTTTGTAGACCCATAATTGTAACGGGTTCCATGCGGGAACTCACTTCTTCCTCCGTGGTTACCATGACCATAAAATTCTCCTCAGAAACCTCTTCCACGTGCCCCTCCATCTACGCACCCTTTGTAGTGGCAACCATCATCCTTAGAATAATTCGCGAGGCTGATCTGTCGCACACCAATATCAATGGCATCTTGTATCTGGTCAATCAATCTACACAATCCTTAGTGTCATGAGTAGTAGAGGTGCAAATCTTGAAATAGCAAGACAAATTTTTACAGATCACGCGCTGCAATAATGGGCACCTACTTACATCATGATCTCTGTGGCAGATCTCATAATCCACTGTCATGACACGTACTAATCTCTTAGGGCAACTATCCTTTGTATACCCATTTACCTCACAATCTGTGCACCATAGACCACTGTGGAGTCTTATGTGCCAATTTCACAAATAGCTTTTCCAGCTATTTGGCCATTACAATAATTTGAGCCTCAAGAAAAGGGCTAACACCGGTATTCATGCTCCCAACAACCTCAATGCGCAGGGCAGCCTCCAAGGGCCTCACGCGGGCATGTGAAAGTCTTGTGAGAAAGTGTTCTCCTAAAAGGTGTTTCAACCCTCCAAAAAACCACTGAACATGCTGAGAAGGATAAATATCATAAGGCAGTTTTGATAAGAGAGTCTTAAAACATGCATTGTACTCCCACACACTTTTATCCATATTTGTTGAATCTCCTTCAACGCGCTAATGCTCTTCTATTCAAACTCAGGGATATGAAATTCATCCAAGAAGGAATTTCACAGTGCGGTGTAATCCACCACTATTTGATGAGGTTCGTACTTTCGGTACCAACTATGCATTCATCCTTGCAACGTCATTACAAATTGACTTGCCTTTCACTCCGGGGTAGTGATCCCCTTTGCGCACCATAGCAACTCAAACTTGTGTATATGCTTTGCAACATCCTTAACACCTTTTTAGTCTGGTATATGAAAAGACATTTCATAAAACACTTGCTGAGGTGGTTGATGTCCTTGTCCTCCTTATCCAAAACCTTGATTTCCTCCAGTGTTACCTCTACCACCAAATCCACTAGATCCACCAAGTCTTATTCCTCCAAATCCCCCAAATCCACCAGGCCCACCAAGTTCACCAGGTCCTCTGCCTCCTATACCACCAGATCCACCTCTTGTATCTAGTAATGGGCCTGAAGTGGTCGTGCTTAGTGTCCCACTAAAATGTGTGCCAACAGTTTATGATATTGTACCGCTACCAAATGTGTGTCCTGCGCCGCTTCTAGATGCGATACCCAAACTTTGTGTACCCGTACTTTTCCCAAATGTCATGTTAGAAAATATTCCTCCAAATACAAGGAATGATTATGCGGCCACAGATGTACCAAATTATAAATTATATCTCCTAGGTGCAAATTAGTCACTCCTACCAATACAACCTGGGTTAGTAATACTTATCTATGGATTTGGAAAACTAAGCGCCAGGGGTTGGTCACTAGGTGGATTTAGATGCACGTTGATGGCTCTCTTTTCTCCAAATGATGAACTCTCATCATAAGTTGAAGGAGTCTCTCTCCGGCATTTGCCAAGATGGGGTAGCACAAACTGCTCAAGCTCCACGTCCTTTGTGTGAACCTCAATTCCTTCCTGTAACGTCTACCTCCATAGATTTATCATTCCTACAACCTCACGTTGTCTAGCCAACTCCTTTTCATGAGCTTCACTATACTTGAGTCGTCTCTCCTCTCTCTCCTTTTCAGCCGCAATGTCTTCCATCTTCCTCCACCCCAACTTTCTCGCCCAATTCTCAAAAAAAGATTAGTTGGCCATAGAAAATGCTTCCAAACTTAGTGCAATGATTAGGATCTTTATGGCCAAAGGAATATCATGCAAACATTATCCTCTAGGATCCCTTAAGAACTCAAACTCAACAACCTCTGGATAATAATACGTAGAAATAACATATTCCACGGTATAACTGGTCAACACTCTTGTCCACCAATGATCAACAACAAGTGTTCAAGTCAGATCAACATCCTACAACCTTTGATATTCATATTGGGTCCACACACAAGATCTATAATACCATCTTGATCTAGATGCGTACGAAAAAATCCTTTCATGCAACTCCACTGGAAAACAACAAAAGAAAGTCTCATACAACTCATGATACAGGTGCTCTTCTACCCATCTGCGTGCATTAAACTCAAGTCCAGTACTAAATTTCTGAGCAAACTCATCCTCTATGCTTTTAAACCAAGCTTCGACACTATCCAAGGTCAAGTGCTATGTCATCACGCACCATTCTCACAACAGCTTCGAAAAGAGATCTCGGCAACAGAACCAAGATGTGGTCATTTTTCATGTACCCTTGGTACAACCTTCTAATCCCATGTGCACTATCCTATCACCTAGTGGGTGTTGGGTGCTCACCCGAGGCACGCACGAGTGCCAAGACCCTCCTTTATGTGAGAATTATGAGAATATCTTGCCATTGTTAGAGGATTAAATGCAGAAAAGTGGATATTCATGTAAAAGCACAATATGAGTTACCATATCCTTATACCCATGCATGAAAATGAGAGAAACAACACAACATGGATTATGAAGAACAAATATGATTTATAACATGAAGAAATGACATTAGTGTTTACACCCATGAACAAGATATTCAGAACATATATATATATATATATATATATATATATATATATATATATATATATATATATATATATTGATCAAGAGTGCTAAGTAACCACATTACATTCAAAAGACCATGTCAGGTTGAACATAGTGAATGCCAAGGATCCGACTCATACAATGTATGTTAAAACAAATATCTAAATCATATATCAGGAGTCCTAGCTATGCCCCCCTCTTAGTACATGAGTTTTACAGACCCATCCCTTAGACATGGTGACCTTCTTGCAACTCCCTAATGGAAAACCCCCAACCCTAGGGCCTCTTAATACTTTCTGCATAGTTTCACCTTCCCCATGCTATATGTCTTCCTTCCTCTTTCTTCTCCCCGAGCATCTCTTTTTATAGGTCCAATACCCACTGTCATGCCTTCATTCAGGTTTAGATTACATGGCAAGTGTCCATGTGGTCCTTCATTGGTGAATGTTTATCCTATTATGAGCTCTCTACCTTCTGTAATGATTTCTTCCTAGGAATATCCTTTTCTTGACCACCAAGTCTCTAGGCTGGCACCTTATCCACTCGGCATGCCTAGTCGAGTCACGTTTTTCCTCAAGTGCCTCCAGAATGCCGAATATGGCTAAGTCCTTAGATAATGTGTATTGTCTTACATGTGCACCCTGGTTTCTCCTAAACCTTGCTTGAACCCTTGCTCTGTGTGCTTCTCCCTGCGCGCCCTTCTTCTTACTGGCCCTACGTGCTCACATGCCTTCTGGCAGTTAGCCAATATTTCGAGGCCCAACAATATCACAACATATAATTATTTTATAAGGATTATAGTGAACCATTCACATCCTAGTTATAATGTTTTAGTCTCATAAATTTATCATTTATTACATAAGATTCATTTAATCTCAAATGTTGACATCTAGTAAATAATAGGAAAACTTATGGTTGTCATATAATGTGGGTTTAATTAATCAAGTCTCGCAAATAGTTATTCCATTTAATATTTGTCGAAACAGTGCATGTACTAATGTGTTGTAATTGCATTTTAATTAGTGTACTTAATTATGATAAGATACAACAATATTGTAATAATGTTATTGTATTATTGTTTCCCATAACATACTTAAACTCATTAATGACATATTCAATTATTCATAATGAAACTATACATTATATAAAGAATTATAATTAATAGTAATAACTCATATATTGACACTTCTATTAATAACAACCTTTAAATGCTTTTATTTTTAATATAAAAAGATAAGGTATAAATGTTATTTTTATCATAATGATATCCATTTCATACTGTTGATGTAGATCGTCATATTCTTTCATCCATGAAGAATTAATGAGTAGATATAGTTTGTAAATAACATTTAGAATTTAATAAATTTAAATCATATACTCTATTGTAAAAACAACAATAAAAACATCTTTGTAACTCACAAAAAGTGATATAAACCATAAGTATATTGATTTAACTTTATAAGGATAAATCCTTATTTTTCCAAATCGTTAACATACTAGTTTTCATAATATTACAAGTAGGCAAATGCCTTCAATTCAATCTGCGAAATAATAATTTTGCATTACAATGAAAAACAATAATCTGGAACGAACTTTTAAAATAATAATACATGGAGAGTTCATGTGTATACAATCAAATTAACACTTCACTATTTTAATCCATCCTGCACATTGTAGGTAAGAGAATGTATACATGGCCAGTTCTACAAACTGGCATGAGTTACTTTAACTCATCATCTTGTTGTGTTTAATAGAAATAAATGAGTATGTTAAGATTTACTAACATACAACTACATAATTCTAGATAATGTTTATAGATGACATTATTTAAATGTAATGATAATTCAAAAGAAGATTTTTCTCAACATGCCTATTATCGGCAAGTAATTATATTTTTAAATCTGTTTGAACAACTGAAATAAAAATGCTCGATACTAAGTTCAAAAATATCTATTTCCTATTATGTTTCCATAAAAATCAAGGAAATAACCTTCTTTATGTTCAAGTTCTATAACAAGTAAATCAACTAGCATTTTATTGTTAAGGAGATGAATTGAAATCACCAACTAACAACTGCCCACTATTTCATTCTAACAAAGATCAAAACAATGATAATGGTAAGAACGAATTCATTGCTTTCAAAGAAGTCACACGGTCATGGTAAGTGGTTGTCAACCATCCAACAATCTGTCCATTTGTAAGATCAACCAATAATCAATTTATTCATATCAATGATGAACTAAATGATTATAAACAATCAAGGTTACATTGATTAACCACAACAGTCAAGATTTTCCAAATAACCACTAGGACATCATGCTTGTAAACCAAGGATGACATAAAATCAACAAGGAAACCTAACCCAGCTCCAGATGAGCTATAAGTTCAATACTAATGTGTTTTTAAACCAACAAAGATGATAAAAAACATTGTTATCAACTTTCCTATTAAATAAAGACCAAATTTCAGACCAAGTTTCCTCTTAATATTGCTTCTCAACAAGAGTCTAAAAATGACCTAGAATCCAAAAATAACCAAAGTTTATTGATGGATTATTCCCAAACAAACCCATAATACAATCGACTCTTTTACCATAATTTTTTTTACAAAAATATCATACCGTTATTGATGAGAACTATTGGTTTTTAATCTTTCAGACATGAACAAAATCCAAAAGAAATCATTCATGATACAACAAGCTCAAATCGAGCCACTCATAAAACTAAATCATTTGTTTTGTTAGAGTAGGTATTTACCTTAGCTCATGTTCACCTAGGTAATTTATTTACCTTTATTGTAATTATCCTCACCCACTTATGTGTGTGGATATTTATTTTATTTTATTTATATATTAGGAGATATTATCTAGTTGTTAGGTATAGTTCTTTCCTTGATCTATGGTATTGACTAGATCCTTGATGTCTAGTTCTCTCCTAAATCTATGGTCTTGACTAGTTCTTTGATGACTAGTTATTTCCTTGATTTATGGCTTGATCTACGATCTTGACTGGTTCTTAGATTGTTATTGCTCGCCTATTTAAGCAAGGCCCATTCTCAATGTATTGCATTGAGTTCCATAATAATATATGATATTGCTGCTTATTTGTTTACAAAGGTTTTATGTAAAGCTATTCTGGCGAGTTGCTTTCATCTTATTGATCGTGGTGTTTGATTAGCATATGTGTTCTTGACTTGGTATGATCTGGTTATCGTTCCTTTCACGTTTAATACAAGATTGGAATCCCAAATTTTCTTTTAAAATTTGATCAAACAGAGGTTCGAAAATGACCCAAGTCGTATTTTTCGAGATAGAAAAATGTTTGCAACTAACCCAATCGAATACACACTTTCAAATCAATTTTAGCAAGCTATAAAGGAGCTAGAGAAAGAATATAGGTTTCTTTGAAATTTTATTTACAACGAGTAGTCCAGAATGGCAATATATTCACTAAAAATTGAGATTAAAAACAAAGACTCTTTTCTTAACAACGAGTTACCAACATATTGTTTCCAAATTTGTATAATAAAAGAGAAAACAACCTAGATTTTACACATTAAGCAAACCCATATTTTACACAACAAGAAAACATAACACATAACCATTGATTTCATACTAAATACAACAAGAGAAAAAATAAAATAGCTCATGCCTGTAAATGATTTCACCCAGATTTCTCTTCCCACCTTCTTCTTCACAAATCAGAAACCCAAATGCGTATTCAAACAACAAGATAATTTCTATATTTTCCAAGGCCAAAAAGTCCAAATCAAAGCACAACTTGCCATGAAAGTAGCTCCTCAATTTTGCATGGAACAACCAACAACTTTCCCCTATTTTCTCCATTTTGCCAAAGCAAAAAATAACCAGATCAAGAAAAATGTGAATGGAGGAATACATGCCCTAGCTTGCAATGCAAGCTTCTCATTTTCCAACAAAACAATGTCATTCTTTAATGCCCATTAATTTCATGTCAGTACTCTTAAGTTTTCCCTCCAAACTTTCCAACTTTCCCATGGAATGCACATTTTCACCAACATGCTAAGTTTGGTCTTTGACCAATTTTTTTTTAAAATTATTTAATCATTTCCATTTTTAAACCTTATCAAATTCCATGCAAAGTCATATGATCGATGACCAAAAACTAATAATAAAAAACTTACATGCCCACCTTGGATCGATGACCATTCAAACAAAACAATAACATTAACCTTAATTTTTCCAAATAACATGGTTGATAACCATGGTTTTTGCATATAATTTAATTGCCATCATGGTCCAAGACCTTCTAAACGACCATCCATTATTTGCTAGCTATGGTCAATGACCATATAGTCATGCATCAATAAAATCAGAACTTTATAAACTTTGTCATTGCTCCTTATGTGGTCTAAGACCCGACGAAACAAATAATTCATTTCCTTACAGGTGGTCCAAGACCCTTTTTCGAGTAGCAGTATTACTTACGATTTCAATGCCTTATGGTCTATGATTGTTTAAATGCATCTTACCATAATAATCTTTACCTTGCAGTTTATATACAATGCAAACATTATAAACTGATAATGATAACATTTCTCGCATAAACCTTTTCCAAATTAACACAAACACTCACAACTAGTAAAAAGGTTGATACAAGTCGTTATCATGTGACGACGTTAATTAGAAAATGTTAATCTAACAAATCCAACATTCAACATTGGGCAATTAATTGAAATCCTAAAGATGGTTTGATAAAACCAAACAATCTTATAATGTAAAAATTGTACACGTGTGCTTATACATGCATTTTATATACGTATGTGTATATGTTTTAGCATACACATATATGTATGTATAATAACATACGTATAATTATTAAATCCATTTGTTTGAATAATTAATTCATCAACCATCGATCATAATGAGAGAAAAAGTAATTGTTAAATTGCGAGTTGTGACAAATTATAACATGTACATATATTTTAAATAAATCTATCTGAAACACACATACTCACATATCAATCTGAAGGCTTTTATATTAGATTTTATGTATACCACGTCGACTAATAGTTCTATTACTTTTCTGAAAATTGCCATTGACTGGTGACAAATGACATCAATCTAGTATTACCAATTTGTGAGGCTATAAACAATATTTATGGGAAACAGAACATTGCTTCAAACTCCATTGTACAACATATTACATTTTTTCGATTGAGTTCTTAAAGAAAAATAAAAAAACTTGCAAGTAATGATCAAATGGACATCAAATTTAATGTCCTGATCAATTGTTTATGCATGGAAAATTCATTTGGAGCCCCACCTAACATCACAAAGGTCATCACCCTTAAGTACGAGTTCTCAACCAATATTTATATTATCTTCTTCATTACCTATGTTTGTGTGAGGGGCTGAGAATGTTGCCTTGTTAACCATCTAAAAGACCCTTAGAAAAGGAAATGACTAATGCAAGAACAATATTTGTTGTGGTCAATAGACTAATCCAAATAGTGAATATATGAGAACATATGCCTATTAACCAACACAACATATGAAACTACCTACAAAATTGACCAAGATGAAAACCTTTATGTTCCCCACAAGAGTAGATACCCAATATTCCTTTGCATTATTTAACAGATATATATCACACTTTATTTCTAAATACCCTTTAAATTATATTCATAATCTCAAAGATATTACCTACACCATGTGTTGAGGGTTTCGTGTGTGCTGTTCTAAGTAGAGTTGATGAGTGGTGCTCCCCTATGTTGAAGCTTCGCTCTTTAACACTCATAATTATTAGGTATTTGCTTGCCTCCTTATTAACAAAAGAACAAAAAAAAGATAAACTACCTACTCTGGTTCCCATATATCCTTAAAATTAATTCCTAACCTTCGTACGTACCCATTAAATTATTAGAATTTTTTTTTTAGGCCCATAGGTAATGTACAAGGAGATAACTCACCCTAGTTTGTAATAAATATCCTTTAAATTTTATGTACATCTATATTGTACAAAGGACTTAAGCTACCATACTTTGTAGGTACGAATAGACTATTTAAAGACTTGCACACTTCCTAGATGTGCTTACAAATATTAGGAATAAAAAAGTATATATCCCACTAGACAAAAACAATGTCTTTATTTGGTTAGAATGGGGTAACATTTAGGCAGAATCGTGTAATTCTCCTCCGTCACTTTGACAAACAAAGGCAAGGCAAAACAAAATGATGTGAAGAGTCAGCAAAACGCTACGGTTCCTGTTGAATGCGGACACACAAAATCTTGCGCTAGATTTTGTGAGGGAAAGGAGGAATGGATCTCCGTACGACACCACCCAATCCCGTTGCAACTTTCCATTTACATCCGTGCATGCGCTGCCGCTGCTTTACTTCTTCACCCTGCCTCTGCACGAGCAGTCAAATCACAGCACTCGCACTCGCTCCCTCCCCTTTAATAAAAAATGCTCTGCGACTCTCTCTCTCTGCCCCTGCGCTGCGCTGCGCTGCACTGCACAGTGCACTGCACTGCTCTGCATTCCATCATTTAGTCAAGTCAAGTCACATCACATCACAATCGCATCCGGCGACCGGCAGCTGCCCTTCCTGCCGTTCAATTATGGTTTAACATGGCAAGTTTATCACCGCCTAAACGTTGGTCTAACCCGCCTCTATTCCATTTATATAGGTATTGAGGGCGTTCAGTGTTTCCCAGACCAGGTCTGCCTATTTCCTGTTTAATTTATTGAGGGAGCCCGCACTTCCATGGAAGCCAATGGGCATCTACAGCTCTAGGTTTTATGAGAGACAATGGGGAGTGAGAAAGAGAGAATGAATGAATCAGGTATGAAGGAAGAAGCTTTAGATGTCATTTAAAATGATTGATTGGCTTTGTTCGTTATTCTGTTAGCATAAGTATCTGGGTCTGTGGGATTTGTTACTGTGCCCAAATACGCAATGTTTTGGAATAGGGTAAAGCTATTGTATTTTTTTATCCCATTATATTCTATTGAAACTCTGCTCATTTTTCATTCGATTCTTATCTATTTGAGAATCCGGTTTCTGGATATATGATTTATTCAAAAATGTGTGGTTTTTTATTTTTTAAATTGCTTCGGGGCTGGGTTCGTATTCCTAGTACCCTACTGGCACTTGTATTATCACTCTGTTTCTGTCGTCTATGGCCTATTTGCAGCACGGATTGCTAGGGTTTACATTCTATGAAACTTTTTCTGTATCCTACAGTCTAATTTCGTTGCCACTTCGCAATTTATCGTCCCATTCTATTATTTGTCGTCCTATTCTATTATGTTTGGGTCCTTCGACTGTTCGTGTTTAATATGTTGTGCTTAATTTCCAATATCCCACGATCTTGCTATTTTACAGTGTGTACGAAGATTTGATGTTCCTCTAAAAATTGTTAAATCTTCACAATCTGTTTCATAATCCCACAGAATACTTGTTCTGCTCTCTTTTTCTTTATCAATATGAACGTTTGATAATCCTGCGTTCTTTTCAAATCCTATATGCGTTCATTTCCACTAAATGTGGACTTTCAGAGCCTAAATGCTCATACTTAACATTAGAAATGACCTTATTTCTAACCAGATCCGCAAATCCTACATTCAATGTGTTCTTAGTAATTTTTTACATCGAAAGAAGGTTTTTCTTCCGCTTTAATCCGTGTCTTTCGACACACAAAATGCCTTTGTTTCCATTGAAATCCACCATGTCCATACGGAAGACGCTTCCCTTTCCATTTTTAATTTTATAGTCTAAAATGCTTCTCTGTTAATTTTAATTTTCTGGTGATCTGCCATTTTCACATTGGAAATATTTCTTTGTCGATTTAATCTGCTACGATCACATACTGAGTGCGTATCTTTGATTTTTTACATTTTCTAATATTTTCTTTCCATATTAATATGAAAATTTAACCACTCAAAAGATCTTTGTTTCTGTCAGATTTTGTCAAATCTTATATTAGAAATAAATTTCACGACGTCTGTGTAATTTGCAGCTATCTGTAAATGCAATACTTTTCTCGTAGCCACATTGAAAATAGTGTGCAATTTTTTACAATGTAAATGGCTCTCTTTCGGTGTTAATATCCATCTTTAATTTCTTCGTTAAAAATGGATGTTGACACCGGGATGAGAATGTGGATCCGTATTTGTTTATTTATAAGTTATGATTTCCTAGGGTTTTACAGCTGCTGTAGGAGAATGTAAACACGTATTATTTGTGAAGCTTTTAGTGCGAGCAAGCATTATCGGAAATAATGAAAGATCTAGTTGGTATGTATTTTACAGGTTTAGGGTTTGTTGAAGAGAGAGGGAAAGAGTTGTTCTTGTTTGACATTACAGGTAAGTAGTATGAATATATTAGTAGAGCTCCTTTGATACCAAGCAAAGGCCTTGTGCCAAATTGATTCAACTGCTGATTTATGCAATCTACTTTCCTGCGCATGTGAATGGCAAATTGCATTGCAGGCTGGTGGTGTGCATAACGCCGGAGTTGTGTTAATTGTGTACTGCCCTTGTTTGGTTTGAAGGGAGCTCTACAATATTCCTATTGCTTTCAATTATTACATGTTCACCACATTTTAAGGCTCCATCTTATTTGACATTTGGAAACCCTAGCAAGTTAAATTGTTCGCCAACCCCATACCCTAATCCTGAAAATAATTTGATGTTTGAGAAAGCAGATGAAATTGCTGATGGCAAAAAGTATATTAGGGTACAGTACTGTTTGGTGAAAGAAAAACAGATTGTTTGGTACAAACAGAAGTGAAATTTTGGATAAAGAGGAACCTGTGTATTTAAAAAGTGAGCAAACAATATATAATCAGTATTTTTGTTCCGTTTTTATTGTATGCAATGGCTTTTTAGATGAAGTGTTATGCGGTGGAAGAAAGATCTTGCAAATCCCATCTGTAGGCCACCATTATTATTATTATTATTATTAGTATTGTGCACCTGTACAAGAATAATGGTCATTACCTATCATTATTATGTACAAGAATAATGGATATGTTTTTGTTACAGCTAATTAAATCTACTTTTCTCAAGCGACCTGCTCCTGCGCGCTACCATCAATGCCAAAACCAGCGTTATCTTATACAACTAAAATATCGGGAATATATACAGGTGTAGGATTATATGCGTGTGACCGTATGAGATTAGTATATGTGGATTTGTAAATTTTTTCCAAATAAACGTGCCATCTGTGTAACACTTAAAGACTACTCATAAGTTGATGATTATACCGTTTAGACTACAAGATTTATTTAAGAATTGTTCAATCTATCATTTAGATGTATCAAGACTACTCTTAAGAATTTGGTAAAACTAAAGCAAATTGCAATATGTCTGAAGGCACAAACTAATTACAAATCAATTACACTTTAGATGTTATTAAATCTTAAATCTGATTAAAATTCATTTAGATGGAGTCATAATATGAAAAATTTATATCAGAACATGTTGTGTCAAACCATACTGTTTAAGAACTAACAGGGCAGGCAACAAAAAATTTGACTTTGACGATCTTCACAAAGATTTAACCATGGAAGAAAATTATTGGGTGGGTTGAGAATTTTGACATGACCTAATATGTCATGAAAGTTTAATTTAGATTGTTTGTTTCATTAAAATTGAAAGCATTAATGTGTATATGTTTTTATATATGTAATCAATAAAAAATAAAATTAGAAATAGTGGGGAACAAAGGGGCACATGAGTGAAAGTGGTAATAAAGAAAATTGACCTTTTCTAGTTCAATAACAATGGCCCTCTCCCATGAAAATAGTTGAGGTAACTTCAAGCCCTGAAATTAAAGGGGGAGAAAACCAAGTAAAGGGAGAAATTAGTTACAAGACACTTAAGGATAAAATCACATTTAAGTAGGCTTGGTGGAGGAAGGAAGTGATTTAAGGTGTCAAAAGTGAGAAGATAAGTAATTTTATATATATAAAAGATAAGCAATAAATATATGCTTGAATAAGAGTGTAGTTCGAATTAAAAATTATATTATCAAATAAAAATAGACTAATTATATGTATAATACTACACATTAATATCAGAGTGTACAACCATTTTATATAGTGTGTATTCAAGTAAAATAAGTTCCAAAATTAAATGTGTATATAAGTGTTTCACATTGATAAACTAATTATATGCATAATGCTACTCATGAATATGAGAGTGTACAACCATTTTATATAGTGTATATTCAACTAAAATAAGTTCTAGAATTAAATGTGTATGTAAGTGTTTCACATTGATAAAAGTGTCAATACATTATAAAATTGACATATAATCCTAATTTAAGGTTTATTTGATAATAATGTCAAATGTGTAAATATAATTTTTAAGCTTTATTTGATTATAATATCAAATTTGTAAATATAATTTAGAGTAATAATGTTAAAAAGGAGTTATTCTTAAGGGTGTTATTTTTTCAGTAAGACCTCGAGTTTTGGAGCATATACATTGAAGATGGGATTTGGAATCTTGAGACAATCATTTGAAGTGGTAAGAGATGCTATGTAGAGAATGATAATGTTGAATTATAATATGAAATTTGTAAATATAATTATGAGTAATAATATAAAAATGTAGTTATACTTAAGGATGTAATTTCTTTAGTAAGAACCTAAGTTTTGGAACATATACATTGAAGATGGGATTTGGAATCTTGAGACAATCATTTTAAGCGGTGAGACATGTTATGTAGATAATGATAATGTTGTAGCTTGAAATTGAGTGAAGGTTTTTAATATTATTCGGAATTGTCAAGCATATATATAATAATTAAATTTTAGGTTAATTTAATAAAGTTCCATTTGAATCAATATTAAAGATTTACATTTTGAATCATAGCGCTATCAATCATACAACTAAGCACATACAATTTGAAATGCACTCAGAAATTTAGTTTAATTTTTTAGGATGTGTAGATTAGTAATTTGGGAAAGGGTAAAGGTTGAAATTGGGTAAAGATTATTTTTTGGAGCCCCAAAATAATTGGGTAAGGATTGTAAAAAGAGGCCAATATCCGTACTTTAAATTTAGAACTTTATAATTTGAAAGATAAAAGATTATCAAATGAGCACATGAAAAGAAAACAATCGAAAAGTAAGAAGACTATATATAAAGGTTAGGAGTGCATAGTTTGGTTATAACCTTGTTGTATATTTTTGACCAGATTCAACAACAATAAAAAATTAGAAAGAAGTTATCACAGACCTAATATGGGATTGTTTCTAATTATAAGACCTTGTATTTTGTGACAAACCTTCAGAGAAGGGTGATTCATTTACCTATGCCAAGAATGATTGATAAAAGAATATCAAATGAGCACATGAAAAAAAAGAGAAGATTATACATAAGTTAGGATTGTATAGTTTGGTTATAACCTTATTGTATGGTTTTGACCAGATTCAACAACAATAGAAAAGTAAAAAGAAGTTATTAGAGGCCTATGTAATAGGATTTTAGCAGAGAAAAGTAGCAACCTAAGATTTGATCATGGAAGATCTATACTTTTGGCTAATATGAGATTGTTTCTAATTGTAAGACCTTGTATTTTGTGACAAGTCCCCATAGAGAAGGGTTTCATTTACTTATTTAACCTTATGGCAATACTACCTTTAAGCTAACATACTCTAACACATTAAGGGGCCAGAGAGAGGGGGAAAAATAAACAAAATTAAGTTAAAACATAGGTGATAACACCAAAAAAAGAAGGATGAATACTCTCCGTAGGAAGATAATAGATACTCTCCGTAGGAAGATAATAGAGGGGAACAATAAAAGGAGAGGCCAAACATAAGTGACACAAAATAAAAATACATAATTTTTTTCTATTTTGCAAGCAAACACTTCAAAATGAAACCTTGCAAAAGAAATAAATGCGTAACAGCAAGGGAATTGCAACAAATTTATCTCATTTAGTTGTTGACAGCATGGAAAAATTATCTCATGAAAACAATGATGTTGTTTCAGTTGGAAATTTTACAACTTTGGAGGCATCATCAGGGTGGGTTATTGTTCGTAAAAAGAAAAAGGTTATTTTAAAGAATGCCACTTCTCCGCCTCGATGATTTGTCTCTCTTTTGGTGTTCGGCTGTTCTGCATTGTCCCACGTCTGTGCCGAACATTGTTTTTTGGATTTGCCATGGTGCTGCGGTGCAGTTGTAGACTAGTTGTTTTTCCGCTATTTTTTTGTTGAATTGTTACTAGGTGTTGGTTCTTTTCTGAGCAGCTTGTTTTTTTCCTATTGCGCTTTTATGTTTCAATCTTGGCTTTTGAGCCTTCATGTACAAGGGTATAGTCCCTTTCAAAAAACTATTTGCCAATAATAATAATAATAATAAATGTGTAACATACCATAACAAATAGAGAGGTAGAGAAATAAACATCAAAATAGGGCAAAGAAAGAGTCACCCAATAAGATTTTATTGCAACAAAAGTATGTAGACCATTGTTACAATGATAAAAGGTAGAAACCGTATTGTAAAAGTCCAAATCTAAGCTTTGTAACTCATGGAAGGTTGGGAAACCATTTTGGTATGGTGCCTTAACATTTTGAGGTGTTCAACCCTTTCCAAATGAAAGATTTGCAAATATATAAAACAAAGGAAAGAAAGGGCGTAAAGGAAAGGAAATGTGTCATTTTCAAACCAACAACCAACTAAATGCCATAAATGTCTGGAAGACTGTGGGCGTTTGTTAAAGCCATTCCTTCACATGATTTTATTTGTAGGTGGTATGGGTGCCATTAAAATTGTATTTTTTCTCCTCCAAATTCGTGTTTGCATTTTTTCACCTCCAAATTTGTGATTGCATTTTTGATTTGAGAAACTCTATTTTCTTTACATTATTTATACCAAAATGAAGCCCTTGATGAGATGGGTTCCAATGCCACCGATTTTGTGCAATTTGGCATTATGAGTCAAATGTCATGGCCCAAAATCTGTTGGGCTTCAAAATGGAACATGGGTTGAAACCGCAGTCAGGGGACACCAAGTCCCTCTTTTTTAACAGGGGAGGTTCTCTTATTGAAAGCAGGAAAAACAAATGTATAGATATATAATTCTCGATGTTAGGACCCTGATATTCTGAAATATTTTCATACTTGAAAGATTATCAATCAAAAGGAATGGAAGAATATAGAGATGGGAGAAAGAAGAAAACAATGTTTTTGGGAAATATAGATAGCAAAGTATCTCCCTACTCACATTGAACTAAGAAACTGTAGAAAGGATCAATTACTTCACCACCTGCACAAGTTTGTAGGTACAAAGTTCTAAAGATTCACACAAACCAGAGTACAAAGTTTCTATTGAATGCAAAATAAAAGAT
Source organism: Taxus chinensis (assembly GCA_019776745.2). Lineage (NCBI taxonomy): Eukaryota > Viridiplantae > Streptophyta > Pinopsida > Cupressales > Taxaceae > Taxus > Taxus chinensis. The sequence goes on along the minus strand of CM034148.1, from coordinate 942,276,089 downwards.
CCATTGAATTGAACAAGGAGAGAGAAAGGTACAATAGAGGAAAATAAGAAAGAAAGAACTTATGTATTGAATTATTTCAGAATTTACAACTATCATAGAAAAATTAAAATTCCCTTCTCTCGTGGCCAAAGCCATATATTTATAACAATTTGTTTACATCCACACTTTGTCCCCAAGAAAAGAATATTCGAAAGGGATAATGTTTGTTGTAGATCCTCTTTTGGAAAGTGACATAAAACAAACACTCTTGAAAATAAGAGGTTCCAAAAGACGAATATCTCGTCTGTTTGAGCATGATTATTTTAGCAGGGGACATCTCATGATTTTCTCCTTAACATGGTTCTGCCATTTCCACCTTTTAACCTCTTTCATAGCACTTAAGTGCTTATTGATAAGTTTTATCCCATTTTATCGTATATCCCTGATAAAATCTATTTTCTGATGATTAAACTTTACATCACTTCAAACTTATCAATTCGGCTTCAAAACCAACCAGAAATGCATCTCATGGAGAAACAAGGAATACAAAGAAAAGAATGAGGAATGAGTCATTTTTCGTGTTTTGCAGAGCTTTGGTATGTTAATGGCGATAAAAACCAGAAGAGGGCATTTGGCTATCATTTCCCCTTTTTTACTTTCAAATTTGGGCCTTACACGCGGCGAGATCCAAGCAAGGAAGGCTCTAGGGAGAAATTTTGCATTTCCTGACATTTGAGAGAAAAAGTACATTTTCTCGATTTGCTCCGCCCGCTCGCAGCTCTGCCAAAGGCCGAACACGTGGCATCATCTGAGTGGCTGAAGAAATGCGGGTCAAAATTGTCATTTGAACTCTTTTATAAAAAAGGTTCAAATTCTCATAAACCTCTGTTAGCCCGCTTTGACTTTTCAACGTGGACATGTGGCACCATGTGATTGATTGCGGGGATGCGCTTCTGCTTTAGAATTTATCTATTTTGAGAAAGGGGAAGAATTCCATTTTTTCCCCGAAAGCACGTGTCCTCGCCATTGACTTTTCAATGTAGGCCACGTGTCACCATGTGATTGGTGCGGCCTCAACTTAGAAATTTTCCTTTCTCTTGGGTGGGGCCGCGAGCCATTTTAGAACTCTTTGCCTTTTGTGGAAACAAGATTAAAATTCCCCAAGTCTTCTGTTGGTCTGCCGAAGCACTTATGAACTGAGAAACAGCCACGCGTCCCTCTCTAATTTGTTAACACGTGGAGCCACCTGATTGGTTGTGGGGATGTGCCTTGCTTTTTATCTGTTTAAGGAAAAATTTCAACTTTACCCCCGAAGTCCATGTCCCTGCCATTGACTATTCAATGTAGACACGTGTCCTTCTCTGATTGGTTGCGGGCCTCAACTTAGAAATTTTCCTTTTTCCACAATGCCTTAGAAAATAAAATGGATCTGCCGGCCCGAACCTCTGCCAAAATTGCTTCAACTAATCAGAGACTGGCGGGGATGCGGGGAAAATCTGGTATTTTTTCCAAAATCACCAAAAGTCATAAGTTTACAAAGAAACCCGCCCGACCGCATCCAATGGAAAACAAACGCATAGCCTCGCCTTCCCGAGCAAGAATTTGACGGGGAACAGAACATAGAAAGTTGTAGGAAACGAGAAAATGTCATTTTTGCTCTCGATGAAGGATTTCTTTTTCTGCAGAAGGTTAGAAACAAAATATGCAAGTTCCCATGCATTCCAACCCATCAAAGTAGAACTAGAATCATTTCCCACCTACTGAAAATAGGTAAAATGTTTTAATGGTAGCAGACTGAAGAAAATGATTAAAAACCCGCGGGAAATGAAAACAAGAGTCGTAAGGAGTTTAAAATACAAATTTCTTCCATGGAAGGGCTCTAAATTTCACGAATTTAGATTTGAAAAGGTGGGGAAAAATGGGAGGATAACAGCGGGCTCCTTATGGGGATGATTTGGAAGAGGAAAGAGGCAAAATCAAGAACCTTAGAGAATTCTAGGTAATCATATTGGATCAATGTCTTAGCCATTGGTTAACGGAGTAAAAAAAGAAGCAAAACCAACACAGAAGAGAACGCAGAAAGGGAAACAACCAAAACAAAAAGAAGGAAAACAAAAACGCTATACAAAATGTACAGAGGGAACACCAAAACTGCTAAGTTTTGAACAACTTCAGAAATTGCCCACTATAAGGAAGTGGGAGAGAAGATCCATCCATGTAGTCCAGGTAAAAAGAATTCTCACTAACAAAATGTCTGATTTTGAAAGGACTGAGCCAAAGGGAGTCAATTTACCATGGCTGCCTCGAGGTTCATGTGTTTTGTCCCAAAGAAGAACACTGTCCCACTTGAAAAGTTATGGGTCTAGCATTTTTGTCGAACAAAGTTTTTACCTTGAGTTGATGAGCTGTGTCAACCTCTTGCAATATGTCTTCATTCAATTTTTGGATGTACATAATTCTTTTGTCTAATGAATTGGTAAAACTGACATCCTCAATGGCCTTCATCAAATGTAAGGCTGGGAGTTCTAATGTCACTGGTAGCTGAGCTTCAATTCCATATACCACTTGAAAAGGAGACATTCAAATGGCTCTCCTAGGTGTAATCCTATATGCCCATAAAATATTATACAATTTCTTATGTCAATTTCTTTGAGAGTCATTAACAAGCTTCTGAATAATGGTGACCAAGTTCTTGTTAGTTGATTTTGCTTGCCCATTCCCTTGGGGATAGTAATATAAAGAGTGAGCAAGGGAAATGCCATAGCCATAGCAGAAATCCATCATCTCAGCAGAAGAAAAATGAGAAGCATTGTTAGTGACAATCTTGTTTAGTATCCCAAACCTTATTAAGATGTGCTCCTTGATGAAGTTGCATACTACTTCAGAAGTAGTACTTTTAACTGGAATGGCTTCCACCCACTTGGTGAAATAATTAGTGGTAGTCAAAACATGAGTATGCCCTGCACTTGAAGGTGGATTGAGTGTCCCAATGAAGTCCAAACCCTATTGTTGAAAAGGTTTCTCAATCACTATTGGTTTGAGAGGTAAAACAACCAATTTGGGTCTTCCAACAAAGGTTTGACATGCTTTACACTTGCCTACCCATTTTGATGCATACCTGAACAAGGTAGGCCAATAATATCCAACACGGAGGATTTTGTGGGCTCTGACAGTAGAAAGAAATGACCTCCACAGTATTGGTCATGAAAAACTGAGAACAACTTCTTTTACTGCTCTTTATGAACACATTTTAAAAACCTTCCATCTATGCCTCGTTTGAACAATGCATTTTCCCACAACACATATTGGGCAGACCTTAATTTGATGGCTCTCTGCTCCTTGGCACTCAAATGGGATGGACATTCTCCATAAGTAAGAAAGTGTGCAATGCTAGCATACTATTCATTAGTTGAGCTGAGGAAAAGAACAACAACGATATCAACTTCCTCCTTAGACAATTTGACATCAACTCCCTCAACAATAAGTTTATATAAGCGCTTTCCTTGAACTAGCTTGGTGGGTTTGATGTCAAGATCATATTCCTGAACTTTGGCTACCCAATTGCCTCTCTTGGTTCCAAATTCTTGTTGTGTAAGAATGGATTTAATAGTTGTATCAGGGACAAGCACAATAAAATGAGAGTCGATGATGTAAATACAAAACTATTTCACAACTTTGACCACTGCAAAAGTATGTTTCTCCATCATGATGTACTTCATCTCATGGGCTTTTAAAATATAAGTCATGAATGCTATGGGGAGTTCATGACCTTCGACATTCTCCTGGGTTAACACAACAACGAGAGTACTTTTGGTAGCATAGCAATAGATAATGAAGTCTTTGTTATAATTAGGGCATGCCAAGATTGGAGTCTTTGCTATTGCTCTCTCAATGTCTTATGTAACCTTCCCTTTCGAGGACCAACCAAAATTCTGCTTCCCTTTCATCATGTGGGCTATGTTCAAAGTGAGTTCAGCAAAATCAAGTATGAATCTTCTTAAGAAGTTGATCTTGCCAAAGAAAGAGTGCACACCCTTCTTGCTTGTGGGGAAAGGGATTTGTTGAATCATCTGGACTCTTTTTGGATCAATCTTGATTCCCTCCTTGGAAACAATGTGTCCTAATAATTTGCCCTCGGTGACTCAAAAGACAGATTTCTTAGGATTCAAAGAGATGCCATGCTCTCTACACTTTTGGAGAACAGTTTTAAGGTGTTGGAAATGATCATGGGCTTATGTGACTCTTTTTTGATTTAAGAAATCTAGGCCAAGAGGGCATGCACATCCTCAACATGTTTGAAACGTTGCTCAAAGTGGGTTGTCATGGTGTCCCAATTAGTGATAGATCCAACAGGGAGATGATAAAACCAGTCAGCAGCATTATCTTGTAATGTCTCCACAAAAATTCTAACAGAGATATCTTCATGTTCAACCCCGAGAACACCACAACAACAATGAAGGTTGCAATATGTTCATATGGATGAACCTTCCCATCACCTCTG